>CM053622.1:89198470-89222667 GCA_028646595.1 Phalanger gymnotis
AGATTAATTTAGGTAAAATTGTCATTTTTATTATATTAGCTCGGCCTAACCATGAGCAACTGATAGTATTCCATTTATTTATTTTATTTTTAAAAGTGCTTCAATTACTTTTTTTTCTTTTCATTTTCCTTTTTTCTTTTTTTTTTTGGCAACCCTATATGTAGGCCCCTAGTTCTTTTTAGTCCCACCACCCCCACCCCGACCGCCACCAATCTGAGGAGTAGAAGGGGGAAGGCAGGAATAAAGGAAATTGAAACAAAGATGCATTGTCAAATGAAGCAAATTCCCAAGTTGTTTGTGTCCAAAAAAAGTCAGTCTTGTTCTACACCCAAGTCCTCTACATCTCTCTCCACAAGTGGATAGTGGGGTTTCATCATGGATCCTCTGGAACTGATATTTTTCAATGTTCTCAGGAACATGGGTCCTAACTAGAGCATGTCAGAATCCAAGACCACCCCTCTCTTTTTCCTCCCTTCTTTTTACTATTAGGAGACACCTTGTCTTCCAGAGCTAAGGCCCAGTAAGCAACTGTACCCTGAGCTTGGCATAACAACAGTCCTTCACCCTCTGGATGAATGCTGCTACAACTAATCACAGAACTTATGGTCCCTGAACTCGTGTAAGCGCCAGCAGGCCCAGACATGAAACCCTAATGTGAATGGACTTTTTGTCACTAGACAACTTTGCTCACTACTGTTGCTCCACGACACTATTTGATTCTCATAAATATATAAATCAAGATTTAGCCCCATTGCCTTGGGCCTCCTACTAGAGGAGGCCCTGACACATGTGTCTAATTTCTCTCCCCCAACAGAATAAAAAAAGCTTTTTGCTTTTAACCTGCTTGAGATCTTTGGTATTTTGAAGCTAACAGTGGTTGTAAAACCTCTGCGACTCTTTAGTCATTTGTTACCACAGCTGACAGTCATGATATTGATTAGAGCTGTCTTCCAAAGTTGTTTTGTTTTTAAACAACATTATTATTCTGCTGGTTTTGCTAACTTTACGCTCAACCAGTTTATATAAGTCTTCCGGATGTGTCTGAAACTGTCCCATTCATGTTTTCTTACAGTGAAATAATGTAGTCTATTAATAAGATATTTGTTCAATCATTTCCCAATTGTTACATGCACTCTTAGTTTTAAATACTTTGCTGTAACAAAAAGAGCTGCTGCAAATACTTTTGTACCTATGAGTCCCTTTACCCTTTCTTTGATCTCTTTGGGACATAAGTGTCTGTCTGTGCCTTTCCTCCTTTGTCCCTTTCCCCTCCCCGTCCCTCCCTTCCTGTTAGCTATGATGAGTTCATTTATAATCTCTATGAAGAGGACTACAATATTCTCATATTGGACCAAACATATCCTGCCTTCACCAACCGTCTGTTCAACGTCACTACCTGGATGTCATATACGGCATTTATCAAACTCAATATGTCCAAAAGAAGAACTCATTCATTTCACCTGAAACCCATATCTCTTTCCAACTTCTCTATTTCAATTAAGCATTTGGTTAACAAGGATTTGTCATTGTTGTTTTTGTTCAGTCGTTTCCTTCACGTCCAGCTCTTCACAACCCTCATCTTTTCCAAGAAAACCCACAAAGTGTCAGATAAAACTGAAAATACTTAGGTCAAAGCTTTCCCTTAGTTGTAGCCTTTTAGAATCAGGGGGATTCTGGATGAAAATGTTTAATATCAGAAGGAGAAAAACAAATCTTACTCTTTTTTTATGTTATTACTTGTTCTTCGCTCTGTGAGAAGACCATGACATCAGGAAGGGGCTGCCAGGACTTGCAAGTGACTTGGATCTAAGTGAGGAAGGACCGTGCAAAGTCACCAGCCTCACTCTCTCCCCCAGAGTCATCTGGGTCCAGCAGCAAGATATAGATCAGGACAATTGGAGATGGTTCCCACTTTTATTTACAGCCTTATAGTAAACCGTAAGCGCTGTAAGTACTAGGACCATAATTTAGTCATTGTTGTGTCATTCTCAGGGCCAAGTACATCATAAGCCAAGCAATAAATATTTATCTAATGTATTATTTTATTAGGACCTCAAAACAACCCCGTGAGGTAAGTAGGCCTGGGATTAATCTCTCCCTTTTGAAGATAAAGGAACTGAGTCTTAAAAAAGTCAAGTGCTTTGGAATCACAGAATGTTAGAGTTGGAAGAGGCCTTTGAAGATAGAAAGCTAAAGCCACAGGTAAGCGTTTAAACTGGCCCTCTGAAAAAGCATGATACACTTTAAAGTTTAATCTGCATCATTAACATTTCCCCTATCATTTTCTTAAGTCTAGATATTCAACCAAAGAATAAATAAAATTGTAGCATGTATTATTTCACATTGCATAATTACACTGAAAATTTAACAATCAGGTCTAGAGATGGCCTCCAGCACACCCTTGGCAGAACATGGAATGTTAGACCTTAGAACACAAAAGATTAGAACGCAGAATCTAGGTGCTAAAGGGAACTTTAGACCATAGAAAGGACAGTGGAAAG
Source organism: Phalanger gymnotis (assembly GCA_028646595.1). Taxonomy (NCBI): domain Eukaryota; kingdom Metazoa; phylum Chordata; class Mammalia; order Diprotodontia; family Phalangeridae; genus Phalanger; species Phalanger gymnotis. The sequence continues at coordinate 89,200,972 of CM053622.1, forward strand.
CACACTCACCCCAGAGTCAGTGGACCACTGTTCAAATCCTAGTCTCTGATGTTTACTGTTTGTGTGACCTCGGCCAGTCACTTATCTTGCCTGGGCCTCACTTTCCTTATCTGAGTAAAGAAGGGAAAGAGACAGATGAGATGGCCTCTGAGGTCCCTTCTCACTCTGGGTCTATGATACGATGATAGAAGATTGGAACATAGAAAATCCAAGCTGGTAATGACCTTGAGGTTTCTAGTCCAGCACACTCATTTTGCAGATGGACCCCCCAAAGAGATGCAGTGACTTGCCCACAGTCACCCAGAAAACAACCACTTGGTTTCCTAAAGTCCAGGGCTCTTTGTACTAGACCACACCTGCCAGGCAGAGTTCCCAGGGGCAGCCTATTTTCCCCTTGCCTCACATGATCTTTCCCGAGCTGCTTTTTCCATATTTCTGATTATGTCACACCAGCAGGGGCTCCTAGTCCTTTGGCTTCAGATTTCTCCACCCTGTCACTGCCCAACCTAGCCTCTCATCCAAGAGCTGCTGATTCAGCAGGGGAGCTGTTCTCTAAGGGAACCCTACGGTGAATCCTTTTGTAAAGTGAAGGATGCTTTTGTGATGTGAATCATCACTCCCAGGTGTGCCTGAGTACTCATTCCAGCTTTGTAGGTTTTCCTTAAAGTGGGACACCCTTGAATAGTTCTCCTCTGACCTGCTTCTATAGACTCAAACCTTGGTTTGTACCTCAGAAAATGAGCAGACAAATATCTAACAAAGTCAAGTCAAATCAACAGGCATTTATTTAGCACCTGCTATGTGCCAGACATTGTTCTGAGCACTGAAGTTACAAAGAAAGGCAGATAAGTAGTTCCTGTTGTCAAGATGCTCAGTCTGATGGGGAAGAAAACATGCAAATACATTCAAAGAACATATACATTCAGTTAGTGAGTAAGCATTTATTAAGCACTGGCTATGTGCCTGGCTCTGTGCTAAGAGCTGGACTTACAAATGCAAACATAAAGCAAGACAGTCACCCAGTTCTTCATCAATAATTGTTCAAGCAAGGGCTTGTTGGACATTTGTCAGGGCTGTTGTGGAGGGGAGTCATGCTTCTAGTAGGAGTTCATTCATTCATTCATTCAACAAGCAATTATTAAGCACCAACCAGGTTTAGACTTTATCCAATGACCAACCAATAATTACACTACTGGAAAAATTGAACCTTAAAAACACTAGCATTCTTGCTATAATTGAAAGAGGAAAAGAAAGTTGTAGTTAAATGAAAGGTTGGCTTACAAACTCTCCATCAGGAGGGACACAAAAGGGTTGGCTTCATCTCACACTCACACATACCCAGAGTCAACAAGAGATATAATTTCATGGGATGCTGGTTGTCCCATCCTGCAGTGCTCATTACCAATATGAACAATCAATCAATCATGACTAGATAAAGAGGCCATTCTGTGCCTCGCATCTTATTAAGCCTTAATCACTGAATGGCTGCTGCCTCAGTCAAACTGAGACCTGGGAGAGACCTTAGCTTGAAAAGGCCAAGGTCCCCCGCTGCATGGCCATCTCCAGTTGTCCTGATCTATATCTGGCCACTGGACCCAGATGGCCCTGGAGGAGAAAGTGAGGCTGGTGACTTTGCACAGCCCTCCCCTCACTTACATCCAATGCACTTGCCTGTTATGACATCACCTTCCTGAGGTCATGATCCTCTTCGGAAACGAAAGACAAACAGCAACAACCAACGTGAGCAAAAAGACCACCACGAAGATAACTTCAGCTTACACAACAAAACCGGTGACTAGGGCTGAGTACGCATGGTATGGAAATTCTATGAAGAATTCATAAGACCCTCCTAACTAAGTCAACATATATCTTAATACTTAAGGACTTCAGTGAAAAGATAGAGTTAAGGGACTATGCCAAAAAAATTGGAAAATATGGTTCTAAAGACCTACATACTACTCAGAAGCCTCAAGAATATATATGACTTTTTTTCCCAAAAAAAAGTGAGTCCAAAAGTGCTAGTTATAGGGAGCACTAAATATCACCTTTCCTTCCATCCTCTCTCTGCACCTCCTCCCCGCCCCCTAATGCAATTGACTATAAGTCTTAAATAGGGAACAAACAGTTACCTACGTGAGAGCTATTTCTTTTTTCTTCTGTTTTTTAGAGTTGAAAGAATGTTTAATTTAGGACTTTTAATTAAAAAAAATGGATGAAGTAATTTAAGATCATAGCATTGTAGAGTCAGAGCTACCTATGTAGAGGTCATCTCCTCATCCTGCAAAGGAATAAACCAGAGACTAGAAAGTTAAGTGACTTCCCCAAGGTGGTATAGGCAATAAGTATCCAGTGGGGATTTTGAACCTAGGTCTTTGACTCCAGACTATGTGCTCTTTTCTCTATGCTACTTCTGAGCCTTGGTTTTGTACTCTATGTGAGGAAGGGGTTAGACTAGAGTCTCTTATCACTAAATCTATGAATCTATGTTAACAGTGATTTTTAAATTTAGTATTTTATTTTTTCTGTGGGAGTTCTTTCTGAGACATATACCTCTCTACAGTAAGAAAACAGACTTGTTAGTGCAAAAAATATATAGAATATAGGATAAAGATTAAAAAGATCCAATTAGACATATCCAAACTACTGTATTTTTTTTTTTTGATGAGAAATGGAGCAAGGACAAAACATTGACATGGACTATCACCATTTCCTACAGAAACATAAATGATATGAAATAACTCAAGTACAGATCCAAGTGAGCCCAGAAGTTCATTTACAGTCATTTATTAAGCATCTTACAAATACAAGACCCCGCAGTTGAAACTGGGGATTAAAAGACAAAAATGAAAGTCCTTGGCCTGAAGGAGATTATATGCTACTAGAAAAATGTAACATTTACACACACGATATACACAATATAATTAAGGAAGAAGACAGTATTAACAAATAGAGGGATAAGGAAAGGGTTTCCATAGTGGGTAGCACCTGGGATGAGTCTTGAAGGAAGTTATGGATTCTGGGAAGCGGTAGTGAGGAGGGAGTTCACTCATTACAGGCATATGGTATAGGTATCCTTTGTAAAAACCGCATAGGAGTAGGAGAGGGACACAGCAAATAAGCTGGTCTAGCCAGAATGTATAAAGCATATAAAGGTTGTAATGTGAAATAAATTTGTAAAAGTAGGCAGGAGCTAGGCTGCACTGGGCTTTAAATGACATGCCGAGAAGCTTGCTTTTTTTCCTAGGGGCAGTGGAAAGCTGTATAGCTTCTAAAGCAAGAAATGACATGGTTAGATGTGTGCTTTAAGAAGATTATTTCGGCATCTGTGTGGAAATGGATACTAATGGAGGACAGGGTGCTGAGTCATCACCCAGAGGAAGGGTCTGGAAATGGCAGCGTGGAGCAGAGTGTCCCTATTCCTTTGGGCTCGATGCGTTCTTTGTTGTTCGGTGGCGTCTAGCTCTTTGTGACTCCGTGGGTCATAGCACATCAATGCTGTTCATGGAGTTTTCTTGGCAAAGACACTGGAGTGGTTTGCCATTTCCTTTGCCCAGTGGATTAAGGCAAACAGAAGTTAAGCGTAAGACACAGCTGATAAGTGTCTGAAACCAGATTTGAACTCAGGTCTTCCTGATTCCAGGCCCAGTACTTTTTCCATTGAGCCATCTAGCTGCCTCCTAGGCCAATAGAAATTAAGTGACTTGACCAAGGTCACACAGCTAGCAAGTGTCTGAGGCTGGATTTGAACTTGGGTCTTTCTGACTCCAAGTCCAGTGCTCTATCCAACATGCCACCTAGCTATCGTACCTAAATCTCTAAATATTTTGCCTCTCCATCCTTCTCCCTCAATTTTTCTGCTGTTAGCCATGGATATCTTGGTAATTGGATGCCTTAATCAAGCATCTTCTCCCTCTTTCCCTTATAACCTCCTCCTCTTACTACTACACATACTATAAGACCATAAAAATACAGTTATTGGGGCTTATTAACTGGAGAAAAATACAGAAATTCAGAAATTGTTGCCAATATAAGACAGTAGCATGAAGAAAAAAAAATCCTAGTCTCAGAATAGATGGCATTTAGTGTCCAAGTTATTCTATCTAGTGACATTTTTCTGGGTCTGACATTTCCCATGATTCCTTTTCACCACTAAACATTTGACTCAGAGGCATCAGTTGAAAATGAAAGGTTTTAGCCCAAAAACACAAGCAATTACGCAGTTTAAGATACCCCAGCCTGGTCTGTTGCATTAAATGCATTGGTCCATTCTGTAATCCCAGGCTCAATTCCACGTAATCAGGAAGTTTCCTGATTGCATGTGATCCTCCATCCCATGCCTACCTGTAATGAACCAGTTCTCTCTCCTATTCAACCAAGAGGAAAATAAGGAAATAGAAGCAGTTCTATAGAGTGTTCCCAACAAGGAACAAAAACAGATAATACCACTACTTGGGAAGTAGCCAATGACAAGCCCTCCTATCACCATGCCCACCGCTGCTTACCTCATCAGCTTATTGCAATAACCAAATGAAATAATGGATTGGAAAGCACATTGTATGTTGTAAATTAACATAAGAGATTAGGACTATTATTCCCTGAATGAGGAGGGTCCCTTTGTTTAGACACTTTAATGAAGTCCCAGAATCAGATTCCTGTTTCTGTAATGCTTGGCCTCCTCTCCCCTCTGCAGGCCCAACAAATAACTCAGATCTCATTAATGTCTTTCTCCTTCCTACCTTGGCAGACAGGAGTAAGCCTAAACAGCGGGTAGGCAGTGTTCAATGGGAGAGTGTTTCAGGTCCAACACATACATGTTCCCCCTGTACTAATCCAATTTCAGATTCCCATGACTTTGGGAGGACCTTTACTTGGTCTGCTTTCTACTCTCTGGAAAAAAAAAATGAGATGGAGCAGGGGGAAGGGTGTAAATGTTCTCTGTTCTGTGTCCTGGTTTCCTCTGCTGCAAATATTAACTGGATTTTGCTAAGATGTTTTAAAAAATTTTGACATTCCTTAATCTTACCATTAAAAAAAAGTGATAAATTTGGAATCTATGGATATGGTTTCAAATTCCAGTGATTCCAGCTTATGATATGTGTAACCTTGAGCAAGATATTTTATATCTATGGGCCTCAGTTTCCCTATCTGTAAAATGAGAAGGTTGGATTTGATGACTCCCAAAGTTACTTCCAACTCTACATGTAGGATCCCATGAAGAGAGGCAATGGAATCAGGGTGGGCCTTGCCTTTATGAAAAGTAACATAAGTCTGTATGTATATATGTGTGTATGATATATGTATACTATATATATATATATAGATACATAATTTCTAGGTCATTAGAAAAGTTTTATTGCAGTTTTAAGCTTAACTTTTGGGACACTCTGCATATCATACATATATACATACATACATATGTATATATATTATATATAATCACATATTATATGTATACATCTGAATTTGGAATTGCTAACTTCTGGTATGGTATGTAGAAATTCCCTCCATGAAGAGCTTCTAATCTAGTCTTAAAGAGTTGCCCAAGCACCTAAGAGGTTAAGGGTCTCAGTGAGAGACAGTATGGTAGGTACAGTGGAAAGATCACTGGTTCTAGAGTCAGTGTTGTTCTTGTCGTTCAGTCATTTCAGTCATATCTGACTCTTCATGACCCCATTTGAGGTTTTCTTGGCAGAGATACTGGAATGGTTTGCCATTTCCTTCTCCAGCTCATTTAATTGAGGGAAACAAAATTAAGTGAGTTGCCCTGGATCACACAGCTAACAAATGTGTGAGGCTGGATTTTGACTGAGATCTCCCTGTCTCTAGTTCCAGTGCTCTGGTCCAGGGGTGGGGAACCTGCAGCCTCAAGGCCACATGTGGCCCTCCAATGTGGCCCTTTGGCTGAATCTAAGCTTCACAGAACAAATCCTTTTATTAAGGAGAGTCTAGTGGCTAGAGTCTAGCCACTGTGCCACCCAGCTGCCCTGAGTGTCAGAGTATATGGGTTCAATTCCCATCTCTGATAACTAACTACCTGTGAGACATTGGCTAAGTGGCTTAACTTTGTTGAGACTCAGTTTTCTCACTTGTAAAACAGGACTGAGGGGCTGGACTAGACGGGTTCTGACATCCTTTCTGGCCCTAAACCCATGATCCTCTAACTTGTCCCTGGTGACATTGGTAGAATGTGGTAGAGGCAGGACCTGAACTCTGGTCTTTCTGAGTCCGAGGCTGGACCGCTATCTACAATGTCATCCTGCATTGCAATATGACAGACTTCCACAATCTCTAGTTTCATTGCTGTGGGTATTTCCTCTGTCAATGAAGACTGAACCTCTATTGAATTTACTAGTTGTTTCTTGAGATTCGTTATTGAAAGAAAAAAAAATTAATCAGCCTCCAGACTGTTGATCAACTGTTAATTTTGCCAGGATGACCTTTGAACAGGCTCAAATAGACAGAATTTGTCACCAGACTCATGATCTATCAGTCATAGTTCAACAAGTATTTATTAAGTACTTACTATGTGCTAAGCAGGTGGGTAGGTGGTGCAATGGACGGAATACCCAGCCTGAGTTCAAATTCAGCCTCAGATGCTTACTAGCTGTGTGACCCTGGGCTACTCACTTCACCCTGTTTGTCTCAGTTTCCTCATTTGTAAAACGATCTAGAGAAGAAAAATGGCAAACCACTCCAGCATCTCTGCCAAGAAAACCTCAAATGGGGTCACAGAAAGTCAGACAGGAAATGACTCAATAACAAATACATTAAGCACTGGGCATACAAAGAAAGTAAGCACTGTCCCTGTTTTCAGGAGCTGGCATTCTAATGGAGAACACAACACGTACACAGCTAGGTACTTACTTGTATCTAAATGATTACTACAGGATAAATGGGAGATAATCCTCAAAGCTTGGGCACTAGTTGCAGGCAAGAGAACTAGGAAAAGCCTTTTGTAGAAAATGAGGTTTAAGAATATTGTCTGAGTGTGAAGAAGGCCAGAGAAGCCAGGGGGCAGAGATGAGGAGGTGGAGCATTCTAGGCATCTAGTAGAAAAGACAAGAGAGGAACAACTCCAAAAGACTCATGATGGAAGATGCCATCCACATCTAGAGAAAGAGATATGGAGTCTGAATGCAGATCAAAGAATACTATTTGCTCTCTTTTTTTTTGTTTTATTTTGTTTTTTTTTTCTTTCTCATGGTTCCTCCCATTCATTCTAATTCTTCTATGCAATATGACTAATGTGAAAATATGTTTAATGGGAATGTATATGTAGAGCCTATATCAGATTGCACACCATTTTAGGGAGAGGGGAGGGGAAAGACAGGGAGAAAATTTAAAATTTATGGAAATGAATGTTGAAAACTAAAAATAAATAGTTTAAAAAAAAAAGAAGAGAAAAGAGACCGAGAGATGGAATGTCTTTACAAAGACCCCAGGTGTGACAAATAGGCCAGCGTAGTTGACTCACAGAGTACATGTCCAGGAATAAATTATGAAAAGATTGGAAAGATAGGAAAGAACCAGACTATACAGGCTTCTAAAAGCCTAACAGACCATTTTATATTTGATCCTAGATAATAGGGAGCTCCTGGAGTTTATGATACGTCTTATGTTTTAGGAATATCACTTTGATGTCTAAATGGAGGATGAACCAGAGTGGGGAGAAATTTGAGCCAGGAAGACCACCCAGAAGGCTATCACAGTAGTTCAGGTGATGAGAACCTATACCAAGATGGCCACTGAGTCAGAGGACAGAAGGGGATGATATAAGAGAAATATTGCCAAGGTAAAACCAATAGGCCTTGACAACAGGTTGGGTGTGGCATGGCAGGTGAGTGTGAATTAGGAGCCTAGTATAATGCCTAAATTCCCATCCTGATTGACCCCCTCCCCTATTGGTAATAAATAGGAAGGATGGGAAGCAGGGAGGGCTTTCTTTTCTAGTTAAAAGAGTTGCCACTGATAGGGCCTTTAAGAATCCAGGATCCGGCACAAGAGAAGACTAACAGAAGCTAATATTTGAGATATAATATTTACATGAGAAACATTGTGGTTTAACAGTGGATAGAGAGCTGGCAGAGTCGCAAAGACCTTGTCAAGTTCTGTCTCTGGCATGCCCTGGTTGGTGACCCTAGTCAAGTCACTAAATTCTCTCTGCTCTCAATTTCTTCATCTGTAAAATGGGTGCAATAATAGGACTTGCCTCTCAGGGTTTTTACGTATAAAGTGCTCTATAAATATTGGCTATTATGATCATAATTTGAGAGGTGTTATGTTATAGTAGTGGATAAAAAGCCAGCCTCCGGGTCAGGAAGACTTCCTTTCAAGTTCTGGCTATGACATTGGGATAAGCTACTTAACTTCTCAAAGCCCCAGGCAACTCTCTCCTAAGACAGCAGTCTGCAGAACCTGTTGCAATCTGCTTTGGTAGAATCAGTTTCCTATCTCTCACACCCACAGGTCCCTAATAGCCATTGAAATCACAGGTTTGTAAAGGCAAGCAAAGTGGGACTTTTTACTGTTTTTTTCTTTTGGAGTGCTTCTCAGCACTGCAGCAATCAAGTGCCTTTGATTGAGTCTTGCCTTTGTTTGTAGGAAGGCCCATGCCCTTTTGCTAATTAGGTCACCAGAGGTGTGAGGCCCTTGAGAGGTATGAAGCCCTCCAGCCCTGAAAAAGGGTATATATACTCTGAGGTTAGCATTTTGCTTGGGGCTCACTCATTGTAAGAGAATTGGAATGGAGACTCTAGGTAGCCATTAAGGAGCTCTCCCCCGCCTAACTCCCACCATTTTGAAAACCCAGATGTTGGTGCTTCTCTCTCTGGTAACTGTAAGTATTGCCATAGTCAGACGCTTAGAAGCCCTGTCTGCTGATTTGTGTTATTTGCTCTGTTTATATAATTTTTGCTTGTAATTTCTGTTTGTGTTTTCTCTGAAGTTCAGGGTGCTGACTTTTTCCCCTGATCTAGTTGAATGATATATGTATGTTTAATTAAAATGAGATTGTAAACCCCTTAAAGTTGATTTCCTCATAAAAGCAGAGCAAAGACCCTGTGCTGGCAGTCCTCCTGTGTGCTAGTGTTATTGGCCTTACACAGCCACAGTAGCTGCAGGCAAAATTGTTGTTACAAGGTCCTAATCTCATTTATATAGAACACTTGATTGTTTACAAAGTTTTGAGCTTTCCTCATAAAAGAACTGTAATGTTGGAAATGCAAACATCATAATCCCCATTTAATATAGATGAGGAAAAAAGTTCAGAGAAATTGATTAGTCAAAAGTCTACCAGTTCATTAATCAGCAGGACTTAAAACATAGCTCTTCTTCAGTCAGTCAATAAGCAATTATTAAGTACCTACTGTGTGTCAGGCACTGTATTAAGTACTGAGGATACAAAGACAGGCAAAAGATGGTTCCTGCCCTCAATGAGGAAGACAATTTCAAACAACCAAGTACAAACAAGCTTTATACACGATATGAGGGGAGTGGAGATGGGTCTTCTTAATCCAAGTCTACTTGTCTTCCCACTGCATGCCATTTGCCTGCCTAGGGAGTATGATTTGAGGCAATAAGAGTTCTTGGATTCTAAAATATCCCCTGCACGAGCTTGCCACAAGGTCACAAAGAAGTTCCCATCCCTAGAATGCTAAAGCACTGTTTTCTTTAGAAGGACCCTGTTAACTACCTATTAGCAGAGCATCTTGTAGGAATGAATGAGGATAGGAGTTAAATAAGTTTGGATGGGTAGGAACAAAAGTGAGAATGAGGAAAAAAACCAGATCCAAGAGAAATTGCTATGGTTGGGAATATCCTAAGCATCTTAAAAGCAGTCAGGTAATGGGAAGGCATAGACCCAACTTAGAATTACTTCTCCCCACCCTTACAATCATAAAACCTCGCAGAGAAACCAAAGTACATCAAAAATAAAATATTATAATATGAAGGAAAATGAATCAGTGGTGCCTGGCGAGGGCAGAATTCTGTGAACTTCCCAGAGATCACAGAACAACAAGAAAGATCAGAAATTGTTTTTCACTAAAATTCATAAAAGAAGAAATTAAGGAATTTACCTCAGAAAAAAAAAATTAATGTAGAAAATAGAGAATTTACTGAAAAATCAAACCTAAACTCCATTATTTTTTGCCTATGACTACAACCAAGTCTCTTAACCTTTTAAAAATTCAATTTTCTAAATTATAAAGTATTACCTACCTCACTGGGTTGTTGTGGAGAAAATGCTTTGTAAACCTGAAAATATTATCCAAAAGAGAATTATCATTTTAATACCAGTTATGCCATAAACTTATTATGTGATATTGGGTAAATGACAATGTTGAACTAAACGATTTTGAACTAAGATGATTTTAAGTGGCTTTTCAGTTCCAATATCCTATAGCTATGAAGTCACAGAATATTTCTCAAAGCCCTTTATAAGTTTGAATGTGACATGTATTTGTAAAATACCACTGTTGCCGTTTATTAATACCATTATCATTAATGAATCCTCTACTTCAGCCATCCCAGGTGGCTTCAAAGCATTATTACTCATAAAGGCCTTCAAGACATTCTCTCATAAAGTGTGCTGTATACATCTAGATTAAGGCTGGTATCTCTTTATATGCTGCCTGGAGGTCATTTAAGCTTTAAGGTTAACTCAATGATTGTACCAAATTAGGCCTTTCTCTTTGTAGGAGAAAAGCAGGACTGGCTCTCTTTCTCCCCAATTTCTCCTCTCTCTAATCAAATCAAAATCCCATCCCGTCCCAGTCCAGCCCAGCCGAGCCCATCCCATTCTCAAAGGCAGAATGATTTAACAACCCTAGAACTAAGCTCAGCTCTATGTAGGAAGACTATATAAGGCAATTTGGATCAGTAACTCTGCTATCATAATCTAATCAGTCTTGCTGATAGGACCACAATTGCCTTGATACTCCAATTACTCAGTAACTACATTCCTAAGGAATTTTTCTGTGACCAGTTCCCTAATTAAGAGAAAACAGATTTTCCTGTCTTTACACTGTTTTTCCATGACAAGATCCTTCTATGTTGCTACAACCCCTTGACCCAGGCAGTCACCTGACATGCCAGTCAGCATAGACACCTGGGATATTGGACTTTTTTCTTTGACCCTTTTGTAATCATTCCCATTGTCCCACCCCTTTTCTAGAATACCCCCAGTATGAAGTGAGCTCCTATCTAATCTGATCCCTTAGCAGTTTTTTATGCTAATTATTATGTTGTATTGTATTACATATCTTGTCTCTTCCTTTAAGACCTCGAGATCCCTGAGGACTGTAGGGACTCTCATTTTTTTCATTCTCGTGTCCTCAGACTAGAACAGGGCCCTGTATACAGAGTAAAGGCTCAATAAATGTTTTATGGGGATTTAATTCTCTTCCTCAAAAGCCATTCCAAAGTCTCTAAAACAAGGGCTAAGCAAATTTGGTGACAAAAGGTGTCATTTCTCTATAAATATGAGGGCACAAATAGTGCTTCATTTGTATCTGCCTGTACCCACCATTGGGGTCTGTGCTTAGTAGATAATAAAGATTTGTCAAATAAACATGTTGCACTTGGACCCTTTAATATGGTCCTCTATCATTATGTCTGCCTTCTCCCCACTAGGTACACCACCAGGTATGCTTCCGAGTCCCTTCCTCTGATAAGAGAGCTTGTGCCTTAACTTTCCAGGGGCCCAAGCCTCCCTGCCATTTCCTTCTCTGCTCCATGCTATGCCTCTATGTGTCCCCTTCTTTCCATTTCCCCTCATGTGAGGTCTTCCTCCTTTAGAACTGACAAAAATTGTCTAAAGGTCTATTGATTGGGTATCACTGCTTATTATGCAATCGATGATGCAGAGCCAGGGACTGCAGAGTATTATCCTCAGAACACAGGCTATACTGATCTAATGCAAAAGCGGTCAATGAGACCCGAGCCTCGGTTTGGAATTTCAAAGAGAAATAAGGGAAGATAATATATTATAGATCAAAGAATAGATGGCAGAAGGGGAAGATAGTATTATCAGGTAAAACAGGAAACTAGCAGGTTAACATCAGAGCTTTACTTGATATCTCAAATATGATTTTGCAGATAGGTAAAGAAAGAACTAGCCAGTTACGTGGCTTGTTTATCCTAAGTAAATGGCAGTAAGAAAATTAAGTCAGAAATTCTCTTATTATAAAATGGAAGGTCTTGAGGACAAGGACTATCTTGCTTACTTTTTTTGCATCCCTAGTGCTTAGCACAATGCCTGGTACTTAGTATAGACTTACTAAATACACTTAATAAATGTTCCATTAAAACATATTGACCTTAAAGTCAGGATACACAAAAACAACTTAAGGATTATAGGTCTTCCAGAATACACTACATAAAAACAAAACCAAACAACAACAAAAACACTTGAATTCCATAAAGCAAAAAATAATACAAGAAACCTACCCAGAACTTTAGTACATAAAAAACAAAGTGTCAATCAAGAGTCCATAGATTACTTCTAGGAAAAAGCAACCCTATTCTGCAAACTCCATAGTGACTAAATGTAATAATTTCATGAATAAACAAATCCTTCAAATGAACAGGAGACAGATCTATAAGAATAAAGGAAAGGAAATCCAAATAATACAAAACTATTCTGTACTCAGCTGAAATTATAGGAGAAAATGGAATCATCCATTCCAAAGAGCAAAGGAGGCAAAGATACTAGCCAAGGTGACCTATCTTGAAAATCTGAGCCTAACCATCAAGTGAAAAAGACAGATATTCAATTTTTTTAAAAGTATTCAAAACATTCCTAGAAAGAAAACCAGACCAGAAGAAAACACTTGCTTTTACCTCAGGCAACAGGTACACAAGAAAGGTAAACAAATATCAAGAAACAAAAGCAAAAAATCAAAGATGACAACAAAATAGCAACAGTAATATTATTAAGAAATTTATTTCTAAATACATACGAGGAGACAAGGGTAATAGCAGAAGTCAGATAGGAAAGTGGAGAAACAGACCTAAGACATCACAGACAATAGCTCCCAGCATTCTACTTACAGGTAAATAAATACTTTTGTGGGTTTAAATTACAGAATAGGAGACCTCATAAAAGAAGAGAAAGCAGGAAAGAAGATAGAGTGGAATACAATGTACCCTAATCAAGTGAAAGGCTAACAATGAAAGGAAAAGAAAAATAATTCTTGTAATCTCTCAGGAGCCTATGGGAGAACGGCCAAGGAGACAGATGGAAGGATTGAAAAGGAGGGAAAGAACTAGGGAATTCTTGTTTCAGTGGTGGGAGAGAGGGCTACTGATGAACATTCCCATGGAATAATAGAGATATTCTATAAAGTTAGAGAATATGTAAAGAATAGAGATATTCTATAAAGAGAGATTGGAATCTTATAATAGGTACAATCTGCGGAAATTAGATACTTAGAAAGACCATTCAGGAGAAGGTGAATGAGGACTCCTTGGAGCAACTTATTCCTAGAAGAGCAGAAAGGCATGGACTCAGGAAGAAGATTTCAAGGTAGATTGTGGGGGTGGTGGAGGGGATTGATCATGGAGTGGGCAAAGGTTGATAAGGAACTGCATAATCAGAAATAGAAGAAAATTCCTACCTGGGGCAATATCTTTTCTATCACCTGCAGGAATTGGTATTTCTAAGAGTAAGACAAAGAGAAAAAGGGGGCCAGGTGGCAAGATCTATAAGGCAATAATTTCAGTCTTGGTTGGGATTGTAGGTTTAGAACTAGAAGGGAGTGCAGAGAGTACCTACCAATTCAACTATTTCACAGTTCTCATTGGCCCAGAGAGATGAAGAGATTTACACAAGGTCACACATGACAGAGGTGGTATTTGAATCCAGGTCGTCTGATTTCAAAGCCAATGTCGTTTCCACAGTGACAGTCTCATAGATCATCCATTGAGCCCAGTCATCACCTGAGCACAAATCCCCAATACAAGATACCTGACAAATCGTAACGCAAATTGCCTTTGCGTGAAGACCTCCCTTGAGTCGCTCCCCATTCTACTTTTATATAATTTTAAACAGGAAGGGTTTGATTTGGGTTTGTTTGTTTGTTTTCTCTCACATGGATCAGAAACACTTATGGATTAATTGATCGATTTCCCTCAATTGAGAATGACCTCCAGCTCTGCTGACCCGGAAGGGATCAATCAGTTCCACATCACCCTTAGCTAAACTATGTCAGTCACTAATACAGAGTTATTGGCAAGACAAAATCCATTGCATGGCCTCTGGGCCATGAATTCCTGGACCCAGGATAGACTATCATCAAGTAGCAAATTTCAGTATGATTTAAAGAAAAACTCCCTTATTGCACTGAGTTTCTCATCATTAGGGGTCTTCAAGCAGAGTCTGGATGACTATTTGTCAGGGATGGTGTAGAAGAGATTTTTGTTCAGGTGCAGGCTAGACAACTGGCCCCTTAATGATGACTCTGGAAATTCTGCAAGAAAGATCAATCATTGTCACTGATTTCTGCTGCTGGAAACCCCACATCCCATGTGTCAGTACAGAGTGGTTTGAATAATGTTGAAATTACATTGGGAAAAAAAAAATTAAGGGTAACAGCCTGGAAAAGAACATAATGAATCTTCCCAGGTGAAAGATCTGATTCCTGACTCATTCTGGCTGCCCATCCTTCCTATCCAAGCTGTGCCTATGGAGAAATTCAGGAGTCACATGCTCCCCTGTCCTCTCTTCCTCTTCCATTTAAATGTCCTCTAAGCACAATATTCATTTTCAAATCCCCAACCAAAGGGTTCATAAAGCATTCTGCTGCCACAGAACGCTTCCCTACTCACAATTAAAACCAAAAATAATGCAGTCCCCTGCATCAAGATGATGCTTTCTGGTGAAACAAAGCATCTGTAACATTCCTGAAGAAAGGAGACTGGCAGAGAAAAATGGGGGTGGGTATGGCCCAAGGGAAGAACAGAGAAAGGAGAAAAAGAGACAGCTCACCTTTGCAAAGTCCCTTACAGCTTCCAAAATAATTCTCTCACAATGATCTTGCAGGGTAGGTGAGGCTGGTAGTTTTACTCCCAATTGACAGATGAGGAAATAAAGTTTTTCCATATCTTTGATCATAATGGCCTATATGTGGTGAAAAGAATGGAGACAGAATCACAGAGTCTGAGTTGGAAAGGATGCCGTCTGGTAAAATCAGTACTGGACTGAGTATTCCTTTGACAACATCCCCAACAAGGGGTTAACCAACCTTTCGTTTGAAAACCTCTAGTGAGGGGAACCTACCACCTCCTAAAACAGCCCACTGAGATTTTAATAGCTTTAAATGATAATAATAATTAGCATTTATATAGCCTTTTAAGCTTTGCAAAGCACTCTCTTCATATATTATCTCATTCAATCCTCATAACAACCCTTTCAGATAGGTGTTGCTACTATTCCCATTTTACAGATGAGGAAACTGAGGCTGGAAGAGATTACATGACTTGCTCAAGGACATACCCCTAAAGTAATTGAGGCAAGATTCAAACTCAGGTCTTCCTGACTCCAAGTCCATCACTATATGCCCCAGTCACCTAGCTAATTAGGATGTGGTTGTTTTTCCCCTTACATTATACTTCAGTTTGCCTCTTTGCCTCTTTCCACCCATTGTTACTAAAAGTAGAAATTGTAGATTCATATTTTAGCTGGATGGTATGTGTGTCGGGGTGTGAATCTTTAAAATTAGAACTGTAAGGAAGATATTGTTACTAATGAAGAGACAGAGAAACAGAGAGACACAGACGAGAGAGATACAGAGAAAGACATAGACAGAGAGACAGAGGACAGAGACAGAGACAGAGACAGTGACAGAGACAGAGAAAGAGACGGAGACGGAGAGTGGTGTGATGGAGGCAACTGTAATTTGGAGGGCCCTGGACTTTTGTCTCTTCTGAATTCATTGTAGTGAGCATAGAGTGATGCGCTGGTGAGGGTCTAGACCAGGGGTGGGGAACCTGCAGTCTCAAAGCCACAGGTGGCCTTCTAGGTCCCCAAATATGGCCTTTGACTGGGTCCAAGTTTTACAGAACAAATCCTTTTATTAAGGGGATTTGTTCTGTGAAGTTTAGGCTCAGTCAAAAATCTGCACCCAAGAACCTAGAGGGTCACATGTGGCCTCAAGGCTGCCAGTTCCCCACCCCTGGACTAGTGTCATGGTCTGTGCTGCTCTATAGCCCTGAGATACACATCGAATGGAAGGAATGAGCAATGGTGGAAATGAGGTCCAGACTCAGCTTAGAGATGCCTATTTCTAAGTTCATTCATTCCTTCTCCCCTGTGCTCAGACCTGTTACATGGTACTTGGAGAGAAGTTTCCCAGGAACAGGGGATTGGGTGTAGAGAGGAAGGGGGATTGTAAGGACCCTGAAAGGAACCAGGTACCTGTACCGGAAAGGGGCTGAATTGACTGCTTGAGCTACCCAGAACACTTCCCTCAGTGTAGCCTCCATCTAGAGCAAAGGAACAAGGCCAAAGTGAGGCGAATTGCAAATACAGCCCCCAAACACTAAAACAGAGGGTTTGGGTAAGAAAAGTATAATTATATTGTGCCAAGGAGAAGGGTCTGGGATGGAGAATCAAGGCCAAGGAATCTGTAGCCTGATTAAGTTTGTGATCAGAACCATATGTATTGATTTCAAGTAACTTGAAATTCTGTATCCATGGGCCCTACTTTGGGTGCCTACAAGTGCCTGGTATTTGTAACAGTTTCATTATTTTGTAATTTGTTTTTCTTCTACTTCTGCTTCCTGGTTGGGAAGTATTTCCCTATGGCCAGCATCCATTCAGCAACCATTTATGAAGGACTTATTGTGTGACATAGTAATTTCAGTAAGAGATACAATGGCTCCTCAATGCTTACCAAATATAGTCTAAACTCCTTAGCTTTTTTCAAGGCCATCCACGATAAAGTGCTACATTAAACGTCCAACTTTCTCATGGCTACCCTCCCCACACTTTATCTTTCAGACAAATTGAATACATTGAACTATCCCCTGAATACCTCTCAATTTGTCCTACCCTTGCACCTTTATACATGACATTCCATGAGGAATTTCCTTCCTTCTAAAACTGTTGATATCCTAACCATTCTTAAGGAAAGGCCCAGCTCAAATAATATCCTGGGGGAAAGTCTTCCAGATGCTTGCAGCAGGAATAGCCCACCCGACCCATGAACTTCCCTAGAATCTTGGTTGTACTTCTCTTATGGTACTTGTTACATGTTCCCTTGACTTACAATTCTTTGTGTGTGAACATTATTTCTTCTACCAGAAGCCCTTCTGGGACAGAGAAGCTATTTTATTCTTCTTTGTATCCTCAGTGCAATGATATGTTGTTTGTTGTTTAGGTTTTTCAGTCATTTCCTACTCTTTGTGACCCCTTTAGGGATTTTCTTGGCAAAGATAATGCAGCAGGTTGCCATTTCCTTCTCCAGCTCACTTTACAGATGAGGAAACTGGGGCACTAAGTGACATGCCCAGGGGCGCACAGGGAGTAAGTGTCTGAAGCCAGATTTGAATTCAGGAAGATGAGTCTCCCTGACTCCAGACCCAGCATTCTATCCATTGGGCCACCTACCTGCCCCACAATGACATGTTGTGAGTTTTTAATTAGCGTTGGCTGAATTTTCTTGATGTTGATAATAAGAAAGACATTTCCTGTCTTTAAGAAAGTTAAAATCTCTGAGGGCTCCTGGGGTAAAGGAACACAAATGTACTTATGTACTCTGGGGCCCCTCATTAAGTTTTGAGGGCTCTGGGCTCAAATAGACCCAATGGTTCAATCTTGGAGGGCTTAATGCCAAAGAAGGTCAAGTTTTTCTCTCTATCTCTGTCCCCATTCTGGAGTCAAACTCCAAGGGAATCCCCAAAAGCTATATTTAAATATGGCTCATGTCTAGGGTCTTCCCAAAAGCAGGCATTAGGGTTCACATCCACGAAAGTACTCAATGTACAATGTGGGTATTAGGTATAAAACAGCATTTTTATTTCTTTCACCACAGAAACTACAAAAGATGGACAATATTCAATGGCATACATGAACAAATACAGAAGATACAATACATTCAAATAGCCTTATTTAAACAACTCACAAAGTTTTGTTACTCTAGTCAGGCAAGACGCGACTTCCTTTAGTCCTCCAGCTGTGGGACTCTCCTATTGTTGGTCTTCTCCAAGGAGTATGCCATTGAGGAAGTCATGTTCTTCTGGCATCTTCTACTAATCTTTGGAACCCAGGCACTCTCAAATTCAAGATTAGCAGGGAGATAATCTCCACGGCTGGAAAGATTCATTTCTCAGGAATCTGTGTTCAGAGAAAGAAAACAAAAGGGCAGATAAAGACACCAGTAACCAAGAAGTCTAAGAACTTCCAGCCTCAGGCTATGGGAAGACATGTCTCCCATGGCTATATGCTTCTGTTCTAAGTAGCCGTTTTCTACTGAGGGCACTTTGTCTTGAAATACAAGGGAGAAAAGGTGCTTGAGAAAGATCCAAAATGTTTGGGCAGAACCATTTCTCCTAAAAGCTCTTCTAGATCGCAGCAGGGAAAAACCTCTGAAAAGACTCCATTCTCCTAGGCCTCGTACGATCAACCAAAGAGATAATTCCGCTCACTGGGCCAAAATTAGAAGGGCCTGTGTGTCATCCTCCCAACAAGGCATATATTTCTTAGCAAGGGATCAATTGTACGCATCCAACTCCATAGGAAGAACTACAGTATAACAAAGGTCCACACCCTGTCATATTATCCAACGGATGGAGTATCCCATCCTTTTGGGAAGTGGGAGATCCACCAAATACATAAGGGATTCCCCTATCTCCCCTGCTACGAAGACAAGAATAAATTTGTGATAAAGGAGAAATCCAAGAATAGTCTAGCATGCACCATAGACTTGGGGAAAACAGAGGGAGAATAGATAAGATAGACAAGATCACATGTCCTAAAATACTACAGGGATAGCCAGCTAAAGGGGGATAAGAAACTCACAGTAATGAAATTCTGAGGACACAATGTGGAACAACTCCAATGAAGAGGAAAATGGAAATCTGTCTAAAGAAACCATAGTGAATGTATAGGGATGCATCGACTAACCTAGATTTTTTTTTTTAAGTCATGTATAGAAGATGGAAGCAAGGATGTATGACAGAAAGTAGATACAACGGATGATATGGTCCAGTAAGCATAGTGTCAGAAATGCTAAAGGTCAGAATTAGCTGAGATTGGTAATAAATGCTAAGCACAAAAAAGGGGCCATTTTAATTATGTTGGGGAAAAAATGGAAAATCAAAAGAGGAACAAGATTGCTGCTCAGGACAGATGGAAAGACAATGGATGATAGAGGAAAAGCAGAATTTCTTAATTTATTTTCTTTCTCTTTTCCTTGCTGATCTTTGGAATGGAAAAGAGAACAAAAATGGTCAGTTGTGAATTGACTCAAGATTGAATTGAACCTCAAGATAAGAGAAGGACATAATGAGAGCACCTAGCTACCCTCTGTATGTTTAAGCTCCTGAGCCTGGGCAAAAACCACACCCTAGAATGCTAAGAGAACCTGTAGGTCTGTTTGCGGAGCCCCTTTCTACGATCTCTGAAAAACTGTGGAGAACCAAAGAGGAGCCGCAGGATTTGGAGATGGGCAGATGTGATAGGTCTTGTCTTTTTAAGGAAAGAGCAGAGTTTTCAGACTATGGGCTAAAGAGCTTGACTTTTTTTTTCCTCACAGAAGATCACAGAACACATGAGTAAAGGGTTGGTTTACGAACATCTAGAAAGGATCACTAAGTCAACATAGCTTTATCGAGAACAGACTAAATGATAGCTAAGTTCGTGCCAAACTAACTTCAGCTGCTTTTTTACTAGGGTGATTAGGTGGGCAGATTTAGGGAAGGCTATAGTTATAGAATACCCAGATCTCAGCAAAGACATAAAGTGTGTCATGCCATCCTTGCAGAAAAGTTGGAGAGGTATAGGTTAGACATTGGATAAATTCAGAACTGGTTGAAAGATTAGACCCCCAAAAAAGTAATTCATGGAGCAATGTAAACTTGGAGGGAAATCTCTGGTGGAAGGTTCAAGGCATCTGTCTTTGGCCCAGTACTATTTAATATTTTTACTAGTAACTTCAATGAAAACATAGTGCTCTCTTCCATCTCTGGAAATGTCTTTTTATTTAATTGTATATATTTTGCATTTACTTATCTGTGTTTATGTTATTGTGACCTAGAAACAAGATTTAGGGAAGATATGTCTTTGAGAACATCAAACTTGTGGAAGAAAGTTTAGACTTGTATTTGACCCCCAGGGTGGGAGGTGAGAACTAGAACTAGGAGCAGTGGGTACAAAGTGGAAAGCCAGACTTCTTTGACTCACTGTAATTCCTAACCATTGGTGTTACCCCTGGGAGGATTCAGATACAGGGTTTCCCTAATGAGATCTCCTAAAGAGAAGGCTAGATCATCATTTTATGGAGGTGAGTCATAGATGATTCATGAGAAGGCTGGGTGACCATTTTTTGGAGATGTGGGGATGATTCAGATATAGTTGGGATTACTAGTGGCTTTTGAGATGCTTCCATCTCTAAGATTCTATGATTCAGTAAATGGAAGAGCTCAACTGAGAGTCAAGAATCTGTTTATTTAAAACACAAGGAAGTCATAGTAGATCCTGGAAGTCTCTCCCAGCTCTCACATCATATGTTGTAACATTTTATGCCCAAAAGTCTTTACCAGTGCTAACATCATGTGATTATTAATGCATATTTATTTAGCAACTTCCTTTGCAACCATTTATATAAATAATACGTAGAAGCTCTCAGGATACAAATGCAATTCAGCAAGCATTTTTACGGCACTTGAGTCACAAACCATGTTCTGGCACATGGTGAGTACTTAAATGTTTGTGAAATTGAATTAAAATATAAAGCACTGAACCCTTGTTGTTCCATTTGAGCTTCACATGTCCATTTTGCTCTCCCCTACACTATGCCAGCGGTCTGAATATCCGAATATGTAAAATATATTATTTTGCCAGTGAAGTAACTCCAGGTATAGAAATTCCTTGCAAAAATATAAATCATTACCACCATTATAATTATAATAGTAAAAGTAGCTAGTATTTATATATTCACATATATACCACCATTATAATTGTAATAACAGAAATAGCTAGTATTTACATGTATATATATATGTTACCGTTACAATTGTAATAGTAGAAGTAGCTAGTATTTATATATACATATGTATATATATATATATATATATACCACCATTATCATTGTAATAGTAGAAGTAGCTAGTATTTACATGGCACCATAGTGTGTGTCAAGCACAGGGCTAGGTGTTTACAAATATTATCTCATTTTGATCCTTACAACAAACCTGGGAGATCAGTACTATTATCGTATTTATCTTACAATTGAGGAATCTGACTTACGCAGGGGTCTCTGGGCAGTTCTTGCATACATCTGTAGTAGGAAGGCCGAATTTATGATCTCAAATATAATCATGTATATGTTTGAATGGTCCGAAATCACAAGGTATGAGAGATTCTCTAAGGAGAAAACAACAAGAAATTTATTTAGGCCCCACCGCAGCAAAAACTTGAACCAGCCTCCCCATTCCAACATCTTGACAAAAAGACTCCAGGCCCAGAAAGCCCATTTC
>CM053622.1:89223167-89236176 GCA_028646595.1 Phalanger gymnotis
TCAAGCCCCGCCTCAATGACCAGAGACCATTGGTTCCCCAGCTGGCCCCTCCTAAGTCACCAATCCACACCCACACAGGTTTCACACCTGACAGGGCCCTGGGCCTGGGGCTTAGCACTTAACAGCTGAAAGTACTTCCACTCAAAAGAAACAAAAGCCATGCTAATGAGACAATTTTGCTTAACAACACAACATCCTCCTGTAAATTCACCCTAGGGATTCCACTCCATGTGTCAGGGGACCTTTGCATGCTGGTATCCTGTCTTGCACATCGTGTTGTTGCTGTTGCTTTTCAGCGATGTCTGACTCTTCATGACCCCATTTGGGATTTTCTTGGCAAAGATACTGGAGTGGGTTGCCATTTCCTTCTCTAGCTCAATGACAGATGAGGAAACTGAGACAAACAGGGTTATTAAGTGACTTGTCCAGGGTCACACAGTTAGTACATGTCTGAGGCTGGATTTGAACTCAGGTCTTCTTGACTCCAGGCCTGGTGCTGTATTTACTGCGCCACCTAGCTGCCTCCTTGCACACTGTAAACACTATAAATGGTAGAAAGAGTACTGGACTTTGTGTCTAGGGACCTTGGTTTTAAAACTGATTGATGCTTCTATAGAAGAGGGCAAAGATGAGGGAGGTGAAGCCTTTCTCCATGCAGCTCTCAGCCTAGCGAAAGGTATCATTTCCTGACTTCCGAAAATCTTTGATACAAAACTCCTAGTCACAGAGACAAAGGAGCCACTGTGGAGATGATGAATCTAGAATGCCCTTTAGTGAGGGGTCAGAGCCTAAAGCCCAGCTCGAGGATGAGTCCAGATCAGGTTCCACTTACCAGCAGGGTTACTGTTTTGCAAATCCTTTAACCTCTCTGAACCTGGATTAGCTCATTTGAGAAACAGGGATGATAATAGTTACCATCCACTTGCAAGAGTTGTTTGGGGAAAGTACTTTGTAAACCTTAAAGTGCTACTGAAATTGCGTTGTTGTTTTTTTAATTGAGTCATCCAAGGTCATGGCAATACTACAAAACAGTGAGGTGGTGCGGTAGTGAGAGCCGCACTCCCACCCCCCAACACCTGAGTTTACAGCTGCCCTCAGGACAGTTACTAGCTGGGTGACCCTGGGCAAGTCATCTAACCTCAATTTCTTCATTTGTAAAATGTGGATAATAACAGCTGAGGACTAAAAGTGCTTAACACAATGCCTCTAGCACCTAGTAAGTGCTATATAAATGTTAGCTATAATAAACAGTTGTTTATTATAACACCATAGTATAATAATTGCTATGTTTGTTATCTAGCTAAACTGAGATTCAACCCAGGTCTTGCGCTTCCAAGTCCTTCTATTGTGTTTCCCCAAAATGAAGGGGGGAATGCATAAGGATATACAAAAAAAAAAATTTAAAGCTATTTTTCAGGTGGCAGAGAATGGTAATCTGAGGAATTCCCCCTGTGGCTGAACAAACTATGGTATACGGAAGTATAGAACATCGTCATTATTGCCTGGGAGTTTACAATATAGTTGAAGAAACATGACTGAGAGTTTAAGGGATTTGTCTAGGGTCACACAGCCAAATATGCAACAGGCAGAATTTGAACCCAGGTCTTCTTAGCTTTGAGACCAGCTCGCTCTCTCTCTCTCTTCCCCGCCCCCCCCCAAATGTTACAGACATTAAGTGTTATGGAAGTACAGTGGAAGGGGAAGATGGAGTTAATTAAGTAGGGGCTCTAGTGAATTAGATTCCATTTAAATGAGATTTGGCTGCATAATCAAGATCCTAAATTACAGAACAATACACCTTGTATATTGTGGGAGCAGTGCATGGGTGTTAGACCAGCCTTTTCTTGTCTGTTTTCCATGAAAGGTAGGGATGGGTGGGTAGAGAAAGGAATTTGATAAACTTGCTTGGACCTGGAACCTTTCCCAGAGTCCTACGGGCCACACCTCATTCACTAGATCTACTTCATCCAGAATCTTTTCCTCCTCTAGACTTGACTCTCCTCTGGCATTTCCACCCTGAGATGTTATTTTCCAGCAGTCGTCAGTTACCACATACATTTAGCATCCAAACATGGAGGAGTTTGAGGGATTTCAGGAACCACTACAAAAGTTTCCCTGGCTCCCTCCTCTCCCTCTGGCCTTTCCCTGACCCACACCTTTAATATCTCCCAGTCCTGATTTACTGATGTCTGAAATTCCTTAATTAAGGCTTCATTTACAGAATAATTGAAACCTGGAACTGGAAGAATCTTTACAATGTAGGATTTGAGGCCAGAGAACATAGAATACCAGAGTGGGGGGAAATCCCTAGAGCAAAAACTGTTAGAACATAAAATGCTAGGGCTGAAAGAACCCTAATCCAACCTCTCATCTCACAAAAGGATCCCTCCCACAACACCTTGAACAACTTTTAAAGCAAACACATGTGCAATGAGAAGAAAGTTAAAGTTGGAATAGAGTGACCACGACTCAACTCCGAGATCTGACAATTACTACCAAGTAGCCATGGGCAAGACACATTATTTCTCTGGGCCTGTAAAACGACAGGGTTTGATGAGAGGCATTCTACAAATCCCTTCTAGCTCTAAATCTAGGCCTCTACTCTTGGTTCCCGCCCCCACCCCCACTGCCAAGGAAGCTTATCTAGCTAGGAATCAGACCACCAAGCCACTTCCTTAAGGCTCTCCAGTGCCCTTATGGGTAATCTTTCTCTCCTTCTCCCTCCAGCTATCTTTGCCGGGAGAATATAAACTCTTTGAAGGCAGAGATTGTCTTGTTTGTTTTCATGTTTCCCCAACACAGCACAATCCTTGGAACGTGGTAAGCATTATCTATCTATCCATCCATCTATCTATCTATCTATCTATCTATCTATCTATCTATCTATCTATCTATCTATCTATCTACCTATCTACCTATCTGTCTGTCTGTCTGTCTATCTCTACCTATGAACCTAAATTTAATCATTCATATTATTATGTGAATTATTTTAGCAGACTCTTTCCTGAAAGCAAGTTGTGAAGAGGGGAATGAGAGCAAGATCCTGAGCATTGGGCACAGAAAGGTGGCAGAGGGGGAAATTAGTGGAAAGAAAGTAAAGACAAAAAGTATTGAAAAATTTTTCCTAAGAACTAGTGTTGACATGGAAGGAAATAGAGGGAGGGTTCTAATAGAAAAAGTCTTGGAACCAGCGTGATTCTGTTGTTCTTTTACAGTTAATGTTCTGTGGACTATTGTATAGGTGGATAAAATAAATTCTTTCTACAATCAGGTAAAAGTGCTGTGATATAAGCTTGTCTTCTACATGTACCTGTTCTTTCAGTGAATTTACTTAAGATGCCCTTGTTTGGGGAAAATTAGGGCAAAGTCACAAGAAGCCCTTCTGATTTGATTCAGTCAAATTAAGTCCAACAAAGAACCACACGAAGAACTATAGGTTTTCAAGGCTATACTAGACCAAAAGGGGATAGAAAGATGTTTTTAAAAGACGAGGTCTCTTTTTTGTGGAGCTAGTTTACAAAGTAGAACAGGGTTGGTTGGTTGTTGTCATTCATGCTCAAAGAGGACCAAAATGACATCACTCTGTTGGTGTGTTTGACTGTAGCTGATCAGACAAACATGAGCTTAGAGTCTGGAAAGCTCTACCACAGATTGGGCACAAATAGTCCATATGAACATCTAAAGTGGAGA
Organism: Phalanger gymnotis; assembly: GCA_028646595.1. Lineage (NCBI taxonomy): Eukaryota > Metazoa > Chordata > Mammalia > Diprotodontia > Phalangeridae > Phalanger > Phalanger gymnotis. Next base: position 89,226,858 of record CM053622.1, read on the forward strand.
TGGCTCTAAAATTGCACATCTCTTGTTTCTTTTGAGCTACTATAATTCTGATTTGCTCATAGAGCACAGCACCTTCTTAGATGCAGGCACGTCATGCTGGATGGTTCTGTGTCAGCGTCTCCCATGTCTCACAATAGATCCCAAAGTTCTTCAGTTCTTCAGAGACCTTGAAAGTGAGAGACCTTCAGACCTGTGAGCCAGTGCCTTATATGAATTCTGTGGATTTTAGGCAAAAGTACAGTTGGCATTTGAACAACGTGGCTGGCCCATCAGAGCTGCACTCTCAGCTGCAGAGTTTCAGTAGAACAGGGTATAAGGCAGGCAGACAAACCACAGAATTTCATGGTTGGAAAGGACCTCAAGAATTCATCTAGTCCAAGCGAAGCCTGAATAAGAGTTCCTTCTATAAAATAACCAACAAGTGGTCATCCAGCTTGTGCTCAAAGACTTTCAGAGAGAGGCAGCCTACACCCTTTAGAAAATGAGTGCAGTGGTGGGATAGAGGCTTAGACCAGGAGACGAGGAGACAGGATTCAAATCCCACCTTCAACACTAACTAGTTATGGGACCAGGGGTAAGTCACTGAACCTCTCTAAACCTCAGATTCCTCATCTGAAAATGGAGACAATAGAGATCGCTTTGCCAGCCCAGTGGAGAAGACCTTTTCTACTTCTCTATGAGAAGACCTGCTACCTCACCACTGTTCAAAGATGGGATCCAGCTCAAATAAATCTGCCAGTGCAGTGAGGAGACTGAAAGGTTAAGCTACTTGCCTTGTATCATACAGCTAAAAAGTGCCTGCTCTAGGATTTGAACCTCCATCTCCCATCTGATAAGGTAAACATAAGAGAAAGAAAAGTGGCAAAAAAATTAAGAAAATCCCTATGATTCAGGAGAGGAGAGGCAACTGCTATAAGAGCCCCAGCTGAGGCTAATTCTGGTGGGGAAAAGAGGAAGTGGGAGACGTGCAACAGGAAGCAAAAAACTTAATCACCACTGAAATCACTATTTTAAAAATTCAATAAAAGCATTTTAATTAAAAAAAAAGAAAATGAAGACAATAACAATAGGTAACATTTATATAGCGCTCACTATGGCTAAGCTTTTTATAATATACTTGTATTAATGATAATAATGCTTGGAAAAGCTATCTCATGTGGTTGTTATGATGTTCAAATGAGATTATATTTTAAAACCATTACATAAATGTCAGAATAGTATTTATTATTATTACTACCACCTCTCAATTCAATCCATTCTGATTTTGGTTGGTACTAATTGTTAAGCTGGTGGGTTTTTTTTTTCTTATAGTACGCCTAAATTTCTCCCCATCGCTCCTACATCTATCTTCTGAGGCTCAGGAGAACAAGTCAAATCCCTTTTCTACATGACATCCCTTCAGATACTTGAAGACAGCTATTCTGTTCCTACTAAGTCTACTCTTTTCTAGGTTAAACAGCCCCAATTTCTTCACCTTATTCTCACTGAGAGAAAGAGAATAAGTTTTGGTTTAGTCAGACAGAATCCAAGGTAATTTTTTTAAACAATGATAATCAGTAGAGCTTCAGAGCCAGAAGGATGATAATGATGATGATGACAATTCTCATTCTCATCTTATTTAATAGAGTTCTGATAGAAATAGTCTTTGAACCAGGGTGATTCTGTTGTTCTTTTACAGTTAATGTCCTGTGGACTATTGTATAGGTGGGTAAAATACATGCTTTTTACAATTGAATAAAAGTGCTGTGATGTAAGCCTGTCTTCTATATGTTCATTTAAAGGATTTTCCAAACAGCTTCAGGACTGGGATGACAAGGATAACACAGATACCTCAGAGTGTTCCTATTTTTCTTATTTCTTCAGTTAGATCTCTATTATTTTGAAAGCTTGCCATCCCATGCAGCCTGGAAATTGAATATTTGGTATGGTGAAATTAACCTTACATATTGTCTCGAAATTTTTATGGGTCAATTTTATGTCTCAGTGATGCAGATAACTGTTTTGTCTGTGATATTACTCCAGTTCCTGAATATTTTGTAGAATTCTCAATTATATTGTGAGGTCTGTATTGTGAGTATTGGGATTTGTCATCTATTCATTTATGAAAGATAATACTCAAAGGATATGAATAGTCAGTTCTCAAAAAGAGAATTGCATACTATCAATAACCATATGAAAAATATTCCAAATCATTGACAGTTACAAAAAAAGCAAATTAAAACAGCTCTGAGGTTTCACCTCACACCATCAGATTGACCAAGATGGCAACCAAGGAAACTTACAATCTGTAGAGGGGCTTGTTTACTGAGTCACACTAATGAAGACTAATGTACTTTTGGGGAAACTATGAATTGATGCAACCATTTTGGAAAGAAATTTTGAACTATTATCCCTCTTCCCACCCCTCATCCCCTCACTAAACCAAGCTAAAGGAACATACCCCTTTGGACCAGTGATACCAACACCAGGTATAGACCCCGAAGAGATTAAAGAAAGAAGAAAAGGACCAATAAGTACAAATATATCTACAGAGGTACTTTTTGGAGTGGTGATGAAAAGGAAACAAAATGAGTGCCAATCAATTAGAGAATGACTGAATAACTGATAATATGCAAATATAATGGAAAATTACATTGTGAGAATCAATAAATTAATCCACTGTAGCAACAATGCTACTTGCCACTACTGTGGCTACATAAGGCCAATAAAATCAGCACACAGGATGGCTACTAGCACAGGTCCTTTGATCAACTTTTCTAAGGAAAGCAACTTGAAGGGGTTTAAAATCTCACTTTAATGAAAGATACATATATCATTCACTTAGTTCAAGGGGAAACTCCAGCATCCTGAACTTCAGAGCAAATACAAATAGAAATTACAAAGAAGATATAAGCAGATCAACAGACAGGTTTCTGTCTGACTATAGCAATACATACATAGTTACCAGAGAGAGAAGCACCAACATCTGGATTTTCAAAGCTAGGGGGGCTCCAATGGCTACCCAAAGTCTGCTCTGGCCAAATTACCAACTCTCTTCCAATGTGTATGACCCCCCAAAGCAAAATGCCAACCTCAGAGCATATACACCCTGTTTAGGGCCCTGGGACTTAGTGCCTACTTAGCAAAAGGGTGTGGGAAAGATCTTTAATCACTAGCACCACATCATATGTATTATTTCCAATCAATGACTCTTGATTCAAAAACACTTAATTGCTTTAGTGCAAAAAAGTAATTCATGGAGCAATGTAAACTTGGAGGGAAATCTCTGGTGGAAGGTTCAAGGCATCTGTCTTTGGCCCAGTACTATTTAATAAATGCACTTAAATGGCAAAACTGGGAATCCAACAAAGATCTTCCAACTGTAAATTCAGCACTCTTTCCGTAACATATTACTTCTCATTAATAGGTTGACACTTCTTTCAATATGACTGGGGTGGGTTGTTTTGTTTAGGGTTTGGGTTTGGGTATGGGGTTTTTTTTTCACCTCTTTACTTTGGAGAGAAGGTAGCAGAAAAGATGTGGAGTATAACAAAGAAGTTGAAACTATTTCTATATCTGTAAAAAGCATCTATTAATTTCTGCCCTGCCTACCTATTACTGATTTTTTTTTTTTGCGGGGGGGGGGGGGGGGGGGGGGGGGGGGGGGACGGAAACATGATGATTATATCCAGGTGTGAAAGTACTTTAAAACTGGGAACCGGAAGATAATACTTCTTTTAAAAAGTATAGTAATTCTGATCTCCTGACTCTAAATACAACATGAGGTAGCGGGTGGGAAGGAAGGAAAGGAAGGAAAGGAAGGAAAGGAAGGAAGGAAGGAAGGAAGGAAGGAAGGAAGGAAGGAAGGAAGGAAGGAAGGAAGGAAGGAAGAGAAAGAAAGAAAGAAAGAAAGAAAGAAAGAAAGAAAGAAAGAAAGAAAGAAAGAAAGAAAGAAAGAAAGAAAGAAAGAGGAACAAAGGAAGAAAGAAAGAGAGAGAGAGAAGGGGAGAAGAGGGAGAAGGGAGAAGAGAGGAGAGAATTTAGGATCTTTGAGAGCAGGGATTGTTTCTGCCTTTGTATGCACAATGCCTGGCACACAGTAAATGCTAAATAAGTTCTTTTTGACACAACAGAGATAGGGAGAAGTGGAGGGGAAGAACAGAGGGAAATGAGGGGAGAGGGAAAGGTGGAGAGAAAGAGTAAAAGGGGAAGCAAAGAGGGGGATTGGAAGGACTGTTAGGGAATTGAGGAGAGGGAGGATAGGGAAAAGATGGAGGGGTGGAAGGGGGGGAAAAGAGGAAGGGAAGGAATGGAGGGGGAAGATATGAGAAAAGAGAAGAAATGGAGGGGGAGGAGGAGAATGAGAAAAGGGACAAAAACGATGGAGTGAGGGGAAGAATGAGAAAAGGAAAGAAAAGAATGTGGGGGAGGAGGAAGGAGAGGACGAGAAGGGATAAGGAGGAGACGCAAAAGACGAAAAGAGGAGGGAAGAAGCAGGAGAAAGAGAGAGAGAGGAGATGAAGAGGAGGAGAACAAAGAGGAAGAAGGGGAGAAGGGGAGAAGGGAAGCCGTGTGCTTTCTAAACCACTGCAGCAACACTAGGGCCCAAGAGTTTGGTTTAAAATCCTGGTTCTATCACTAGAGCAAGCCACTTCCCTTCCCTAGCTGTTTCCTCATCTGCAAAATGAGGGACTTGTTGATATCTAAAGGACTTTCCCAGGTGTAGCAGTCTGATTCTAGGGAGGGCAGAGGCGAGGGAGAAGCAGAACAGGCTCTGGTTAACGATGTGCCCCCTCTTTGGACGACAGACACCTCAAGAAGACGGCCAAGTCCTGCTCCCTCCCCCTCCTCCCCCCCCCCCCACCGTCCTGCCTTCCCTTCCCTCCAGTGCCTCCCTCCATAACATGCCAGCCCTGGCCAAAGACAAAGGCCCACTGACATGGCCCTGATCCACGGGTGGCAGAGCCCAGTTCCAGGAACAACCCAAAGGCAGCAATGGTGCCTATTGTTCTCCCCAGGCTGAGGTTTTCTTCTAAAGCCTGGCTCCCCTCCATGCTCTGCCCCACCCCCTCCCAGCCCCAGCCCCAAGCCCTTCCTCCCCCAAGTGGATTTCCAAACTCCTCATGGCCCGGCCTGGCTTGGCCTGGCCTGAGGGGACCCAGGGCAGGTTCAGCCCCTCTAGGAAGAAAGGCAGCCTCCCCAGCCCAGGGGGTCAGGGAGGAGGTCACTTATTAATGATAAAAACAGGGCTTGGGGAGCGGTGGCGGTGGCCCAGGGCCCTCGTGACTTGTTCTCACCCACTGGTGCTGCCCTGTCCAAAGAGGAATAGAATGTTTATTGTGCTAGGTTAAAAATACCAGGGGGGAAGTCAGACTTCCCTTGAGCTGAGGCAGCCGTGGGGTGGCTTGATTTCCAGAGGAAGGCAGGGCCAAGGCCCTGGAGGCTGGGGACGGGAGGGTATGTTGAGGGGAGGAGGGAGTCCTGCCTTTAAAACTAAGCCACCAAGGGGAAGAGAGGTCAAAACTCAGGGAAAGTTCCCAGGGGTCTCTGGTTCAGGGCTAGGGGTCAGGTCCACAGTCCTGGCCAAACCCTAGGACCTTACCCATGGGAGCTGAGAGATACCAAAAAAGCCTTGGAGTCAGGACTCAGAAGTTTGGAATCCCAGCTCTGATGTTTACTGGCTGAGTGACAACGGGCAGATCATTTAACTTCTCCAAGACTCAGTTTTGTCATCTCTAAAATGAGAAAAATAATACTTGAACTGTTTCCTTTCTCTTGTATGACTGTTGTGAGGAAATTTCAAAGGGATACATTTGTGTATGTATATATATGTATATGTATGTATACATATAGTTATATATAGTTATGTATTATGTTATATGTAACACATATTAGAATGTATTAATAATGTATATATTATATACATTATATGTGAGTGTACATACACACACACAGACACACACACACAGAGTAGGCAATATATAAATGCTTTTTCCCTTCTTCCAAAAGTCTTAGGTTTCTCACATGATTAATAGCTAACATTTATACAACATTTATACATTTATATAACATTGCCAGGCACTGTGCTAAGTGCTTTACAGATTTTACCTCATCTGATCCTCACAACAATCCTAGGATGTAGATGCTAATATTATCCCCATTTTACAGACAGGTAAACTGAGGCAAATGGGTTAAGTAACTTGTCCAGGGTCACACAGATGGCAAGTGTCTGAGGCCAAATTTGAACTCGGGTCTTCCTAGCTCCATGTTGCATGCTCTTTCTCTACTGGGCCACCTAGCTGCCACATGTCAAATGATAGAGACTAGCTAGTCAAAAAAGGAATTTTCAGCTCTGACAGTCTAGGTCAGGGGTTGGGAGCCTGCAGCCTCAAGGCAGTACATTAAATGGAAATTGTCATCAAAGGACCCAAATAACTAATACTTGAGTTTCTAATAGCATTAATAAATGACACAATAATGTGGCTGTACTATATTTCATAATTTAAATGCATAATGATTGTTTTATTATTATAAACACACTGCTATGTCATTTTGTCTTTCAAATCCTTTTTTTTTTTACAACCACCTTCTGAAGTAGCTGAAGCAAGTGTTGTCACTCCATTTTCTAGAGGAAGGAACCAAGGCTTAGAGAGTTTGATCGACTTGCCCAGGATCGCAAAGCTAGTATGTTCCGGATTCCAACTTGAGTCTTCTGACTCAAAGACCAGTGCTCATTCCACAATTCTAATCCCTCATCCTTCCTCTCTCCAAATTTCATGAATTGCCCTCCAAGGAGAGAGAAACTCTCATAACACAGAAGATAAACAAGGACTTGGCAGTATTATAATTTATTACTAGCTTGTTATCAGTCTATATCACAGCCCCTAAAGATCTTTGGCCAACTAAGGATGAGGCTGATTCTGCCAAAGGCAGGGCAGTTGGTTTGAGGTGACATAGGGGTTATATATTTCCCATGTACAATTGCTTATGGATGCTGCCTCACCCCTAGTAAATGAATCATCAAACTAACAAGGAACATGGCTATAAAAACATTCAGATGGTCACATGATGTGTCCTAGACCTTCAAGCTTCAAAGGACATTGCAGATCAGCAAATGTATGCCCATCATTTTATGGATTTGTAAAATTAGACCTAAAGAGGTTAAGAGATTTGTTTAAAATCACACAGTGAATGGGCTTTGGAGCCAGGATTAGAAGAACCCAGTTCTCCTCACACCTGGTCTGGCACTCCCTTTTGGTTACCATCTCCATCTCCAGCTCAACTCCCTCCATGATTACAAAACTACAAAGAAGATTCAATAATTCTCCTAAGATTAATTTTAATTTCAACCTGCCAAGATATTTTTTATATCCCAGTTCTGTCAAAGAACATTTTATCTATCCTTCCCCTCCTAGTTTCAAGTTATCTGCCAATTTAATGAGCATCTCCTCTATGTCTGTACCTGAGCTCTTAACAAAAGGGTTGTGTAGAGCAAAGCTGAGGACAGAGTTCTGTGACAAGCCTCACCCCTCTGTGTTGCTATCAGTCTATTATTAAAGAGTGCTTATGTCTACTTACTCAAAATGCTACAAAACTACCTAACCCTACTGTCATCTACCTTGCATTGGTCCACCTAGCCCAAAAACTATGCTGGGGGCTTTGGTAGAAGGCTTGCTAGAGCAGCTAGGTGGCACACTGAGTAGAGCGCTGGCCCTGGAGTCAGGACGACCTGAGTTCAAATCTGTCCTCAGACACTTGACACACTTACTAGCTGTGTGACCTTGGGCAAGTCACTTAACCCCAATTGCCCTGCCTCCCTCCTAAAAGTAAAAAAAAAAAAAAATTAGAAGCCTTACTAGAATATAGATATAGTATGTCAAAGAAATTTTTCTGATTTGCTTCTCTGACAGCCAGATCAAAAAAAGAAAGTCTGCCATGGTTTGTCTTTATTGAACTCATGTTAGCTGATATGGTCAGCAAGGTGGTGCAGTGAATAGAGCACCAGACCTGGAGTCAAGAAGATCTGTGTTCAAATCTGAAACACACACAAAATATTTATTTTGTTCTGAACTTAAGAAACAAAACAAGCATTTCCATAACATAGTAGAATGGCGGGGGGGGGCTAGATAGAGATATTTGCACATGAAAGTACAAATCTATTATGTACAACTTGCTAATCCTTTTAAATATATAATAAAATTATCATGTAATTTTCTTTCTATTTGCCCCTTTCTTTCTTCCCTCCCCCTGCCCTAAAGAAGTATACCATTAGACACAAATATGTATGTGTGTACATATGTATACATATATGTATGTGTATACATACATGTTTAAAAATGAATCCATAAATATGTATATATACATACATACATATTTGTGTGCGTGTGTGTATATATATGTATATATATATATATATATATAATGATTTCACACATATATATATATATGTGTGTGAAATCATTCTATACATACTTCTATTTGTAAGTTCTTTCTTTGGATGCAGACAGCATCTTCCTTCACAGGTCTTTTGTAGTTAATTTCAGTATTGATAATAGTCAAAAAAACTTGGTCACTCAAAGTCATTCTTAAAACAATATTGCTGTCACTTTATACTACCTTCTCTTGGTTCTTCTCATTTTGCTCTTCGTTGTTATATGCAAGTGTTTCCATGTTTTTCTAAGGTCACTGAGCTCATCATTTCTTATATCACAGTAGTATCCCATCACAATCGTATACCACAACTTGTTTAGTCATTTCCTAGTTAATGAGCATCCCTGCAATTTCCAGTCCTTTGCCACCACAAAGAGAGATGCCATAAATATTTTAGAACATATACAAGAAAATCCCAAATGGTGTTACAAAGAGTTGGACCAGGGCCTCAAGGCTGCAGGTTCCCCACCCCTGAGTTGGACACTACTGAAAAGCAACTGAACTAAACTGACTGGACCATAAATGGTGCTGCTACAAATATTTTGATAGGTATGGGAACTTTCTTTTTATCAATGACCTCCTTAGGATATATGACTAATATTGGTCAATTGGCATGGACAACTTAGCCACTTTATCTGCATATTTCCAAATCACTTTCCAAAATGATTGTGCTAATTCACTACTCTACCAACAATGCATTGGTGTTCCTTCTTTCCACAGTCCCTCTAACTATGAATGATGACTATGAACATCTTTTGTCATCTTCCTCAATTTGCTGAGTATGAGGTAAAACCTCAGGTTTGTTTTGATTTGCATTTCATTTGGAGAATTCATCTGCTTGTTAATAGTTCACAACTCTTCTTTGGAGAACTGTTTGTTCATGTCCTTTGGCTATTTGTCTATTTGAGGA
>CM053622.1:89236276-89287000 GCA_028646595.1 Phalanger gymnotis
GAGAGAGAGAGAGAGAGAGAGAGAGAGAGAGAGAGAGAGAGAGAGAGAGAGAAGACACAGGCAAGTAGACAGTTGGGATTTGTGAGTGAGTGTTTACAGTAAGGCCCTAGCAAGAGGGAAAGTTACAGGATGGCTTGGCTCCTTGCTGTGATATTGTGTTTTAATATCCTTGCTGTTATATTGTGGTGCCCTTAGTGGTTTTGGAATACAATTACTGCTGTGTTGAATTAGGGTTACTGGTTCTGGGATTTGAAACTCTGGTGTCTGAATAAATGTTTTACTTTTTCTGCCTTCTATACAGAGAATCTCTTATACTTCATGATTCCAAGCTATACAAGCATATTCATGGTCACCATCAATATCATGAATCTTGCCTTACTGATATAGGCTTTTGGTAGCTTAGACTTCTTTAGACTTTCTACTGCAGAATCATCCCAGCAATGGTTTACTTCTTTGAGTAACCTGCTCTTACAAAAATCCCCTTAATTTGGTGAGCCAGCACCTAATTAGACTTGAGAACTGGAATAGATACCAAAGCTGGGAACGTTCATTTGTCAGAATCATTAGTTCCCACCTGCAACACATTTTTTCTACTTTTGCAAATGGGGGGTTGGGGTGAGAAAAAGGAAGGAGAGGGAGAGAATGATCCTCCCTGTACTAGAATTTCAAAGGGGGGGCAATGATTGCCAAAGGAGAAGAGCCCCAAAAGACAGACGTCTTAAGGTGGAGCCTCGCTATTATAGACACCTGGAAAGGAAGTTTATAGGCTCTTCATCTTAAAGAATCAGAGCTGAGAAGAAACCTTTTAGCTCAACCCCCCTGATGTAGGAACAATATCTATTAAGATCTCTGTGACAGAGGCTAGTGATGTGGACAGCTAGATGGCTCAGTGGGCAAAGTTTTTAGCCTAGAGTCAGGAAGACTGATCTTTGTGAGTTCAAATCTGGCTTCCAAAACTTATTAGTTGTGTGACACTGGGTAAGTCATTTAACCCTATTTGCCTCAGTTTTCTCAACTGCAAAATGAGCTAGAGAAGGAAACAGCAAACCACTCCAGTATCTTTACCAAGAAAACCCCAAACAGGGTCACGAAGACTCGGACATGAATAAAATACTCCTGAACAATGACATAGGCTAGTTTTTTTTTCCTCTAAGAGGCAGAATTCATGGTATATGAATATAATAAAATATTATTGAGTTAAAAGAAATGACAAAATGGTTGGCTTCAGAAGAAACCAGGAAGACCTTTACAAACTGATACAGAGTGAATGAGTAGAAAAAGAACAATTTACACAATGGCGAGAAGACTATAACAAAAACTTTGAAAAGCTTTAGAACTCCCTATCACCTCCAGGAAAAAAATACAAAATATTCTGTGATTCAGATCCCCCTATAACCTGCCCCTCTCTACCTTTACAATCTTCTTACATCTTAGGCTCCACCACCCCACCCCAGACCCTCCATATACTCTGCAATTCAGTAACACTGGACTCCTTGCTATCCCTCAAACAAGATATCCCATCACCCAACTCTGGCGTTTTCACTGGCTATCCCCTGACCTGGAACTCTCTCCCTCTTCAGCTCTGCCTCCTGGCTTCCTTGGTTTCTACCAAGCCCCTACTAAAATCCTCCCTTCTACAAGAAGGCTTCCATGAGCCCCCTTAATACTACCACCCTTCCTCTATTGATTATTTCAAATTGACACTGTATATGTCTTGTATGGATGTAAGTGGTCACATTTTGTCTCCCCTTTTTACCTTTTTTTTTCATTTTTACCTTTCTTTGTATTACTAGTACTTAGCACAGTACCTGGAACATAGTAAGTGCTTAGTAAATATTTATTAATATTGATATTGATTGATGCAACGATAAACTGTGGCAGAAGACTAAAAATGAAATATGTAGGCCAGAGAAGTGATGGACATAAATTGCAGAATGAGAAATAAATTTTTGGATATGGCCAACATGGAAATTTGTTTTATTGGATACATATATGTTATATGTACTTGCTCTAAAGGTTATATTTTTCTTTTAAAACTTTTATTTTTCCATTGGGGGCAGGTGGTAATAGGAGGAAAAGAAAATATATGCTTGTAAAAAAAAATCAATAAAATACAAATAAAAGGCAGAACACCTATCACTGAGACTTGATTCGTCCACAGGATACAAGCCACTAATGAGATTTCCCAGTTGTCTAGAGCATAAAAAGGCTAGCCTATAAAAAGTAAGCTTCTCTAAACTCATATGGATGTCCCACTGACATGCCGATCAACACATCCTTTTGATCCAAGACACCCTTTTGACCAGTCATATTTCATATACAAATGAAGAGGAAATACAGGAAGAAGTACAGTGAGCTCCACCTTCCCCTGTAAACTCCAAACAACTAGAAAATGTTCCAAATTGAATCATTATGGAGAAATCCAAGAAAAAGTCATAGTGAATCATTTTTCCAGCCCAGGTCAGCAAAGGGAGACAGACAGAGAGATCTGTGGGAAAAGTCTGGCCAGGAGCTGTCTCACAAAGAGTTCTGCGGCTCAGGCAGAAGTTGTGCTTGAGGACAAGAATTCTTAAACCCATACTGGGCCATTGAGACTTCCTGCAGGCTGGTGGAATATGTACCGAGTGACAGCTTTGTCACTCACTACCCAATTAGGAGTTACAGATCCAAAGCAGATGAGAGAGGGACCTCCACCAAAAGGTGGCAGGACAAGTAAGGAGCAGTCTTGAGCCCTCAGCAGTTAATGGAGAGAAGAGCAAGTTCAGTAGCAAGCATCAGCTGTGTGAGATGGACTCTAGTAGTAGAGCAGGGTCTCAATTCCAGCTTCTATCCCAGTCTGAAGCCTTCAGAAGAAAAATTAAGTTAGGAATTCTAGACCAAAGGGAAACTTATACTTCCATTTCTGGCCTTAGGACCAGATTTTCCCTCCATAAGTCAACAGAGTTCAGTCCCAATATCAAGTTTGAAGTTAGTTGGATGAGCAAACAAAAAAAAAGAATCCCATGTTAAAAAAAAAAAAATATTGTGGTAACAGGAATGTTCAAGGCACAAACCCAGGAGAAAAGAATGTCTCTACAATATTGTAATAACAATGCTACTTGCCGCTACTGTGGCTCTGTAAGACCCACAATACCAGCACATAGGAGGGCTGCTAGCACAGGTTCTTTGATCTGCTGTTCTAAGTAAAGCAACTTTAAGGGGTTTACAATCTCACTTTAGTTAGATATACATATATTATTCACTTAGTTCAGGGGGAAAAGTCAGCACCCCAAACTTCAGAGAAAATACAAATATAAATTACAAGCAGAAACTATATAAACAGAGAAAATAACCACCAATCAACAGACAGGCTTCTAGCTGTCTGACCAAAGCTATACATACATAGTTACCAGAGAGAAAGGCACCAATATCTGGGTTTTCAAAGCCAGGGGGCTCCTTAATGGCTACCCAGAGTCTCCACACCTATACTCTTCCAATAAGTGAGCCCCAAAATAAAACCTCTCCTCTCACAGTTCTGAGAGCTCTTGATTCTCAATTCCCAATTCTCAATTCTGAATTCAATGATTATCCTCTGGGTATATATACCCTTTTTCAGGGCCCAAGTGCTTCATACCTCTTGAGGGTTTCACACTTCTTGTGACCTAACTGGCAAAAGGGTATGGGACTTCCTACAAACAAAGGCAAGACTCAATCAAAGGCACTTGGTTGCCTTAGTGCTAAGAAGCACTCCAAAACAAAAGACAACAAAAAGTCCTACTTTGCTTGCCCTTACAAATATCTACAAGTAAATCTTCAAGGAAAAACACAGCTTAGGCATAAACTCAACTAGAATTGCTAGAAGAGATGGAAGGCATGTTTTTCATGGGTTTTTTTTTATTTAAAAGAATTCTACTCTCACCTAAAGGGTTTATTATAATGTCATGAATTTTGCAGGAATTTTTAAGAAGAGTTTTTTTAACTTAATAAATGAAAAAGGAGCAGTAAAGGAAAAAATGAAAATGAGAGCTATGGAGGAAGTAATAGAGAAGGGAATTAACAATAGCATAAGAGTTACAAAATCTTGCCCAAGCAACAAACTCCCTGAAAATTAAAATTAACCAAATTGAAGTCAATGACTTCATGAGACAATAAGAAATATCAAAACAAGTCAAAAGACTGAAAAAAATAGGAGAAAATGTAAAGTATCCCATACCAAAAACAACTTGCCTAGAAAATAGAGGAGAAAAAAGTTAAGAATCATTGGGCTATATGAAAGCCAAAACCAAAAAAAAAAGAAAAAAGAAAAAGAATCTAAACATCATAATATTTCAAGAAATCTTAAATGAAAACTTCTTAGATCTCTTAGATACTTAAGGCAAAATGGACATAGAAAGAATATAACTGTCACTTCCTGAAAGAAAAAAAAAACTCCAAGATAAAAACTCCAAAGAACAGTTTTTAGGTCAGTAACAAAAACAACAATAATAAAAATAGGACAAGAACCAGAAATAAAGAGTTAAAGTACCAAGAAGCCACAAGTAGGATCAGACATGATTTAGCAGCTACCTCCATAAAAGAGAAGAGAGCTTGGTATACAGCATTCCAGAAAACAAAGGCTACAGGTTTACAGACAAGAATAACTTACCCAGAAAAACTAACATTATCCTACAGGGGGGAAAATTGATATTTAATGAAATAGAGGACTTCTAAGCATTCGTGATGAAAAGACCAAATTGTGTAGAAGCTTTGAAGTTCAAACACAAGAGCGAAGAAAAACATAAAAAGGTAAGCATGAATGAATAATTATAAGGGACTAAATAAGAAAAAAGTGCTTATATTCTAATATGAAGACATACTACATGCAGCCCCTCTGAACCTTATCCTCATCAGGGGCCATAGAGGAAGTCTAATTAGACAAGGGCCAGGATTTGGGGAGTGGTTCTGTTATGTCTTGGTGATCTTAAGAGAAGAAGGGAGGTGGGGGGAATTAGAAGGAGAGTAGATTAAGAGAGGGATTAGTCTTAAATAAAACAAACTCTAAGGATATACAAAAGTATTTATGGGTATTTTTGATGTGGGAGAGAATGGGAATCTAACAGCATACCCATCAACTGGGGAATGGCTGAATGAATTATGGTCTATAAATGTGATAGAATACTATCATCTTATAAGAACTGATGAAAGGGATGGTTTCAGAGAAACCTGGGAAGACTGATATGAACTGAAGAGTGTGAAGAAAACAGAATAAAGAGAACAATTTATACAATGACAACAATATGGTAAAAACAGACAACTTTGACATTATTAGCAATTCTGATGAGCATAATGACCAACCATGATTCCAGAGGACTAATTATGAAACGTTTCCCACTTCCTGATATAGAGGTAAAGGACTCAGAATGTAGAACGAAACATCTTTTTCGGACATGGCCAATGTGGAAATTTGTTTTGCTGTACTATATATGTTTGTAACAGGATTTTTTTTCTTTTTTTTAATGGGGGCAGGGAAGAGGTAGAGTATGTTAGTATGGGAAGGAGAGAAAGCAGACTTTTGCTGATTTGAAAAAATAAAATATAGTTTAAAAAATTCTTTTGAGCATCATCTATGCACAAGGAATTATGCTAAGTACAAAAATGAATTTCATTCTATGCCTTGAGAAGCTAAAAATCTAGAAGGGGAGATAAAGTACGTACACAAATAACTATAATTCAAATTAGAAGAGAAAATGAGATGAGGCAAAAATGCAAAGTTTGATAAGGGAGATATCTTTCCCAGTGGGTAATCAGAGAAGCCCTGATAAAGTAGAAAAGACACTAGATTTGGAGTCAGGGGACTTGGGTTTGACCCCTTGCTCTGTTACTTCTTGCCAGTAATCTTTGGTTAGTCACCTAGCCCCTATGGGCTTCTGATTTCCAATTAGTAATATCAAGCTAAGCCTGGAAAGTAAGGTAGGAATTGGATTGCTAGAACTGCGGTGCTGTGGAGCAAGGGTATTTGAGGTGGAAAAAAATGGCTTGAGCAAATGCAAAGAACCAAAACACGCACAGAGAATGTTTGAGAAATAGCTAATGTCTCTGTATGGCAAGAACTTAAGGTACATGAAAGGCGGTGGTAAAAGATGATTTCATTTGCCACTAGCTGCACTCCTCAGTTTGACTTTGCCATCATCATGTCCCTTCCCTACTATAACCCCCTGCCCCCAGGAAAAGTTCATCACCAAGGAACTTATCATCACAGATTCTGCTTCAGCTTTATTACTCATATCTTATCAGTACCTTCAGTTGTCTCTGCCCCTCTGATTGGAAGGCAGAGCAAAAATCTCTTCCCAAAGCCTCCGTTTGAAGAGGGCTCAGAAACCCGGCCAGCTCTTCCTTTACCATCGGCTGCACTCCTTGGATTTAACTCCATCATCATCATGCCCTTGTGCTGGCTACCTTTACCTTCCACATCCTTTTCAGCTTCCTTTTGTGTGCTGTCTACTCCCATTAGATTGTAAACTCCTTGAGGGTAGACACTGTCCTTTTTCTCCTTTATACTCCCCATATAAGGTCAGCATTTAATAAATGTAATATTGAATTGTACTGTGTTGGGTTGTATAGATAAGGCTAGAAAGTAGGATCTTTGATACAGTGATACAAATGCCCACTTCAGTCATACAGCTTTCTGTTTGAGACCTAGTCAAAGATCTTTAAATGATATGATATGATATGATATATATATATATATATATAATTTTGAACTTATTACAAACATGCTCTCCACCTCCAAAGAAAGAACTAATAGAATCTGAATGCAGGCTGAAGCATTCTTTTTTAACTTTCTTTACTTTTCTTGGGCTTGTCTGGTTTTTTTGGTCTCTATTTTCTTTCACAATATGGAAATGTTTTGCATGACTGCACATGTATAACCTACATAAAAGTGCTTGCCTTCTCAATGAGGGAAGATGGGTGAGAGGGAAGGAAGGAGAAAGAAAGAGAATTTGGAACTAAATTTTTTTAAAAACAAATGTTAAAAATTTTTACATGCAAGTGGAAAAAATAAAATGTTAGAAAAACACCCACAAAACAATAAAGACAAATATTTAATACACAAAGAAGCTCAAAAGTATATGAAACTATGAACTTGCATTAATAGTTTATTTTTTAAAATGTATATGATATTTAACATGCTACCAAAATTGCCTTGCTACTTTCCCTTTCTGAATTTCATTTTGCTTTATTCTGTGTATTTTCTTAATATTTTCTAGATATTTTTTCTTTCTCTTTGTATCTCTATCACAAATTCCCTAATTCACCCTGCCCCTGCTACTAGATACCATCTGTTGCAACAAGTATAGACAATTAAAATAAAACCCTACATTGTCCATATCAGAAAACACATGCATCATCCTGCACTTCTAGTCCATCATCCTCCCCTGCCAAAAAGCAGAAGGCATGTTTCATCATTAGTCTTCTGAAGTTATAACTGGTCACCACGTCGATGACTTCAGAATTGTTTTTCTTTACAACAGAGATTCCTAACTAGACATTTGTGAACTTCTTAAAAATATTTTGACAAATCTATTTCAACATTGTTGATATCTTCTGTATTTTATTTTATTTAAAAACTTTATTATGAGAAGGCTTCACCGGACTGCCAAAGAGATTGCTGACATAAAAAGGGTTAAAAATCTCTGCTTTACATCATTATGGACATTGTGTAATGACCACCATTCTCCTCATTTCATTGCTTATTAACTGATACAAGTCTTGCCAAGCTTCTTTGAATCCACATGAATGGTTTTTAAAGGAGTTTGGATTTTGTTCAATAGGTCAGTAATGAGCCAGAAAGGTTTTTGAATTTAGGAATGTCATGAGCAGGTCTGAATCAGGAATTCAAATATTGCATATGTGAATCCTTACCTCCTTCCCCCTCCCACTTCCCAACCATTTGGCTTTGCATTAAAACAAAGACTTTGCTGTCTTCTACCCCCAGGATTTGACCATGAGCTTTTCAGAAGATTGTTTCTTAGATTTCCCTGCTCTAAGGCAAGGTGATGAGACTCTATTTCCTATGGTGCATCAATGGAGATTATTTCCCTGTTTCTTTGCTAATTGCTTCTAACCCTAATTAAATATTTACTTCTAAAATGCATATTCCTTACCTGGTCTGGTAGTGCAAATTGAGTTTGGATATTTTAGAGCATTCTGGCTACACTGGGATGGAGGATTGAGCCAAATGAGGTATATATTTTTTGTAAATATCCCCTCACTGAACCAATAGTTTGTATGAGTATAGAGAAGACTCACAGACTACATGGAGAATAAGATCAGAGAGCCCAGTAATCAACACTGTAGAGGGTTTTCCACTCCCCTTAGTTCTTTCCCAAGTGCGAACTTATCCCTTCGATCTTGGACCCAGAAAAACAGTCATTTTTTCAGAGGGAGAGGACATCCTCTGACCAAAATTCAGGTTTGGCTCTTGATCAAAGTCTCAAACTTGGCGATGTCATTACACATTTTCCCATTCTGGATTTGGATACAATCTTTTGGGAGATCTTTGGATTCTTCTGATGGGAAACCTTGGGTCCACGAGATACATGAGGAACCTCTCCTTGTCTTGTTTTTCTTAAAAACCCTTCAGATCTGATTGTTGAGAAACTTCGAAAACAGAATAACTTATCCTTGGTTTCTTTCTAGCTTTCCTAACAATATAATATAAATGGTGGCTTCCCAGTCCTGAGATTCCCTGTTCTGTAGGTCCCAAAACATTTGCTAGGAGGTACAAAGACCTATATAAGATGTCACCTCTATGCTGTTAGTTTCTTCTGACATTGTCTTCCTGGATTGGCTGTAAGATATGAAACTCATCAATCGATTAACATTTACTTGTTAAGTGTTACTCTGTTCCAGACATTGTGCTAGGCTCTGGGGATGAAAAGACAAAAAATAAATTGTAATCTTTGCCCTTAAGGACCTTACATTCTTTTGAAGGACATTAAGTGCAATGTCAGTCAACCAATCAATTAATATTTATTAAGTGCCTACTATGTGCCAGTCATTATGCTAAGCACTGAGAACGCAAAAGGAGGCAAAAGGCAGTCCCTGCCCTTAGAGAGTTTACAATCTAATGGGGAAGACATTATGAAGATAAATATATACAAAACAAACTATATACAGGAAAAATAGGAAATAATTAATGGAGGGAAGGCACTAGAATTAAGAAGGGTTGAGGAAGTTTTCCTGTAGAAGGTAGGCTTTTAGTTGGGACTTAAAGAAAACCAGGGAGGTCAATAGAGCAGAGAAGGGATTGTGCTTCAGACATGGTGAGAAGGAACCAAGAGGAATATCTTGTTTGAGGAACGAGCTGGAGGCCAGTGTCACTATATCGTATTGAGGAGTAAGGTGTAAGAATACTGGAAAGGTAAGGGGGCTAGGCTCTAGAGGCACTTGAATACCAAACAGAGCATTTTGTATTTGATCCTGAGGCAATAAGGAGCCAATGAAGTTTATTGAGTAGGGAAGGTGATATGACTGGACCTGCACTTTAGGAAAATCACTTTAGTGACTGAATGGAGGATGAATTAGAGCAGGAAGAGACTACAACAATGGCAGTGTCAGAGCAGAGAAGGGGGCAAATTTCAGAGGTGTTGAAAAGTTGAAATCTACAGTCCTTGGCCATACCTCAGATAGGGGGATGGGGAGGAATGAAAGAGAGTGAGGAATCCAGGATGACTCCTGGGTTACGATCTTGAGTGACTGGGAGGATGGTGTTGTCCTCTGTGGCAATAGAAGATAGAAGCAGGGAGCGGGAAAGAAAATGAGTTCTGTTTGTGACATAGTGAGTTTAAGATGTCTACTGGATATCCAGTTGAAAGGCAGTCGAAGATGGGAAGTCAGTAGAAAGTTTGGGGCAGGATAGAAAGATTTGAGAATCTTTAGCATAGGAATAGTAATTAAGTCTATGGGAGCTGATGAGGTCACCAAGTAAAATAATAGAGAGGAAGAAGAGAAGAGGACCCACGGCAGAGGCCTGAGGGACACCCATGGTTAGAGGATGTGATTGGAAGGAGGATCCAGCAATGGAGACAGAGAAGAAGAGGTCAGATAGACAGGCAGAGAACCAAGAGAGAGCGGTGTCCCGAATTTTCCATGCACCATTATCAGAGTTGGATTGTTCAAGTCTTATCCACATTCAAGAGAACTGAGACTCAGGCCAAGTGACTTCTCCATGATCACACAGCTAATATGTCTACAAGCTGAGATTCTAATCCAAATCTCCTGACTCTGGGTCTAGCACTCTCTTCTACACTGTCATATTGTCTAATGTTCATACAAAGGTCACTTCCTAAATGCCTCTCATTAATCTCCATACTCCTCAGTCTGGAATTCAAGGCCTCCACAATCTGACCCAACACTCTCCAGCTACCCTTATTTCCCGTAACTCTCCTTCAACCAACATCTCGCCGGTACGCCCCCTCCTCTCCTCTGAAGTTGCTGAAGAATAACGTCCATGAGTCAGGAAGACCTGAGCTCAAATTTAGCCTCAGACACTTACTAGCTGTGTGACCTTGGGCAAGTCACTTTGTCCTGTTTGCCTCAATTTCCTCATCTGTGAAATAAGTTGGAGACGGAAATGGCAAACCATTCTAGTATCTTTGGCAAGAAAACCCCAAATAGGGTCACAAAGTGTCAGACACAACTGAATAGCAACAACAACATTTCCATAGTATTTTAAAATTTACAAAACCTTTTCCTTACAACAGCCCTGTGAAGTAGCTAACGCATCCATTATTACACCTGTTAATAGATGACAAAAGTGAAACTCATAGAGGTTGATGACATAGCTAAGGTCACACAGCTATCTAGTGACATGGGTGAAGCTCAAGCCAATGTTTCCTAACTCCAAGTCTGGCGGTCTTCTTCCAAACCTAAGGGGGAAATGAAGTTTGGGGACTCAAACTAAGCCAATAAATTAAAGAGCAATGATTCAACTAACCAACGGCAATTTTATAAGTCACGTCTACTAATTTGATTCTTGACTCATAAAGTGGTTTCATATAAAACAGTAATGGATTTGCTACCCAAACAGAACTATCTTTGACAGGATTTAGTAAGACCATTAGTCAACTTTTTTTCTGTCTCTATGTTTTCTGCAGATCAGGGTTAACCGAAGGTCAAGATAAACCTTTAAAAGCAGTATAGGTAGGCTTCAGTCAGCATGGTTGACTTGAAGGAGGAGGAGAAATTGGTCCTTCCCCATATATACATACACACCTATACATATATAGGTGTGTATATATATATGTATGTATGTACCATGTGCAACATCTATGTATATATACATGTGTATGTGCATACATACATATAAATACAGGCAATGCATGTATACATACATACATGCACATGCATGTGTGTGTATATGTCAGTTATCATTATGGAACACTTCCATTACAGACTCATCCGTTTGAATACTGTGATCACCAAAGAGCTCTCTTTTTAAAAAGGAATTACCTTGGACTAGTAATGTTGAATCACCAACATGCAGTTGGAATTAGTCGATCAAATGTTTTCCTCTCTGACAGGAGTAAGAACAGTCTAAGAGGCCTAAGGGTCTGGGAAGGACATTGAAAGTGTTAAAAGGGAGGGCAAGATAGAGTGAAGAGAGTCTTCCAGAATCTTTGACACAGAATAAAATAGAATGCCACAGAGGATCCTTAGGACAAAATTAGAACGTTGAATGTCACAGCTGAAAGGGAATTTAAAGGTCATCTAGGCTAAGCCCCTCATTTTACAAACTCTCTTCCATCCTCAAAAAACTTTCATTTAATCCAGCTGTTCTTACTATTATCTTATATCTCACCTCCTTTTTGTGGCTAAACTTGAAAAAGCCAGGTACTTCGATTTCTTTGGCTCTTTCTACAATCTGACTTCTGATCTCTTTATTCAACCAAATGAGGACAGCAAAGATGAAGATGAGAGACTAGAAATCAGCGCAGAGGTTAGATTTCAGTTAAGATCATCACTTCAAAGTTACTAATGATTTTTTTAGAGGCAATCAGGGTTAAGCACCTTACCTAGGGTCACATAGCTAGTAAGTGTCTGAGGCTGGATTTGAACTCAGGTCCTCCTGACTCCAGGGCCAGGACTCTATCCACTGCACCATCCAGATGCCCCTACTAATGATCTTTTCATAGCCAAATCTAAAGGTTTTTTTCTGAATCCTCATCCTTCTTGACCTCTCTGAAATCTTTGACACTGTTAATCACCCTCTTCTCCTTTTTCTCCCTTTTCTCCCAAGGTTTCCATCACACTACATTCTGCTGGTTCTCCTCCTCCCTATCTGACTGCTCCTTCTCAATCTCCACTTCCATCTTCATCCTGGTCACTTCTGCTGTTTGTGCCCCAAAGGATTCTGTCCTGGGCCCTCTCCTCTTCTCCCACTATACCATTTCACTTAGCAATCTCATCAGTTCCCATGCATTCTATTATCTTCTCTATGCTGATGATGTTTAACTTAAATCTATTTATCCAGCTCTCACCTCTCTGTAGACTTCCAGTCTTTCATCTTCAACTACCTATCAGACATCTTGAACTGGATAATTATAGATATCAAACTCGGCAAATCCAAAATCAAACCCATTATCTTTCCTCAAAACCTTCCCCGCTTCCAAATTTTCTCTTGGTATCAAGAGCTACATTATCCTTCCAGTCGCCCAATCCTCAGCTGGTCACTCTCTCACCTTCCATATCTTGTGTTTGTCCTTCATTCTTGAAGAGGACCACGACGTCAGGGAAATGATGACATGACTTGCAGTTAACTCTAATTTGAATGAGGGAGGGCTGTGCAAGGTCACCAGCCTCACTTTCTCCTCCAGAGCCATCTGGGTCCAGTGGCCCAGGACATTCACCAGGACGACTAGAGATGGCCCAGGATGCATTGGGAGACCCTGGCCCTTTCAGGCTAAGGTCTTTTCAGGTTCTCCTTTGAGTGAGGATTGAGTGAGGCCATTTAATGAATAGGCCTCTTTAAGATGTTAGTCAAAAACTCAAAAAAAAAAAATCAAACTGGGAGGGGAAGACCCTCAGAGCTCCTGGGCAAAAGAGAAACAATTACTATTTACTACACCCCATATCCATTGCCAAAGCCTCTCGATTTTACTTTTATAACATTTCTCACATATGCTGCCTTCTCTCCTCTGACATTGCCACCACACTGGTAAAGGGCCCCATCACCTCATACATCTGGACTGTTGAAATAGCCTGCCGGTGGGTCTGCCTGCCCCAAGTCTCTCCCCACTCTAATCCATCCTCCATGTATCTGTCAAAGTGATCTTCCCAAAGCACAGATCTGACCAGGTCACACACACACACTCACACTTACTCTACTATCCGATGACTGACCTCCTCACTATTCCTCAAATAGGACACTCCATCTCCAGGTCTGGAGGTTTTCTCTGATGGTCAGTAATGCTTGGAATGCTCTTCTTCTTCATCTCTACCTTCTGGTTTCCTTCAAGCCCCAGCTAAGATCTCACCTTCTACAGGAAGCCTTTCCTGATTCTAGTGCCTTTGCTCTGCTAATTACGTCAAACTTACCTTGCATATAACTTTTTTTGTACCTGGTCGCTCGCATGTTGACTCCCCCATTAGATTTGTGAGCTCCTTGAGGATAGTGACTATCTTTTCCCCTTCTTTCTGTCTCTGGTGCCTGGCACATAGTAGGCACTTGACAAATATTTATTGAATGACTGTGACTTTTTCCAACTCACATAGCTAATTAATGACAGCCATTATTAGAATCTCATTAGGGATTTGCCTAATAGTATCTAACAGTTACAATAATACACTTTTAAGTTTTACAAAGTGTTTTATATTTTGATTTGATTTGTTCAGTCATTTCAGTCATGTCCAACTCTTCCTCAGATCCCACGTGGGATTTTCTTGGCAAAGACACTGGAGTAGTTTGCCATCTCCTTCTCCAGCTCATTTTACAGATGAGGAAACTGAGGCAAACAGAATGAAGTGACTTGCCCAGGGTCACATAGCTAGAGAGTATCTGAAGCCAGATTTGAACTCAGGAAGATGAGTCTTCCTGATTCTAAGCCCACTGCTTTATCTACTGTGCCACATGTGTCTGTGATCTCATTAACTAAGGTTGGATGAGATACTGGAGAGGTCTATTTTTTATATGGGCAGTTATACAAAAGAAAAATTAGGCTGGGGACAAAAGGTCAATAGATGTTTCCTGTTGATTTACTGATCTTTAATGTATATTAGCTAGTTACCAGACTGGTGACTTGGCACATGTGGTACGTCGCTTTTGGCTGACATTAATACAGCTTGGGAAAATGAAGCTTCACATATATATCCATGTGTATACATATGTACATATATACATACATATATATGTATATAGTATAGTGTGTGTGTGCATATATACACATACATATAAAAGTTTCTGTACAAAGATATTCAGGGAGACTAGGGAAAGGAAAAGGGGAATAAAGGATAACTAGATGGTTCAAGTGGATAGAGCACTGGGCACAAAGTGGGGAAGATCTGAGTTCAAATCCCATCTCAGACACTTACTAGCTGAGTGACCCTGGGCAAGTGTCTTAACCTCTGTTTATCTAATCCCCTGGAGAAGGAAATGGTAAAAACAACTCCAGCATCTTTGCTGAGAAAACCCCATACAGGGCCATGAAGAATTAGACACAACTGAACAACACCAACAATGTATTCGTCGGTCTGTCTGTCTCTAACCTGCAGCTTACAAGTATAAACAGAAGAAAGACTCAGACTGGATTATTTCATAAACACTGGGTTCATTTCTTCTTTTTAGCAGTGTGAATTATGAGGCCCTCATAGACAGAAATCTGCAGAATAATATTTTTCTAACCAGGGTGATGGCTGTTGCCCACTGCATGGGAAAACATGGTTTGACAGAATCTAGAGTCAAAGAGTCTAAGGAAGGCATCTAGTCTAACCCTGTCCCTGAATGGGAATCCCCTCCACAGCATCTCTGACAAGTCAGCATCCAGCCAGTGCTTGAATACTCTACTGACAAAGAGCTCACTAGCTGTCAAAGCAGCTTATCCCACTTTTTAAACGTAGGAAGTATTTCCTTATATCAAGCTGAAAACAGTCTCTTTATAACTTTCGCCTCACTTCTGCTATTTCTTTCCTCTGCAGCTAAATGGAACTAATTCCTCTTCCACATACCCCAAAAAGACCTGAAGACAATTATCATGTTTCCTCTAAGACTTTTCTTTCAGTCAGTCAATAAACATTTATTAAGTGCCTGCTATGTACCAGGCACTGTGCTAAGTTCTGGGACTGCAAACATGAAAAAGAAAGCCAGTCCCTGCCATTGAGGAGCTTATAATCTAAAGAGAGGAGACCACACACAAAAGAAAGCTGAAAAGGGATGGAGGAGGAAGGAAGGCAAGTGAGGGTCTGATGGACAGCTCCTGAGGATTGCAGCTGGGTTGGAAATGAAAACATGGCTGACCATCTTCTGTCTCAGTTTTTACCTAGCATTTAGTCATTGAAAAGGCATTGCTTTAGACAAACGGAGGCCTGGGAAAGACCTTAATTTAGAAAGACCAAGGTCACCCACTCCATCTCCAGGCATCTGACTATGGAAGTAAGAGCAAGGCTAACGACTTTGTACAACTCTGCCTCACAAATCCAGTTCGTGAACTAGTCAAGACATCACTCTCCTGATGTCACTGGGCCTCTTCAAAAATGAAGGATGAAGAAAGAGGAGAATGAGGAGGAGGAGAAAGAGAGGAAGGAGGAGAAGGAGAAGAGGAGGATGAAGAGGAAAGAGAGAAAAAAGAAAAGGAGGAGGAAGAGCAAAAGTGGGAAGAGGAGGAAGAAGGAGGAGGAGGAGGAAAAAGAAGAGGAAGAAAAGGAAAAAAAGAGAAAGGAAAGGAGGAAGAAGAGGAAGAAAAGGAAAAAAGAGAAAGGAAAGGAGGAGGAAGAAGAGGAAGAAAAGGAAAAAAAGAGGAAGGAGAGAAGGAGGAAGAAGAGGAAGCAGAAGAATAAAAAGGAAGAGGAGGAAGAAGAAAAGGAACCTGAAGAAGAGGAAGAATAGCAAAAAGAAGAAGAGAAGGAGGATAAGGAAGAGGAGGAAGAAGAAAAAAAGCAACAACAATAGCGCCCTGGGCCTCCCCCTAAATAAGACTTTGGGGAGGTGCTCTCCACCATTCATTCGGGGCAGAGGGCACTGACGAGGTGTGGCTTCTAGAGTGTAAGTGATCTTACTAGATGAAGAAGCTCCCAGGAATGATGGAGGAGACCAGAGGGCACCAGCTGTTGAAGCATGACTCCTCAAGTAGTTCCCTCCATGTGGAATATTCTCCTGCCTACCTGGACCTGTCGAAATTCTACCCATCCTTCAAAGCCCAGACGAAATATCCCTCCTCCATAAGGAAAGCTTGATTCCCTTTAGCCCAAAGTAATCTCTTCCTCCTCTTAAATTTCATAGCAGTGGTTCATTTATGGCATTTATTTTTTGTATGGGTACTATTAATAAAATTAACCCTTTTCATGCATCCCCATTAGTTTCAGGGTTTTTTTTAAGACAACTACCCCTTTTGTTCTTTGCTACAATCGTTATCAACTAGGTCTTCAAAGTTCCATGTCCCTCTCAAATGGATCTCCCTTCTGGAGAGCCAGGGCATGGAATCTCACCTGCCCTTTCTCTGAACTCTTTAAAATCCACTCTTTTAAAGTCTAAGGTACACGAACTATACACATCATTCCCTTCATTAAATACCACGAGGCAGCTAGCTAGGTGGCATGGTGTGTTGAGTATAGGAGTTGAAATCAGGAAGGACTGAGTTCAAATTCTGCCTCAGACACTTAAGCTGTATGACCCTAAGCAAATCGCTTACCTTCTCTGTGCCTTAGTTTCCTCATCTATAAAATGGGGGCAATAATAGCACCTACCTGCCAGGGTTGTTTTGAGGATAAAATGATGTAATATATATAAGAGCACTTTGCAAATCTCCAGGTGATATATAAATGCAGCTATTGTTACCATGTTATTATTATTAATTACCATGGATTCTAAGATAGTATAGTCACTTCCTCCTAAAGTTCTATGCATTGGACAGCACAGGGCTTTGAGCGTCGGACCTGGAGTCAGGAAGACCTGAATTCAAATCCGACCTCAGACACTTGCTAGCTTTGTGACCCTGGCAAGTCACTTCACCCTGTTTGCCTCAGTTTCCTCATCTGTAAAATGAAGTGGGGAAGCAAATGGCAAAGCACTCCAGGATCTTTGCCAAGAAAACCCCAAATGCAGTCATAGAGAGTCAACTCTACTGAAAAACGACTAAACAAATCACAGATAGAGCACCGGGCCTGGAGCCAGGAACAATTCTGTTCCAGTTTCATACTTCCTATGTGACCCTGGGCAAAATTCTGCCTCAGTTTCCTAACTGGAAAATGAAGATAATAATAGAATTTACCTCCCAGCATTGCCATGAGGCACAAATGAGATGATATTTGTAAAGTACTTACCACAGTGCCCAGCACATAGTAGGTGCTTAATAAATGCTTATTTCCTTCCTTCCTTATCAGGAAGAATCAGATCCAAAAGAGCGGGTTTCCCTAATCAATTGAACAAACATATCACTCCCTTATTCAATAAACTTCAGTGGCTTCCTGTTTTCTTTATAAAATATTAACTTCTATTTGACTTTTAATGCTCTTCATAGCCTTTCTTCAATCTATTTCCCAGCCTTGTTAGACATTACTCCACCTCCAATACTTCACAGTCCAACCAAACTAGGCTTCTTTCTGGTCTTCACGTGGGACCCTCCGTCTCCAGGCTCCAGGCTTTCCCCTGGCTGTGTCTCCTGTCTCACCTGCTTTGAGATTTACAAGAAACCTGTGCAGTCTCCTCACCTGTAAAATGGGAGTGATAACACCTGGTCAACCTACCTCACAGGCTTCTCGTAAGTCTCAAAGCAGGTAAGACGGATAAAGTGCCTTGGAAACTGGAAATCACTTATACAAATGTCATTATTATTGAAATTTGCAAAGCACTTTATTCCCTCAAACCCTGATATATAGAAGTACTGGATATGTGTGTGTGTACATATATGTACATCTGTATATGTACACACATGTATGTATATATCTATATATGTCCATATATGTATGTGTGTGCACCATGTAAGTATATATTTTGTTGTCCAGTTGTTTAGTCATGTCTGACTCTTTGTGACTGTGTGTGGAGTATTCTTGACAAAAGATACTGAAATAGTTTGTCATTTCCTTCCCCCAGCAGATTAAGGCAAACAAAAGGTTAAGTGACTTGCCCCACAGTTACACTACCAATGAGTGGCTGAGGTCATATTTGAACTCAGGTCTTCCTGACTCCAGATCTAGCATTCTATCCACAGAACCACCTAGCTGCCAGGAGGGGAGAAAGGAGAAGGGAGGGAATGAATGTGAGGGGAGGGCAGGGGATGGATGGGAAGGCAGGGGAGGGGAGGGAGCGCATCTCTTGGCCCCAGGTCCACCAGTAACTTTCCACTATGCTGCTCTATCTATCCAGGTTTCTCCACAGTCTCTTAGAGCCTTGTTGTTCTCTGCTCTATATTTCAAGGTCTCCTCTGGATCTAACAGTCTATGACTTAGGTGCTTCCGACCTTGCACTGTTACCCAGTGGCTCCAGATCTCTCCGGGTCGCTAGAACCAGATGAGGACTCAGAGACAGGTCCTTTTCACAACATCAAATGTTTAGATCTAGAAGAGACCTTAGAGGAAATTTTCTTCACCCCCTCCCTTACCCTCCCCTCCCCCACACTTTACAAAGGAGTAAACTAAAGTGTAGGGGGTTTAGTATAACCCAGCTTTATGCAGGTGGAAGTGGGGGCTTGGATTTCAATGCAGGCTGTGTCATTCATTCCACATCCACCACTCCCTGCGCCCCCAGAAGGTGCTCGTGAGCTACTTGGCATTGTTGGTGTCCCGTAGATGCTGCCTAGGGACAAATTATAGGGGAGGAAGAAAGAGGGTAAAGGGCTGGCTCTGGGGAAGGAGAAGAATAATACGTTTGTTACTGAACAAAAAGAGGCCCATTTAGCTTGCTTCCCCACGTGTACTTCCTCCCTGATAGGCAGGGGGGCCTGCAGCTTTGCAGACACAGCTCTGACATTTGCTGGTGGCCTTTCTCTAAAAGCTGCCTCGGGATGGCTCCCAGGCAAGGGCTGGGATTGTGCCTAGGGTACATAAGGAATCTCTGGTCCTTCTGCTTCTCACTGTTCACTTAGAGTCACCTCTTGTTTCTTCAGTTGTAAAATGAGGGTGGGCTGGACTAGATGTTCTTAGAGGACGTCTCTGATCTTACGAAACTATTCTTACCTCTACTCAATAAACTCCATTGGTTTCCTATTGCCTTCAGGACCAAATACAAAATCCCCTGTTTGGCATTCAAAGGCCTTCATCACCTAGCCCCCTCCTACCTTCCCAGTCTTCTTACACCTTACTCCCCCAACCCATACTTTTCAATCCAGTGACTCTGGCCTCCTGGTTGTTCCGAGAAGAAAATACTCCATCTCTCTGCTCCAAGTATTTTCTCTGGCTGCCCCCATGCCTATAATGTTCTCCCTTGCCTCTGACTGCTGACCTCTCAACTAAAATCCTTATTTTACTGGAAGCCTTCCCCCAGCCCCTCTTAATTCTAGTGCCTTCTCTCTGTTGATTATCTCCTATTTATCTAATATATAGCCTGTTTCATATTATACAAGTATGTATTTGTTTTCATGTTGTGTCTCCCATTAAATGGTGAGCTCCTTGAGGGCAGGGACTGTCTTTTGCCTCTTTTTGTATCCCAGTGCTTAGCACAGTGCCTGATACATAGTAGGAGCTTAATAAATGCATAATGATTGATTGATTCTTTGACCTCTCAATAGCTGGAGCTGGTAGCTGCAGCAGCTGAACCCAATGGAGAGCCAGCCTTGAGGAGGGGCAGGCTTGGCCCAGCCCAGCCGTGAGATGTCACACCCTGCAAGCTAAAGATTGACTCATTTACCAGCAGTGCCAGGCTCAGAAGTGAATTTGACCTTGGCTGCTTACCTTCCTTGAGATCTGACGGACTTCAGGTCCATAGAATGAGGCTTGTTTGCCGACCTAGACACCCTGAGTAATCAGTCCCAAGAGCTTATTCTGGGATGCTTGCAAGTATTTGGGGCTTACCTAATCCTGTTTTCTTTCCTCCTGAGCTTAACTTGTTTGTCCTGTGGTTAGGGAAAATTATCTTTAGTCTAAAAAGGACAGAACAACAACAAAAAGAAAAACCCTAGAAAGTTGGCTGCCCCACATACCTGGAATGCTTTCTCTCCTCACTCTGTCTCATAGCTTCCTTGGCCTCCTTCAAGGCTCAACTCAAATCCTACCTAATGTAGGAGGGCTTTTCCCATTCTTCCCTCTCCCTCCCACCTGCCCTAATGCCTTCTTCCTACAGATAACCTTCATGTATTCTTTATTTACCTTTACAAACCTAATTATTTTCATGGGACTCTCTGCATTAGAATGTGAACTCCTTAAAGGCAGGGATCATTTTTGCATTTCTTTGTATCCCCTATGCTTAGCAAGGTGCCTGGCCCAAAGTAGGAGTTTAATAAATGCTTGTTGACTGATTACTAACTAGTGACCCCCATTCTGACTTATGTAGAAGAGCTGGTGCCTAAAAGGAAAAGACTGATTCCTCCTCAAGTGGCTTTGGATTTATTCCCTTTCTGCAGGCCTCCCCCCACCCCAGCCACCTCCCCAACCCAGGATCAAAAGAGTTTATTTACTTCTCTGCTCTATGGTTCCCCCTCCTCTTCCTCTTTTTTTTTTTTTTTGATCTATCACATAGCCCAAAGTGGCAGATGTTGGGGACAGGCTGATGCCACAACAGGGACACACTATGCCACTTCTGCTAGTTTTTGCAAATTCTGGTTTGGGAGGAGGGGGCCAAAAATTCTCTAGTCAGAGAATAAGCAGCCTTGAGCTGGGTTCTCATTTTTCTCCCAGTGACTATCTCTAAGACTTTATGCAAATCAACCTTCCTGGCCCTCAGTGTCACAGGGATAATAGGATCTCAGAGCTGAAAGGAACCTTTGAAATGATCTTGTCCAACACCTCATTTTACAGAGGAAGAAACTGAGCCCCAGTTTGGTCTCTTCCAGGTTTATTTCATTTTACTCCTAGTCATATACTCAACCTTTTGGCCCAAATGGCCTACTAGAGGTGCCTCATACTGTACATTCTATTTTCCCTCTCAGTGCTTTTACATAAGCTGCCCTCTCAGGCCTGCAATGAATCTTCTCCTCACCTGCCCCTCTTAGAATCTCTTGTTTCCTTCAGGCCTCAGCTCAAGGGAGACCAATGTCAGGGATACCCAGCTCTTCTGTCACCATATGGCCTGGCTTTTCAGTAAACCTCATACTCCCTATTTAATATCAAAGCAAATAAATTCTAGAGTTTAACATGCATATGCACATAAGAAATGAAATTTTTAAAATTAGTTAATTTCAAAAGGATAATATCGTTATTTATCAAACGTTGCCCATAACCCCTTGGATAAGCTTCTCACACCCTCTGGAGGTATGTGCACCCCCAATTGGGAGTCTATATGAAGTTTTTCTTGATCCATCCCCCTCCCCATTTCCTCTTCTCTGCATCCTCAAATTAGCTCACAATTACTTATCTGTGTAAATCCTATATACCAACCTTCTAAAATATAAGTTCCTTGAGATCAGAGGTAGACGGGGGCTTCCTGTCTTTATATCCCCAGATTTGACAGTCCCTTACATCCTTAATAAATGCTTTTTGGATTGATTAAATTTTTTTAAAAGTTTTATAATTGAAAATGGAATTGCAATTTTCTCTTCTTTCATCAAGCAATCATCTTGGAAGTACCTTAATGTCTTAGAACCATATTATGTAATGACTGCGAGAAACATGTTCATTCTAGAAAGACCAATGTTCCCTGTGAAGCCAGGAAAAGCTCTCATTTTATTTTACATTTATTTTACTTTACTTGTGAATAGGTAACTCCCTAACGGAGCACACTTGCTCAGACAAATAAATGAAAGGCTTTATATACTCTGTTCCCAATTCAGATTTTCCCCCTTGCTCTCCATTGGCTAGATGCACCCTCTTGAACCGCCTACTTCATGTCCTCCTCCATGATATGTTCCCCCTCACCTGCATGCATACAAGCTTCTGGCCTTTTACCTGATCAGAAGCCTGGTTCTGCTAGGACACAGCTCTGATTAGAACCAGTCATCTCCTTACATCCTGTTATCACTAATCCTATGGAAATAGAATTCTTTCTTTTGTTTCTCAAAATGACCTTTTTTGCTTTTAAAAAAATCAAATTTTAATTAATTTTAATATTTAATTTAATTTTTAATTAATTAATTTCAATTTAAAATTCATAGTGGTGGTCTTTGGTTTGTTTGTTTTTGGTTTTTTTTTTTCTCCCAAAATGCCTTTGCCATTTTGCCTAAATCGTAGAATTGTGTTTAAAAATTTGGTAACATCACAAGTCTGTGTACTGGTATCAGCAGAAGTGAACCTCAGGTGTAGTGAGTTAGGGTACTATTTTCACTAATTTCTTTAGTGGGGTTTTATCACCATAGCTAGCTCAGTGGATTGAGCCGGGAGTCAGAAAGGCCTGAATTCAAATCCAACCTCAGCCATTTACTTATAGCTGCGTTTCTGGGCAAGTCATTAAATTTTTGTTTGCCTTAATTCCCTCATCTGTAAAATGGGAACAATACTAGCATCGACCTCACACAGTTGTTGTGAGGATCCACTGAAAAAATAGTCATAAAGCATTTAGCAAAGTGTCTGCTACAAAGTAAACTCTATAGAAATATTAGCTATTATTTCAGCTTATTAGTTATTCGCTTTTTCTTTGTTTCTTCAAATTTCCCCATATTATCCAGTTGTCCATAACCTTCAGGATCTAAGGGAAATCCCTGTGCCAGGGCAAACTCCACCTATTTATAGCTCAGTAGATAATCTTAGCAGAGAGACAGCTGAAGATCAGAGCTTCGGTTGACAAATAATCACATGGCTATTCAATGACAGGTGAGAGATCTGAACCCAGATCTGGTTGATTCCAAGCTCCACATCCTGTCTACTTACTAAATCATGTGCCATCTCATCTACAGTATAAAGTATAGTATTATATTATGTACATATATATAGTACAGTGAAATAAATATATAGTAAAATATATAGTAAAAAAAACAAAATAAGAAAGGCTATAAATGGACAAAAATAATTTTGCAAGCCCTTTTCTGACCAACAATTTATCCAAGAAGCCCTAATGAAACATTTGCTCTGTGACAGATCCTAGGGATACAAAGAAAAGCAAAAAGAGTTTCTCCCCTCAAAGAGTTTGCAGTGTCCATGGAGGAGACACCATGCAAAGAATTGTGTACAAACAAGCCTTTGGAGGCCCTCACGGTTAGCTGGTGCGGCCTGGATGAATTTCCAGCAAAGGAAACAGAGAAGGAAAGATCAGACACGTAGAAGGAAAAGCAGAAGAGAGCAGTCCTAGAGAAGAGAGATGTTGCTGTTATTCATCCTTCTTTCTCGAAGAGGACCAACGACCCAAAGGGGTGATGTCTTAAGTTGAGGGTGAGGTCTTGACTTGCACATCAATTGGACTTACATGAGAAAAAGCTTTGCAAAGTTGTCAGCCTCACTTCTCTCTTCCAGAGTCACTGAAGTCCAATGGCAAGACAAAACTCAGGCCCAAAATGGAGTGGATGACCTTGGCCTTTAAGAGAAGAAGGTGACCAGTCGGATCAAAGACTCCAGAAAGGAAAAGAGGGGTGACAATTGAGAAAAGAATATTGGATTTGGAAATTAAGAGATCACTGGTAACTTTAGAAAGAACAGTTTCATTTAATTAATAGAGTTGGAGGCCAGACTGCAGAGAGTTAAGAAGAGAGTGAGCAGAAAGGAAGTGAAGGAATCAGTTGTAGACGGCAATCTCAAGGAATTCAGCAATTAAAGGGAGGAGATATAGAGGATGAAAACTAATAGGCATAGATAATCAACTGAAGATTTGGAGAAAATAAGAGAGAAATGGTCATGTTTGTAGGTAGCCAAAAAAACACGGAGGCATTGAAGAACAGTGAGAGAGTGGAAGTCATAGAGGGGAAAATACGCTAGAGAAGATTGGATAGAATGGAATCACTTGTGTATGTATTGGGGTTAGCTTTGGCAAGGAGAAAGTCCACCTCTCAGTCAGACAGGGCAGAAGGAGGAAAAGGTATCAGAAGGCATCTGAGTGATGTGAGATGGAGAGAAGGAGAGATGAGGGAGGTCTTAGAGAACAGCCTCATTTTTTTTTAATGAAATATAAGGCAAAATTTTCAGTTGAAAATTGAAATTTCAATTGAAAGTTGAGGGAAGTGGGACCATTAGAGATTTAAAGAGGATTGAAAAGGTCTGGAAAGGCTACTTATGGTGAGTAAGATGGTAAGTCAAGTAGGAAGATATAGAAAGACTGCCTTCCCACAGAGAGGGTCCAGTTGAAATAATGTCAAATAAGTTTGTAGTAGACCCAGTTAGAACGCATTCATGATTTACTTCATCTTTATTTAGGAGCACATGAATAAGAGTAAATTGGTGGACAGTGGGAGTAATTCAAGCCTGGAGTTTGGTCAAACAAGATTTTCAATAGGACAAAAGGGCAAGGGACTAGAGAGAAGAAAATAATGTAAATTCGAATTGGAAGAAAAGTGTAGCCAGCACAAGAGTGATAACGGTCTGGGAAAGAACTGAGGGGTAGGGAGGGATTGGAGTATAAAAAGAAGACAGAATTAGGTTGGGTTTGCTAGGCAAAGGGAGAGGTAGAGTGGCAATAAAGTGTGATCACATAAAGTTATGACTGTGGAAGTGAAATGCTTGCACGTAATGGAAAGATCAAGGGTATGACCTCTCTGTATAAAACTGAGGTAGAAGAGAAGGTTAGGTCAAGAAAAATAAGAAAATTGAGAAACTGGGCAGTCATTTTGATCTTTTTAAGCTTCCAACAAAATATGCAACTTGAATAATGATTTTTGTATGAATTAAATTACATCTATAATGGGGAAAAATTGCTTTAAAACTAATCTTCATATCAACATAGCTGACTTCTGGCTACGCTTTTTATTTGAATGCCCACGATTGTCTGATAAGACTGTGAAGTGCTTGATGACTTCTCACTCATCATATATTTGTGAAAGCTGGTTTTCAGTACTTGTTGCATTGAAATCTGTATCTCAAAATAAGTTGGATATATAACTGGATCCAACATTCAAACTTTCATCAATTCAACCAGACCTCCAGTTTCTGAAAGTCACAAAACACATCAGCCATTCTCATTCAATGATTCAATAATTATAAGAAAATGTATCTTCTAAAGACTGAATAATGTCTCCTATGTAGACATTAGTATTTCTCATATATTTCAATATTTAAGTGGAACTAGAATATTATCAATAGTAAGAGGAATACTTATATAGTGCTTTATGGTTTGCAGAATTCTTTACATATATTCTTGTGTTGTCCTCATAACAGCCTGTAGTAGCAAGCACACTAGCATACCCAGGATGGCCTCCTAGCTCAGGTTCTTTAAAATGCTTTTAAAGGAAACCAACTTTAAAGGGGTCAACAATTTTCCCTGGAGTCAGGAAGACCTGAGTTCAGATCCGACCTCAGACACTTGACACACTTACTAGCTGTGTGACCTTGGGCAAGTCACTTAACCCCAATTGCCCTGCCTTCCCCCCCTGCAAAAAAAAAAAATCTTCTTTAGTTACATTCACTAGTTCAGGGGAAAAGTCAACACCCTGAACGTCAGAGAAAATACAAGCAGAGAAATTAGAATAAAGATCAACAGACAAGGCTCTGACTGCCTGAATCAAAGAAATATTGCTATACACTTTATCTACACCACTGGATCGAGAGAGCCTTTACATCTGAGCAATTGGGGAGCTCTTGAACATACGGCAACTCAGAGTCTCAACCAGGAAATCACAAGATCCTTCTCAAAAGTGAACCCCCAAAGCAAAATACCAACTCAGAGTATATGTACACTTCTTAGAGTCAGAAGGCATCACAGCTTTTGTGACTCAGTGCCTAATTAACTTAGTGCCAAAAGGCGTGAAATCCTTCCTACAAGCAAGCCTCCCCTAAGCAAGCTCCGCCCCCAATGTGCTCTATGACTCGGGATGTATCATGGCCGTGAGCTGGACTAAAGCAGGTCACGTAGGCTTATGCATGGACTGGGGAAGATCTTTATATCCCATTAAGATTATACAGCCCTGGAAGGCAGGTGCTTTTATTATCCTCATTTTATAGATGTGGAAACCAAGGCAATTAAAAGCTAAGTCACAGAGTCTTAGGGTCACAGAGTCAATTAAGAGGCCAGGCTGGGATTCACACTTGGGTCTTCCTGATTCCCAAGCCAGGACTGGAACCATTTTGCCACCTACCCGCCTCATTAATGCAGACATTCCTTCAGTGGTGCACCACTCTTTATCCTGTGTCTCTTGTTTATGTCCTCCAAACCCTCCACTGAGAGTCTACCAAAAATGATGGAGGCCTCCCTCCAGCTCTTGGGATGTTACCTGAGTACCAAATCAGCTCATGGGCTGCTCGTCTATCACCTTTTATTCTTGCTACGTGACCAGCCCATACCCTCTTCCCAACATGTATGTCTTTGACCAGTCTTTTATCTCATTCATGCAATTCTTCATTGATAACACACTTGAAGGTTATCCAGGCTCTCCATGTCGATGCTGATATGACTAATGAAATATACATTCATTTCTAAAGTAACATTTTTAAAGTAACATTTCTAGAGTAACTTTGAGATCATATATTTTCTCAATTGGTGGATATTAATAATACAGCCACTATTAAGTGGGAGATCAGCAAACTGTTTTGGAGTTAAAGGGTTTACAAAGGACAAGAGGGACAGTGAGGTAGTGCAGTGAGTAGAGCACCGGCCCTGGAGTCAGGAGGACCTGAGTTCAAACCCAGTCTCAGACACCTGACACTATTACTGGCTGTGTGACCTTGGGCAAGACACAACTCCAATTGCCCTGCCTTACCTCCTCCAAAAAAAACAAAATAAAAATTAATGCAAAGGCCAGTGTGATTGGATTGCAAAGTATATGGAAGGGAGTAAAGTATAAGGAGACTGGAAAAGTAGGAAAACGCTAGGTTATAAAGGGCATTAAAAACCAAGTAGTAGATATTTTTATTTGATCCCAGACGTAATAGGAAGCCACTGGCATTTCCTGAATGGGGGGAGGGGAGTGATAAGGTCAGTCTGTGATTTTCGATGATCAATCTGACAGCTAAGTAGAAGATGGATTAGAATAGGGAGAGGCTTGTGGCAAGGAGACCCCTCTGTAGGCTGTTGCAATAGTCTGGGTGTATGATAAGAACCTATAGCAGGGTAACTATAGGGTCAGAGGAGAGAAGAGGGCATATATGAGAGATATCACAGAATCAAGCTGGACTTCTCCCTGTCCTTCACCCTACATATCTAATCAGTTTTCATATTTTACCGTTTTTGCCTTCACAACATGTATAGTATCTAATCCACCCATGCCTTGGTCCATGCACTCTGCACCTCTCCAGTAGATTATTACAACAGCCTCCTAATTGGTTTCATTTCCAAGTCTCTCACCACTCCAGTCCCTCCTACACACTGCTGCTCAATCATTTTCCTTAAGCACAGAACTGACCACTTAACTTCCCTACTCCACCAATTCCTGTGACTTCCTGTTGCCTCTAGGATAAAGTATATGAACTTCTCTGTTTAGCTTTTAAAGTCCTATCCAAACTGGCCCCCAATCTATCTTTCCAGATCACTGCAAATCACTCCCTTCTCACACTCTTCAGTACAACCAAACTGACCTTCTCTCAGCTCCTCACACATAGTACTCTGTCCCTGGTCTCTGTGCCTTTTCACTGGCCATCCCATGTCTGGATCATACTCCCTTCTTCACTTCATATTGAGTGCCTCTCTTCCTTAAGACAAAGCTTTCCTGATCCCCCTCTGCCTTCCCACCAAGCAACCTTATATGTAATTATTTAATTTAAATTATTTATAATATATTATTATATAATATATAATTTAATGTTATATAGTAAATATATAATTATTTAATTTAAATTTAATTAAATGTCTAATTTATATATATAATTTGCATTTATTAACTACATATTCATGCTGTATGTATATATATATATCTAATATATATATACATGTGTATATATATATGTGTATATATATATATATATATATATATATATGTTTTATATGTACCTGTTTCCCCCGTTAGAAGATAGGTTTATTGTGAGTACAGGTTGTTTCATTCTTTGTACTGGTTTCTTTGTTATCTAGCACAATGCTGGGCACTCCACATGTGTTATTCCTGTTGTTGCCAATTCAATTAATCTAACCATGATTTTAGTATATTTAGTGTTATTTTTGGTTCTGACAATAACCAGGATGGTAAAGGCCTTAAGACTTAGCTGGAGGAACTGGAAATATTTAATATGGAGAAGAAAAGATCTGAGGGAGGTGAGGATTAAGGGGAAACATAAGAGCTGTCTCCAGGGATTTGAAGGAGTGTGATATGGAAGCAGGATTTACCTTATCTTGCTTGGCCCCAGAAGGCAGGGCTAGAAGCAATGGGCAGAAGATGCAAAGAGGTCAATTAGGCTTGATGTTAAGGGGGAAAAAAACATTCCTAATAATTAGGAAGTGGAATAGATTGCCTCCAAAGGTGGTAGACTCCCACTGGACTGTGCTCTATGAGGAAGGAATAAGTAAGATCATTTGCCTGATAAGGCTGCCAAGGGGGTTGCCATGAACCATAGAGCACTACTATTGTCCATGAGATTTTCTTGGCAAAAATACTGGAGTAGTTTGCCATTTCCTTTTCCAGTGGATGAAGGCAAACAGAAATTAAGTGACTTGTCCAGGGTCACACAGCTAATAAGTGTCTGAGGCCAGATGTTAACTCAGGTCCTCCTGACTCCAGGCCTAGCACTCTATCTAGTAAGCCACCTAGCTGCTTCTCTTCAGCTGCACTTGGACCAGATGGTCACTAAGGCTACTTACAGCTCTGAGATGCTGCACTTCT
The DNA here is from genome assembly GCA_028646595.1 of Phalanger gymnotis. Classification (NCBI taxonomy): domain Eukaryota; kingdom Metazoa; phylum Chordata; class Mammalia; order Diprotodontia; family Phalangeridae; genus Phalanger; species Phalanger gymnotis. The sequence goes on from CM053622.1 coordinate 89,265,418, forward strand.
CTGATAATTCAAAAAGAACATGTTAAGAGTGTCAGACTCTTGAAAAAAAATGACCATAGACCCACAAAGGTTATTGCTCCAAGTGTCAACTCTGAAAATACCAAAGAGCTCACAGGGGTTATACACCAACTGTTAACTCTGGAAAATAAAATAAAGTAAAATAAAACTAAAGAGCTCACAGAGGTTATAGGCAAAAAGCTTTCTTAATTCCATTGGAGGAGAAAAACTACACAAGCATGCCAGGATCTGCTCTAGGACCCAAAGTAGCAAAGCTAAGCCTTGATACGTATAGTAGTGGTTAGACAAAGAGCCCAGCAATGAGGTGTAGCCATGGCAATGAGCTGTAACAGCAACAACAAGGCAAGTTTGATTCATAGCAGGGCTATTACTAAGTCCAAGGCACAGTGCTGTGTGCTACAGAGACAAGGACAGAAATAATCATTGTCCTCAAGGAGTGCACATTGCTTCTTCTGGCCACCATGTGAGTGCTTGTCTTATATGGTTTCTTGATGAAATAGTCTTTGAATGAATGAATGAAATGAAACAATGAATGAAACAGCCCATTTGGAGTTGCATCCTCTGCAGGAGAATTTTAATGCTTGGCAGTTTAATCCAAGAGAGGACCTCAGTGTCTGGTCCCTTCTCCTGCCAGGTGATCTTCAGAATCTTCCTAAGACCATTCAAATGGAAGTGACTCAGTTTCCTGACATGGTGCTGGTGGTTTCTCACAGTGAGATCGGCACAGCGGCTCTGTAGACCTTCAGTTGGGTATTCAATATAATACCTCTTCTCTCCCTCACTTTCCTTTAGCGCTTCCCAAACACTGAGCTAGTTCTGGCAATGCATGTGTCAACTTCATTATCAATGTGGACATCCCTAGACGGTATAGTGCCAAGGTAAGTGAACTTATCCACGGTATTCAGAACTACTCCATTTGCTGTAACCATGGTTCTCTCTATGGATGGTGAGGTGGTGGCTGGTGGAAAACCTGTATTTTCAGTATTATTTTTGACAATAGGAACAATATTCACTACTGTCTTTTGATCGCCTTGATTTTAGAATCAGTGCTTAAAGGGCTGTGGTCTAAGATACTGAATGACCCATAAACTACTCCTCACAGAAGAGAGGCCAGTGTGGTACACAGAAAAGAGCTGTGAGGCTCTGGCCTCAAAGATTCATAGTATCAGCACTTAATTAGCCCAACCATTTCATTAGACAGATGAAGAAACTGATGCCAAGGGAGATCGGCTGACGTGCCTCAGGACACAGAGGTAACAAACAGAAGCTCAAGATTCAAATCTAGGTCGCTTAACTCTTAAGTCAGGGCTCTTTTTACCATATAGGGCATGTTTTCTTTTTTCAACACTGCTTCTTCCTCCCTGCGTGATCTTGGGTAAGAAACTTTTCCTTCTCAAGGCCTCACTTTTCACAAGTATGTAATTGGACCAGAGAATCTCAAAGTTCCTTTATCTCTAGGTCTGTGTGTGCATATGTGTGTGTGCATGTGTGTGTGTGTGTGTGTGCATGCATGTGCTTGCACATGCCTTAAACATAGCCCAGGGACTTTATTTGTGTCCCTAACCAGTCCCTCCAAAAACTCAGGGTCGGGGAATAACCTGCCCTGGAAGAGGAGGAGATAGCAAACCTGAGCTTGCTCAGGCAACAAAAATCCTCCGCATGCAGAAACCTTTTTGCCTTCTGGTTCTTGTCTGGCAGATGTTATCAGGGTTGCAGATTTGCTCCATAAAGAACCAACTCCCCACCGGATTGGCCTGGCACATTTGAAGGATTAATGAATAGGAACAATAAAGCAAGTCACAAGATATGGTAGATGAGTGACCCAGAGGCCTCATTGAGCCTTCTCCTGGTCCCAAAAAAATGGTTTCTCAGGACTAAACACTTTCCATCGGGGGCTCCTTGAAAGAGCCTGCTAATCAAGGATCTCAGGAGGCTCCTCACCCGAGCCCAGGTCTTCCCTGTCCTTAAAAAACCTCATCTGATCTGACCATCCTTTGCTAACTATGATCCCATATCCAGGGGTATGCTGGTAATTGTTTAACCATGTGAAAATGTAAGCAATGTTAAAATGTTTCCAGCTACTGGGGGGGGGAGGGAGGGAGGGAAGGAAGGAGACACTACGCCTGACATACTTTTACATTTAATCTGCATTATTAATGTTTTCTCCATCACTTTCATAAGTCTAGACAATCAACAAAACAGTAAATCAAGCTTTGATTTGCAGTATTTGCCAAGTTTTGAGGTATGAATGCTTATACTGAAAATTTAACAAACTTCTCTTGGCATTTCACTGCATATCTCTCCCACTTTTTTCAGCTAAATTCCTTAAGAAAACCTTCTACAGTAGATGCCTCTGGTTCCTCTCTTCTCACTTGATTCTAAACCCTGTACAATTTGGGTTCCGAACTCATTCAACTGAAACTCTCTTTCCAAAGTTGTCAATTATCTGATTGCCAAATCTAATAGCCTTCTCTTAATCTTCATTCTTGACCTCTTTGCAGCCTTTGATACTATCAACAACCCAGGGGACACTGCACTATCCTCATTCTCCTTTGTTCATGGCCAGCAAGCATAGAGCCCCATCCCCACCCCACCCCCAATTCTGTTTTTGGCCCTCTTCTCTCTAGATACCATTTCACTTATGATCTCATCAGCTCCCACAGGTTCGATCATCATCTCTATGCAGACGATTACCAGATCTACATATCCAGCCCTAACCTCTTTCCTGAGCTCCAATCTTGCATTTCCAGCTATCCTTTGGACATCTAGAAATGGATGCCCTGCAAGTATCTCAAACATAACATGTCTAAAACTGAACTCATTCTTTCCCACCAAACCCTCCCCTTCTCCTGACTTCCCAATTACTTTCAAGAGTACTATCATCCTTCTAGTCATGCAGGCTTACAGCCTTGGTGCCGTCTTTAATTTCTTTCAAGCACATATTCAGTTTGTCTTCAGATTTCATCAGTTCTACCTCAAAACATCTCTCTTATACTTCCCTTTCACTATAGTCACACAACTACCACCCTAGTTCAAGCTTTTATTGCTCCATTCCTGAACTAGAGAGATAGCTTAATGATTGGTCTCTCTGCCTCAACTCTCTCTCTACTGCAGTCTATCTTCCACTCAACTACGAAAGTGATTTTCCTAAAGTGCAGGTCTGAACATGTAGCACCTCCCACCTCCACTTCAATAAATCTTAGTGGTTCCCTATGACCTTCAGGATCAAACATAAATCTTCCATTTGGCATTTAAAGCCCTTCATAGCCCAGCCCCTTCCAATTTTTTCCAGTCTCCTCACACTTTATTCCCCTCCAGATATTCTACCATCCAGCCACACTGGCCTCCTTTCTATTCCCTGAACGTGACACTCCATCCTCCAAATCACGGGTTGTCTCTACACATCAAGAATGCTTACTCTACTAATCTCCACTTCCTGGGTTCTCTGCTCAAATCCCTCTTCCTTCAAGAGGTCTTGCCCAATCTTCTCTGCCCCTCCCTCACCATTATTAGGGAGTTTTCCTTTGGAGAGGTATCCCTTCCATTTTTATTGTATCTATTTTGGATGTACATACTTGATTTCTTTTCACATAGTTGATCACATGTTGTCTTTTCCAAAATTTTATTTCTTTGAAGGCAGGGACCATATTTTTTACCTTTCTTTTTTTCTTTTCTTTCTTTTTTCTTTTTACCTTTCTTTGGCTTACTACAATGCCTACCTCATAGTAAGTGCTTAATGAATTCTTGTCTGACTGACTCACTTTAAACTTGAAGTTCAATTGAGTTAGTTTCAGAGCTGGAAGATAACATCATGTCCAACACCCTGATGAACCAACTTGGACAAAGGTAGCGAACAGCAGAGCCAAGATTTGAACCAAGTCTTCTGCATCTAGACACAATTCTCTTTCAACCATATCCCACTGTCTCTCAAATTTAGTTTAAGATGTGTTTTTGTAACACCACAGGACAGGCTGAGCCAATATAACAAAACAACAGTTCTACCTAAATTAATTTACTTGTTCAGTGCCATACAAATCAAACTATTATTTTATAGAGCTAGAAAAAATAATAACCAAATTCATCTGGAAGAAGAGAAGGCAAGAATATCAAGGGAATCAATGAAAAAAATGTAAAGGATAGTAAGGAGCACTAGAGTTCAAACTATGTTACAAAGCAGTAATATCAGTACATATACAAAGCAGTAATCATCAGAATAATCTGGCACTGGCTAAGAAATGGGATGGCAGATCAGTAGAATGGATTAGGCACACAATACATAGAAGTAAATGATCATAATAATCTAGTATTTGATAAACTCCAAAATCCAAGCTTTAGGGATAAGAACTCACTATTGACAAAAATTGTTGGAACAAATGGAAAGCAGTTTGACAGAAATTAGGTATAGACCAATATCTCATACCATACGCCAAGATAAGGTCAAAATGGATAAATGGTTTAGACATAAAGGATGATACGATAAGCAAATTAAAGGTTCATAGAAAAAAAATCACTTGTCAGATCTATGGGTAACGGAAAACTTTATGACCAAACAAGAGATAGGGTCATGGGAAGTAAAATGGGTAACTTTGATTAAATGAAATTTTAAAAGTTTTGTACACACACACACACACACACACACACACACCAATGCAGCCAAGATTAGAAAGAAAGCAAGAAACCGGCAGGGGCAGGTTGGGGGGGAATTTTCACAACAAACTTTCTCTGTTAAGGGTCTCATTTCTCAAGTATATAGGGAACTGAGTCAAATTTATAAAAATAAGAGCTATTTCCCCAATTAATAAGTGGTCAAAGGATATGAATAGGTTCTTTTCAGAAGAAGAAATCAAAACTATTTATAGTCATATGAAGAAATGTTCAAATAATTATTGATTAGAGAAATGCAAATTAAAAGAACTAACATGATAGAAAAGAAAAATGACGAATATTGGAGGGGATGTGGAAAAATGTGGAAACTAATGTGCTATTGGTTGAGTTGTAAACTGGTCCAGCCACTCTGTAGAACAATTTAAAACTATGCTAATTATGCAAAGGGCTATAAACCTGTGACCCAGCAATACTACCACTAGGTCTATATTCCAAACAGAAAGGAAAAGGACCTACATATACAGAAATATTTATAGCAGCCCTTTTTCTGGTGACAAAGAACTAGAAATTGAGAGGATACCCACCAATTAGGGAATGGCTGAAAAAGCTGTGGTATACGATTGTGATGGAACACTATTGTGCCATAAGAAATGATGGGCATGATGGTGTCAGAAAAACCTGGCAAGATATATATGGACTGATGTAAAGCCAAAGTGAGCAGAAGCAAAAGAATTACATACACAGTGACAGCAATATTGTAACGATGATCAACTGTGAAAGACTTAGCTTCTCTGATCAACATAATGATCACAGATAATTGTGAAGGACTCATGAAGAAAAATGTTATTTACCTCCATGAACCCTGAGTGCAGATTGAAGTATAATTCTCTCACTTTTTTTCTTGCTTTTTTTAAAAATATAGTTAATATGGAAATACATTTTGCATGATTTCACATGTATCATATTGCGTGCCTTCTCAGTTGGTGGAGGAGGGATGGGAGGGAAGAAGAGAATTTAGAACTCAAAATTTAAAAAGAAAAGAATGTTAAAAATAAATAATAAACTTTAAAAAAAAAGATGCTTTAGCTGCATCCCAAAAGTTTTGGTATATATCGTTATTGTTGTCATTTCCTTGATGGAATTATCCATTGTTTCTGTTTGACCCACTAATTCTCTGTGATTAAGTCATTCAGTCTCCAATTTCAGATTTAATCCTTTTTTCAAAGGCTCTTTATTGAATTTAATGTTTATTTCATTGTGGTTAGGAAAAAATAAAGTTGTCCAGTACTTTTGGTTTTCAGTACGTAAGAGTTTTTTATTTTCTAATATACGGTCAGTTTTTGTAAAGATTCCTTGAACAATTGATAGAGATGTATACTCCTTTTTAACCCCATTCAGCAACCCCAAGAGATCTATCATATCGAACATTCCTTTAATTGTACTCACACCTTAACTTCTTTCTTGATTATCTTTTAATTATATCTAGGTCTGAGAGAAGGTATATTGAAGTTAACAATTAGTATAGTTTTGTTTTCTATTTCTTCCTGTAAATCTACTAACTTTTCTTTTAAACATTTGCATGCTATGCCACATGCATATATACATATATAAATATTGATATTAATTTATATATGGTGCCAAGTATGTGTTTTTATGTATCTCTTTTTATTAATTCTATTTGTTTTATTAGTGCCTTATTTGAGACTATTGCCACCCCTTTTTAAGTTCATTTAAAGTATATGTTATAGCTTTTGTTCTAGCAGCTAGAATTTAGCTTTTTATTTTAATTTATTTTTACTCTCTGTTAATCTTTCTTTTTCAAATTGTTGTTGTTTGTCTTTCATTTTGTTCTTTTTAAAAGTTTAACAGTATTTCATTTTTAAATTTTTAGCATTCATTTTTACAAAATTGAGTTCCAATTCTTTTTCCCTCTCTCCCTTCCTTCCCTTCTTCTGAAAGTGGTAGGCAGCTTGATATAGTTTATATATGTGCTATCGTGCGAAAACATTTCTATATAAGTCATAGTTGTGAAAGAAGAAACAGATCAAAAGAAAAAAAGCACAAGAATAAAGTAAAAAAAAAGCTTCAATCTGCATTCAGAGTCCATCAGTTCTTCATCTCAATATGAATAGCATTTTCCTTCATGAGTCCTTTGTACTTGTCTTAGATGCTTGTGTTGCTGAGAACCGAGACATTCATAGTTGATCATCACACAATATTGCTGATACTGTGTACAATGCTTTCCCAGTTCTGCTCATTTCACTTTGCATCAGTTTGTACAAGTCTTTCCAGGATTTTCTAAAATCTGCACAATAGTATTCCATTACATTCATATACCACAGTTTGTTCAGCCATTCCCCAATCAATGGGCACGCCCTTAATTTCCAACATTCTGTTACTATGAAAAGGACTGCTGTAAATATTTTTGCACATTTAGGCCCCTTTCCCTTTTTTATGATGTCTTTGGGATACAGACCTAGAAGCGGCATTACTGGATCAAAGGGTATATACACAGTTTGGTTCCTCTTTGGCCACAGTGCCAAATTGCTCTCCAGTATAGTTGGATCTATCCTTCATTTTCAAAGAAGACCAATGACATTGCAGGGTGATGTCTTGATTTTCAGGAGAATTGGATTTAAGCGAGGCAGAGTTGCACAAAGTTGTTAGCCTCACCCTCTCTTCCAGGGCCATCAAAATCCAGTGTAAGACAAATGTCAGGACAACTGGCGATGTCCCAGGATACAGTGGATGACTTTGATGTCTTCAATGTCTGACCAAGCTCTAAATGCTCCACAAGACCTGCTTCCACTGCCTTCATGGCTATTGGAACAAATATGTTCTTTTTCAAATATGTTTCTTATAGATAACATCATTGTATTTAGTTCCATAAGTTACTAGTACCACGAATCTAGAGTTGGAAGGAATCTTAAAAGGTCATGTAGTCAAAACTGTTCATTTTATAAATGGTATAAATGATGCTCTGAGAGGTGAGGTGAGTTGCCAAAGATAATAAGTAAAATGTGGGTCCAGGATTTGAACCCTGATCTTCTCCCTTTAAATCCAATGATTTTTCAATTGCATTAAGCCAGCTTTGTATTCTTAGGGTCTGGCACAATGCATTTTACATATAAGTGCTTAATGAAGAGTGAATTAAATTGAATAGAATCATAGTCTCTAAAAAAACTCAGATTTTTCTCTTCCCTTCTCTTGTTCCTCCCTCCTTTTTTCTAAAAGCTGTTTTTCTCTTTTGTTCCACTGCTCTCTGGAGTATCTATCATGCTTCTGGGCCTTAGAGGGTCTGCTTCTACAGAGAATCTGTATCACTAAAATTCTGAGTCTTTGTTCTCCTTTCCACTTTCCAGTTTCTAATCCCTTTCCTAGTAACTACAATGCACCTTCCTCACAATCTCTTTCCTTTCCCTATAATCTCTGCCAATTGAACTCAAAAGCCTTGATCTTGCACTGACCACCCTTTAACCCTGACCAAACAAATTCCCTTTCCCTCTTTAAAATCAACAGAAAGCTCAATTCTCCCAGGAGATCTTTCAAGGCTGGGAAGAATTTGATTTGGATGCAACATTTGTTCCCCATGAATGAAACAGAAAGATCCAAGTCCCTTACAGATGTCACATTGTGTACCGCATATCTTCTTGCATCTAGAATCAGAATCAGATGAACAGGACTTTTTATCCAACCACCTCTATGGCACTCTCACCCTGTACAATCCGTGCCCAGGATCTTCTTCCATGAGTACTTTCATTTTTGAGCCTCCATTTTGTGGAGTGGCCTTAGCCAGGCAGATTTCAAACCATCACTCCAAGATGGATACTTTTATCTCTGTCTCACGTCCCTCCCTTTTAATTATTTTTGTTTTGTTTTGTTTTGTTTTGTTTTCCTCCATTAGAAAGTAAGCTCCCTGATGGCAGGAACAATGTTCCTTTTTGCTCATATTTGTATCCTCAGAGCTTAGCACAGTACCTGACACATTGAATACACTTAAATACTTGTTTCCTCCCTTTTTCCTTTCCTTCCTTCCTTCTTTCCTTCCTTCCTTCTTTCCTTTCTTCCTTCTTTCCTTCTTTCCTTCCTTCTTTCCTTCCTTCCTTCCTTCCTCCCTTCCTTCATTTACATATAATAGACATTTAATAAATTTTGGATGAATTGGAGTTGTTAGGATTGTTATGAATCATAGCTGAGAAGGATTTCAGAGGACACTTGGTTGACCACCCCATGCCACCCCCAACAGACCCAAATGAAGCACGAATCTCCTCTTTTCCCTCTACAACATCTCTAACAAGTGTTTATCCAGTCTCCACTCAAACAGCTTCACTAAAGAATAACCACCTACTTGCTATTCTATTCTGAGCAGCTCTTACTGTCTAAAAGTTCCATATATAACATCCACTCATTGCTCTTAATTTTAGCCTCTAGGATCAAACTGAACTAATCTAATCTCTCTTTTATCATTCTTTTTTTTTTTGACCATTCCAGGGATTTTATAGGTTTACGTAATTTTCTTGGATAGAAACTCCCTCCAATGATGTATTCATGCTGTTACCTGTAACCTGTGCATTCTAGAGAGTTTCCTAGAGGCACCAAGAAAGTTAGGTGATACTTCAGGTCATGCAGCTAGTATGTTAGGGGGAGTACTTGAGCCCAAGTTTCCTCATTCAAAGGCCCGTCCTCTATCCACTGTACTTCACCTGAAATATTTGAAGATAAGCTATTATGATTTCCTTAGGCCAAAAGTATATTCATATAAGTTAGTCAGTCAACAAGTATTTATTAAGCATGCTGGAAATACAAGAAAAAAAATATGTATTTTTTTATCATTATACCTCTATTCACACAGGCTAAGGAGACATTAACTTTTTACTTTTGTTTGTTTTGGATGTTTTATTCATTTATTTAGTTTTAGTTTTAACATTCACTTCTATAAGATTTTGAGTTCTAAATTTTCTCCCTCTCTCTTCCCTTTCCCCTCTTGAAGGCAGTGTGCAATCTGATACAGGCCATACATGTACAATCATATCAAACATATTTCTGAGTTAGAGACATTAACTTATTAAAAACTAAATTTATATTGATACATTTTGTTTTGACATTGCCTAAATTTCCCCTTGTATCCTGTCTCCTCCCCACTCCCAAAGAGTCATGCCATGTAGCAAATTATATTTTTAAAGGAAAATAAAAGAAAAAAAGTGGAATAAGAGAAAAAAACAATCAGCAAAATCAATGAATACACTGAAAAAATAATGTTCCATATTTGTGGACCTCCCATCTCTGCAAAGAAGTGGGAGGAGATATCTTCTCCTATGTCTTCTTTGTGGCCATGCTTATTCTTGTAATTTTGTAATATTTACTTTCAATTGTTTTGTGGTTGGTTCTTTCCATTAAAATTGTTGCAGTTGCTGTGTATGTTGTTTTCCTAGCTCTGCTCACTTCACTTTGCATCAGTTCATATATTTTTTTCTGTGCTTGGAAATATTACTTTTTATTTAGGGTGTCAAATGGAAAGAAGCAGGTTAATCCAATGATCTTTTATCAGTCATTTATAGTTTAATGTGAATTCCTCAACCGCATGTTTTTCTTCCCTACAGCTAAAATCAGGTCTACAGGCTGAAATTTGTGTTGGTTTGTTTGGATAGGACAAAAGAGGTAATGTATTTGACTGATCAGGTACTCTGGAGGCAATGAGTCAGAGTAGAGGGTTATGGGGACATTGTGAGAACTCTAGAAATTTAATGGATTGAAGCAATCAATCAATCAACATGTGTTAATCTGCCTACTATGTGCCTGGCACAGTGCTAAATGCAGAAATATATATTCAGTCATTTTCAGTCATTTCTGTGACCCCACTTGGGGTTTTCTTGGCAAAGATACTGAAGTGGTTTGCCATTTCCCTCTCCAGCTCATTTTACAGATGAGGACATTGAGGTAAACAGGGTTAAGTGACTTCCCCAGGGTCAGTGTCTGAAGCCAGATTTGAACTCTGAAAGATGAGTCCTCCTGACTCCAGGCCCAGCACTCTATGCATCGTGCCACCTAACCGCCTCTAAGTGCAAGAAGGGTAGGGGGTGGGGGGGCAGGAAGGAAGATGGAAGGTGGTGAGCCCAAAACAAACATCAGCGATTTCACAGATTGGAACAAGACTGGTAGTATTTTTGGCAAAACCAAATTTATCACTGTCACTGGCCTAACTAGAGTCTGTCCTGTGATCCTTAGCCTCAGGAATATTAGTACCAGAAATTAAGGCAAAGGCAACTCAGTGGGGTGCCGCTCTCTTCTCATACTAGCATGCGTTTCTTTGGTCACATCTTTTATTCCTGCTCTTCTATGAAGTTGTTGATGAGTTATGTGTTGCAACCTGCTCCCACCCACCATAACCTTCTCTGCTGCTCTCTGTGTAATATTCTTTTTTAATTCTTGGAGAGATTATTGTATTCTGTGCTTGTCTTCTCATACAACAATACTGGTAGGCAATGTTGGTATGAAAAAGATGGGCATCCGTTTCTATGTGAAGTTTGGGATCATTAAATGAGCTTTGCAATTTTCCCGAGGTGATTTGCCGTCACTTGGTGTAGGTTGTGCCTAAAAAGGTAATGAGAGAGAGAGATAGAGAGAGAGAGAGAGACAGAGAGAGAGAGAGGGAGACAGAGACAGAGAGAGACAGAGAGAGAGAGACAGAGAGAGAGAGAGACAGAGAGAGAGAGAGAGACAGAGAGAGAGACAGAGAGAGAGAGAGAGACAGAGAGAGAGAGAGAGAGACAGAGAGAGAGAGAGAGACAGAGAGAGACAGAGAGAGAGAGAGACAGAGAGAGAGAGACAGACAGAGAGAGAGAGACAGAGAGAGAGAGAGAGAGACAGAGAGAGACACAGAGAGAGACACAGAGAGAGAGAGAGAGAGAATAGACAGAGTTAATCAGCTTCATCTTGCTACAATTCACTTGCTTTTACCCTAAGGGCCATGTAATGGCCCTCAGGTCCATGTGTTCCCTTTCTCTGCTTTTTCATGGAGTTTGTATCAGATACAACTCGATTAAGACAGCCACAACAGCTTAATTAACAAAATTCCTAAGATTTAGACAAAGGTTTGGCTTTCTTCCCTGACTTTAATTTTGTTTTTTGTTTTTTTCCAGCTAGTGCCTGGATTCTTTATACTTGAGGCAAAATCAGGATACAGGAAATATTTTAGGTAAAATTACAGTTCCTGTTACTGAATAGTTATGGGGAGGGGAACCAAAGGAAAGTGTAGACATTTTTGGAACTTTCAGCCTTGAAGAGTGAGTACAACTGGTACTAAATCTTCTGTTCTGAAATGCCTGATATCAAGTCCACATCAATATCCCCCTTCTCTGACACGGCTTAGCCCTCCTTGCTTTGCTTCTTGTCCCTGTGTCCCTGATTCTTTATGGATCAGCTTACTAAGTTCTAGGTGGGGTTGGAGAAGCCATCTCCCCTCTCATTCTCCTCAATCATGTCTCTTTTTAATACTCTTGAATGTGATCGAGATTCCCCTTATGGCTCAAAGATCGTTACAGTCCATAACGCAGTCAGAGCCACAAAGGAATGTTTGTCCCTCTGAAATTCCAATGCTAGAATGCCAGTCAGTTATCAAAGTCCTATTACATACTTGACGAGTATATTCATATGAAATAGGCAGGTTTTTGTAAGTGATATTTGACTGTGGATCATTCCTTATCATTTCTTGATTGACTCAAAGATGTAGAGAATATAACATACCTTTATACCTATTGTTTGTTACGAAAAAGAAGATATGATACAAAAGATCCAAATACCATTTTTTACATCTCTTTGAAATAAAATGCTTTTCATCCATACATCAAAATCATTCAAGATTCCTTGAAAGACTTAAAAACAGAAATTACATAGTGCAACAGCTCTCTGATGATAAATGTCTGGTGCAGCATAAAACTGGGCAGCTAGGTGGTGCAGTGGATAGAGTGCTGGGCCTGGAGTCAGGAAGACTCATCCAGCCTCAGACATTTACCAGATGTGTGACTTTGGGCAAGTCACTTAATCCTGTCTGCCTCAGTTTCCTCATCTGTAAAATGAGCTGGAGAAGGAAATGAAAATCCACTCCAGTGTCTTTGCCAAGAAAACTCCAAATGAAGAGTTGGACTGAAAAAAACAAACAACTGAACAAGGCATAAAACAGGGAAATGTATGTTCACCAAAAGCATTTGCCGTTGTAATGAAGGAGATCCAGGGAGTAGTCCAAATTGAAGAGGAATTCCCTATGGCAAGTGAAGTTCTCCAGATGCTCCTGGTCACAGGTGACAAAGTACTGGTGGCAGCAAGCCTAGAATGTTGCACAACCTTCTAACCAGATGCCACATGCATTCAAACACACAACCTGTGGAGTTGGTCCCTCAGGCTTCGTAACTGGGCCCCATAGTACAAATGGACAATGAGTTTGGCCTAGGGTTGAAGATGAAAGGGAGGATGGGCTGAATTGCCTTTAGGAAATTGTAAGTATAAAGTAGTAAGAGTGAAAAAATAAAAGAAGAAAACCAAAAGAAAAATATATACGACTATAAATAATAAAGCAAACAATAAAAACACTTAAGAGTAGCTGAGCTAAGGTGAAATGTAATGAATAATTTCCTGGAGAACAGACAAGAAAACATGGCTTCCTTGGTCTGTAGCCAGCAGGGACTATAAATGTGAAGTATGGTCTACACTGTCAGAGGTGGCTGCTCTGACTGTTGGTTTTGCTTAAATGTTTTTCTTTGTTTCAAGAAAGGATTTAATGATGAAGGGTGGGGAGGCTAAGTAGAAAAGACTGGAGTGTGAAAACAAAAGGCAACAATAAAGAAATTTTTTTTAGTGATTTGACAGAAGCAAAAGTCCCATGTCATCTCCTCCAGAAGCCTGGGCTACTGGTTCTCAAGAATCTTTGGTCTGTGAATCTCTTGGGCAAAGAGAATGCTCCCAACCACTGCTGTTTGCCACAAAAAAAATCCTGGAGGATGTAGAAAATTTGGAAGGTGGGCAATTACAGAGGGGGTGATGAAGCACTATTACCCCACTAGCTTTCGGCTACCTAACCACCTGTGATGTCTACCTGCCCTATTGTTCCAGAATGGAGATAATTTACCTTTTAGGGAATTGTCTTTACAATGTGCCAGGTATTGTAAAGAAAACATAATTTCCAGGAATCAATGAAGTTCTCTACCCTAGTCATATCACTTCTGGGTTATTATGTTAGGTTGCATGGGTATACTCAAAAGCTGATTGTTAAACTTTCAGTTTCAGTATTTAACACTTCAGAAATTGGCAAGTGATACAAATCAGGGATTATTTTTGTTAATTGTTCAACCTTAAGAAAGTTAAGCTTAAAGTTAATCATAGAGATTAAATTTTAAAATGTGTCAAACATTTTTCAGAGAGCTGGCTGTTAAATGTTTACCAGCACACGCCTGGTTCTGACACTGAATTTTAAGAAGGATATTGAAAAGGTAGTGTTAGAAATACACTTGACCCTGAAATTTAGATATCAAGGACAATTTATTTTAGAAGAATCCAAAGAAGCTGGAAACTGTTCTTGGGCAGGAGTGGACTCCGCCCTTCTTTAGGAAGAGGGAGTACTGCTGTCAAAAATGAGATCAGCTTTATTGTGTTAGAGGACGGAGACTGATGCACCATCAACTTGGTACCTCCCCTCAGAGAGTAGATTGGTTGGCTTCACTCTTCCTGATACACCTGTTCATATGTTCTCTCCTTGATATGTGTAAGTATGTCCCCCTCCTCTCATCATATGTCCCAGGTTCAAAAATGGCACAAAGCTCCTCCCTGTGGGTGTGTAAGGTAATATTCAGTTAGCCAATTAAGCAAGCACGGTAGCCATTTGATCCAGTTCTCTTTTCAATCCTGACCATTTTCTGGCCAGTTTAGACCAGTTTACCTAACATCCTGAGTCTGTGGTTTTTGCAAAACCACAAGCTTTATTCAGATTGGCTGGGAACCTTTATCCTGATTAATTTTTACTCCTTCTTTGTTCAACCTGACACTTAATTAATTATTCTGTGGAACTTAATTAACTCTTCTGTGGAAACCTAACTTTCTCTAACGTTTACTTATCTCTCACAATAGAGACTTCCCAGAGGAGATTATCATATTGGTGAAGGATGACAAGTTCATGCCACATGAAGTGTTTAATCCTCATTCTGAACTAACTTGCTATGGGAACTTTGGTGGGTGATTTCACCTCTTAGTGATTCAGTCCTCTCATTTACACCAAAACACATGCTTCACCTACATGGTACCTTTCTTCCTTAGTGACGTCTCCCATCAGTTTTGGCAAAAAGCCTCTTTTAAATCCAGATAAAATGCACCTGCCTTAATCATTTGAGACAATCCCCACTCACCCCTCCCCCACCACCTTAAGGTACCTCAAAATTCACAATTTGAGCAGTGGAATTGAAGGATAGGAATGGACCCTGACAGGACTTTACTGTTTGGGGACATAACAAGTGAAAAATAAAAAGATATGGGAAGGAAAAGCTAGAAGGAGTTGCCTGGGGAGAGCCATACTTCTGTGCTCCCTAGGGGAAAGGTGCCTGGTAAGGAGAAAGGCCAGGCTACCAGGTGTGAGCAGGCACGTTTCAGGTATAGTCTGGAAGCCAAGGCCCCACCCACTTCCCAAGCTCCACTCCTTCTCTCCCTTACTCAGAACCCAGAACTGGAAGGTGACTGAGAGAATGAGTCACCTCTTCCAGCATTGTCTTTTGTCATCCCAGCTTTCTTTCCAGGTGACTTATCCTGAGCTCTGACCTCAGGGTCCCAGAATCCAAGATTGTCAGAGCTACAAAAGGGATCTAACCAGTTAGCATTCAATCTCCACTTCCCATCCTGCCTATGTGTTTGGGAATTCCAGATTTCTGCCTGTGTTATTTACCCCACTCCAGAGAATCTCAGAGCTGGAAATGATCTTGGAGACCACAGAATCACAGTATTGCGATGTTTAAAGGAACCTCAGAAATCAAAGGTTCAAATATTTATTTAGAGCTAGAAAGGACCTTAGAATCATCATGATCAAACCCCTCATTTTACAGATGAGGAAGCTGAGACACAGAGTGGTTAAGTGACTTGCCTGGGATCACCCAGCTACTAAAAGACTGAGGTGGGATTTGAATTTACTAATTCAAAGTTCAGTGCCCATGATGTTACTCAGGATATAGTGCAACCAATATTTGAGGGGGAGGCAGAAAAGACTCCTACAATGCCCCAGAGAAGCGGCCATTCAGCCTCTCCTTAAAGACTGTAAAACTTAATTTAAAAAAAAATACTTGATATCCGCACTCTCTCTTCTCTTTAAGTGAAACCCCGACATCTGGAGATAGCACCTACTATGTGCTAGGCACTGTTATTATGCCCTGAGAGAGGATACACAAACAAAAATGAAGTCTGCTTCCAGACCTCAAGAGATTTCTACACACTGAGCTCCTTCACACTTTTCCCCACAAGAAAACCATATAACAACTTGATAACCAGGTTAAATCTGCATCACCTCCCACCCAGAGAAAGTCTTTAACAAGAGAAGGGCTGAGTTTCTTTTGGTGTTGTTCAGTCACTTCCAACTCTTCGTGACCCTATTTGGGGTTTTCTTGGCAGAGATATTGTAGTATTTTTCCATTTTCTTCTCCAACTCATTTTACGGATGAGGAAACTGAGGCAAACGAGGTCAAGTGACTTGCCCAAGGTCACACAGCTAGTAAGTGTCTGAGGCCAGATTTGAACTAACAAAGATAAATCTCCCTGATTTCAGGCCCTAGCTACGAGGAAAGAAAAGAGCTAGTAGCTGTTGTTGGTGGCTAAGCCTCCATGGAAAGCCCAGAAGTTTTCTAGACTAGAGAAATGCTGATCAAATGATGATATCATGGTACAGAAAGTCATTTCCTGATTAGTGATGCAAGCCCCAGAAAGGCAGCACAGGTCACATGAGCTGCTGAAATGCTTTCTCAGAGTAATGGAATTTCTAACAGATTAGGAAAGGGGACAGAGCAAATTCTATTCCTTTGGGTCTCATTGTTTTGCTTGGTTTTTTTTTAAACGTGCAGTATAATTGTGTGCGGGTAGGCAGGGTTCCTACCTATCTGATTAAGATATAAATGACTCAGACTTAGAGGTTTAAGATGGAGATTTATCTCATGTTTAGGCTGGTGATTGGTCAGCGAGGTGGCACAGTGGGGTGCTGGATCTAGATGCAGGAAGACAAGTTCAAATCCAGCCTCAGACACTTACCCTCTGTGTGATCCTGGGCAACTTATCTAACTTCTGTCTCCCTCAGTGCCCAGATCTGCAAAATTGGGATAATAATAACACCGTATGAAAATACAGTGCTTTGCAAACCTTAACAAGCAATATAAATGCCGCTTATTTATTGGTATTTATTGTGAAAGGGGAGTTTATCATAGTGATATAATAATAATGCTTTAATGGATTGTGATTTCACCTATGTGGGCATTCTCTTCAGCAGTTCAGATTGCAGCCCATTCATGCCTTCTCCCTCCTACTTGGCATTTAGAGTTCATCTTTACTCTATTTCCAATCTTCTAATATGTTACTCTGCACTACACGCTCAGCTTCTAATAGTTTCTCACACAGGACATTTTATTCTGTGCCAGAGAAAATGTTCAGAAAATGCTGTAGCTCACATCTCCAATTGTCTATTAGACCACTTAAAGTGGATGCTGCAATGTTGTTCAATTGTTTCGGGTGTGTCCAGCTTTTTGTAACCCCATTTGGGGTTTTCTTAGCAGAGATACTGCCATTTCTTTCTACAGCTCATTTTACAGATGAGGAAACTGAGGCAAACAGGGTTAAGTGACTTGCTCGGGGTCACAAAGCTAGTGTCTGAGGACAGATCTGAACTCAGGAAGATGAGTATTCCTGACTCCAGGAATGGTGATCTACCCACTAGGCCACCTAACTACCCCAGATGTTACATAGACAATCTAAATTCAACACAATTCAAAATTTATCTCATTTTTTCCTCTAAAACCTCCCCTCCTCTAACTTTCTCATTATTGTTGAGTCATTCAGGCTCACAACCTTGGTGTCATCTTTGATGCCTTAAAAACACTGATCAGTCAATAAACATTAATTAAACATTTATTGTGTCTCAGACACTGTGCTAAGCGCTGGGGATACAAACATGAAAAAGACACAGCCCTGCCTTCAAGGGGTTTACTGTCAAATGAAGGAAGATCATGCAAAAAAGGATGCTCAAACTGGAGAATGATGGGGGAGGGCAGGAAAAATTTCTTGTGGAGGACAGGATTTTAGCTGAGACTTGAAGGAAGCCAAGGAACTCAGGAGGCAGGCTGACCAGAATGGCAGGAATGGCTCCATTCCCAATCAGATAATGAAAATTCAACATCAGGAGCTAAAATGTCTTGTCTTAGGAATGGCAAAGAGGTCAGTGTCACAGGATGCCATAGTACACAGAGAAGGTGTAAGAAAGCTGAAAAGGGAGGAAGGAATCCAGCTATGAAGAACTTTAAAAGCCAAACAAGAAATTTTATATTTGATCCTAGAAAAATAGGGAGCCACCGGAGTTTGTTGACTAAAATGGGTGGCATGAGAAGAGCTGCAATTTAGGAAGATCACGTTGGTAGCTTCTTAAAGAGGCCTATTCATTGAAAGGGCATTACCTCACTCAAAGTGAGAACCGGAAAAGACCTTAGCCTGAAAATGTCAGGGTCTCCCAATGTATCCTGAGCCATCTCCACTCCTCTTAGTGAATATCAGGCCACTGGACCCAGATAGCTCAGGAGGAGAAAGTGAGGCTTGGTGACCTTGCACAGCCCTCCCTCACTCAAATCAAACTCAACTGCAAGTCATGTCATCATTTCCCTGATGTCATGGCCCTCTTTGAAAATGAAAGACAAACACAACAAGGGGATGGACTAGAGTGGGGAGAGACCTGAGGCAAGGAAACCAAGCAGCAGGCTATTGCAATAGTCCAGGTGTGAGGTAGTGAGGTCTGCCACAGGGTAGCATTACCAGAGGTGACAAGGGGGCAAAAAGGAGAGATCCTGGGAAGCTTATTCTTCAACGACAATCATCAAGCAAAATAATGAACCACAAATAACCAGTAACTTTGTTCTGCCCCCTTCCCACCAGCTGCATTCCTTTGGATTGCACTCCATCATGGCTCCAGGAAACCTCATCATTAGGAAACTCACCCTCCTGAAAGAATGTATCAACCCTGGTACTCACACCTCTTTAGTTTCCTCAATACCCTCTGCCCCTCTGATTGGAAAGCTGGAGAGTGGAGCAGAGTACTCCTCCCAAAGCCTCGTTTAAAGAGGCTTTGCAGGCCAGCCATCTCTTCATGTCCACATTTCCCACTAGCTTTACTCTTTTGGCCTGGACTTCATCATACCCCTGAAC
Organism: Phalanger gymnotis; assembly: GCA_028646595.1. Lineage (NCBI taxonomy): Eukaryota > Metazoa > Chordata > Mammalia > Diprotodontia > Phalangeridae > Phalanger > Phalanger gymnotis. The sequence goes on from CM053622.1 coordinate 89,284,462, forward strand.
CAGGTCCCTTCTCTTGCCTTCCCCAAATCCAACTTTAATTTCCTTTTGTGTGTGCTTCCTTTATTTGACTGTAAACTCTTTGAGGGCAAAACCGTTTCTTTGTGTTTGCATCCCCAGCACTTAGTGTCTGATACATAATAGATATTTAATAAATGTTTACTGACTGATTGAGAGTTTTTGAGGAGTTAAGGAAGACACCAAGGTTGTGAGCCTTAGTGACTGGAAGGATGATGGAAAGTTAGGTAGAGGGAGAATTTTAGAGGGAAAAATGAGATAATATTTGAGTGTGTTGAATTTAAGATGTCTACACAACTCAACATTTCCAACAGGCAATTGGAGATATGAGCTAGAGCATTTTCTGAACATTTTCTTTCGGGGGGAAGGGGAAAGGCAGGGCAATTGGGATTAAGTGACTTGCCCAAGGTCACACAGCTAGTAAACATATCAAGTGTCTGAGGCTGGATTTGAACTCAGGTCCTCCTGACTCCAGGGCCGGTACTCTACTCACTGCACCACATAGCTGCCCTGAATATTTTCTCTGGTTGTCTCCTATGCCTGGAATGCTTTCCCTCTTCATTTCTGCCTACCATTTTTATTGGCTTCCTTCAAGTCCCAACTAAAATCCCATCTTCTACAGGAAGCCCTTCCCAACCCCAATTCCCTTTTTAAGTATTTCCTCTTTTTCCTGTATAGAGCTTGTCTGTATATATTTGTTTGCTTGCTGTCTCTCCCATTAGATTGCAAGCTCCTTGAGGTTAGAGACCGTCTTTTGCCTCATTTTGTCTTCCCAGTACAGTGCTGGCACAAAGTAGGTGCTTAATAAATCTCTGCTGACTGACTGGTTTTAAATCAGGTGAGAGGTTATAGCCAGTTATATAAATCTGAAAAAACCTTTTGTATAGAGTTGATAATTGAATTTATAGGAGCTAATGACATCAAAAAGAGTAGTATATGCCTGCCAAAGCAAACCCAGGAACTGTATGAACACAAGTACAAAATGCTTTTTGCACAGATAAAATCAGATCTAAATACTTGGGAAAATATCAGTTGCTCATGGATAGGCTGAGCTTATAATATTAATAAAAATGACAATTCTACCTAAATTAATTGACTTATTCAGTGTCATACCAAACTACCAAAAATTTATTTTGTAGAGCCAGAAAAAAAATACCTACAAAATCTATCTGGAAGAACAAGAGGTACAAAGTATCAAAGGAAATAACGAAAAGAAATACAAGGGAAGGTGGCCTAGCTGAACCAGATCTAAAACTGTATTATAAAGCAGCAATCGTCAAAACTGCTGGGCATTGACTAAGAAATAGAGCAGTAAATCAGTGAAATAGGTTAGGTACACAAGACACAACAGGCAACAACTATACGAATCCGCTGTTTGATTAACGTAACACCCCAGCTTCTAGGATTCGAACTCACTATTTAACAAAAACTTGTGGGAAAACTGGAAAACAGTACGGCAGAAACTAGGCATAGACCAACATCTTACACCCTATACCGAGATAAAGTCAAAATGGGTACACAATTTAGATGTAAAGGCTAATACTCTAAGCAAATTAGGAGAGCAGGGAATAGTTTACCTGTCAGATCTATGAAGAATGGAAAAGTTTAGGACCAAACAAGAGACAGAGAACATTACGAAATGCAAAATGGATGATTTTGATTACATTAAATTGAAAAGTTTTTGCACAAACAAAGCCAATGCAACCAAGATTAGAAGGGAAGCAGAAAGCTGGGAAACAATTTTTACAACCAGTGTCTGATAAAGGCCTTATTTCTAAAATATATAGAGAACTGAGTCAAATTTATAAGAATATAATCCATTACCCAGTTGATAAATGGTGAAAGGATATGAATAGGCAGTTTTCAGATGAAGAAATTAAAGATATCTATAGTCATATGAAAAATGCTCTAAAACACTATTGATTAGAAAAATGCAAATCAAAACAACTCTGAGGTACCACATCATACCTATCAGATTGGCTAACATGACAAAACAGGAAAACGAAAAATTTGGGAGATTTTGGAAAATTAGAACACTAATGCATTGTTGGTAGTGAACTGAGTTGTGAACTGATCTAACCTTTCTGGAGAGCAATTTGGAACTATGCCCAAAGGGCTATAAAAACTGTGTATACTCTTTGACCCAGCAATACCACTTCTAGGGCTGTATCCCAAAGAGATCATAAAAATGAGAAAAGGACCCACATGTACAAAAACATTTATAGCAGCTCTTTTTGTGGTGGCAAAGGATTGGAAATTCAGGGGATGTCTGTCAATTGGAGAATGGCTGAACAAGCTATGGTATATAAATGTAATGAATACTATTGTGCTATAAGAAATGATGAGGGGGCGGAGCCAAGATGGCAGCTGGGAAGCAGTGACCGGCATGAGCTCCACACCAAGTTCCTCCAAAAACCTATAAAACAATGGCTCTGAACCAATTCTAGAGCTGTAGAACCCACAAAGTGGCAGAGGGAAGCAGGGCCCCACCCCAGGACAGCCTGGATGGTCTCGGGGTAAGGTC
>CM053622.1:89287500-89350000 GCA_028646595.1 Phalanger gymnotis
AGGGAAGGGAGGGCAGATGGGGATGAAGATAATCAAAAACAAACACTTTTGAAAAGAGACACGGTCAAGGGAGAAAACTCAATAAAGGGGGATAGGTTAGGAAGAAGCAAAATATAGTTAGTCTTAGTCTTTCACAACATGAGTATTGTGGAAGGGTTATACATAATGATATGCATGGGGCCCATGTTGAATTGCCACCTTCTTAGGGAGGGTGGATGGGAAGGGAACAGGGGAGAGAGGAAGGGAAAGGGGGATGGGAGGGGAATGGGGCGACAGAGGGGAGGGCAGACTGGGGAACAGGGCAACCAGAATGTACGCCATCTTGGAGTTGGGGGGGGGGAGGAAATGGGGAGAAAATTTGTAATTCAAACGCCTGTGAAAATCAATGCTGAAAACCAAACATGTCAAAAATAAATTAAAAAAAAAAAGAAATGATGAGCAGGCAAGCTTTGGAAAAACCTGGGAAGATTTATATGAACTGATGTTAAGTGAAATGAGCAGAACCAGGAAAACATTGCACACAGCAAGAGCCACATTGTGCAATGACTAATTTTAATAGACCTAGCTCTTTTCAGCAATTCAAAGACTAATGATGGAAAATGCTATCCACATCCAGAGAAAGAACTATGGGGTCCAAAAGCAGATAGAAGCATATTGTTTGCTTTCTTTTTGTTGTTGCGGTTGTTTTGTCTTCTTTCTTCTTTCTCGTGGTTCCTCCCATTGGTTCTAATTCTTTACAACATGACTAATGTGAAAATATGTTGAATATGAAAAAAAAAAGAAAAGTAGCATAGAGGAAGACGAGAAGAAGGTCCCATTGGGGAATCACCACAATTAGTGGGCATGATCTAGATAAAGATTCAGCAAGACATACTTATAAATAGTGTCAGAAAAATCTAGAGAGGGAAGAATATCAACGAGAAGAAAATGATTGATAGTGTCAGACTACAGAAACATCAAAAACGATAAAGATTAAGAAAAGGCCAAAAGGTTTGTCAGTTAAGAGATCATTGGTAACTGTGTGGATTAGTTTCAGTTGTTTGATGAGTCTAAAACCAGACCACAGAGTTTAGAAGAGAATAAAAGAAGTGGAAGCAGTAATGTAGATGGCTTTCTGGAAGAATTTAACCATGAAAGGGGAGAGAGAGAGAGAATAAAAACAGAGATGGAAGATTAAGTGAGAATTTTTTTAGCAACAGCGAGACATAGACAAATTTGTAGGGAACAAGGAATCAATCAGTAGACAAGAAGGGACTGAAGACTAGTGAAAGAGTGAAGATGATAGAGGGCGTAAACTGGTGGAGTAGACATAATGAATGGATTAAGGATGCACATAGAAGACCTTGGTTACAAGGGCCACCTCTTCATTCAAAAAAGGTGTGAAGGAGGAGACAGTAGGGAAAGACAATTGAAAAGAGGAGAGAAAAAGAAAGCTCTTAGCAAATGGCCTTAACTTTTTTCAGTGAAACATGAGGCAAGATTCTCAGCTGAAAGGGTTGGGGGAGGGGATACCATAGAAGACTTGAAAAGGAATGAAAAAATTTGAAAAAGGTGCTGTGGTGAGTAGGACAGTGAGTCAATGTGGGGGGGGAATTGCCTTGCTTCAGTGAGGGCCCAATTGAGATTATGTAACATAAAATTGTAGCGTACCCAGTGGGCGCAATTTTATGATTTTATGATTTTCTCTGATTTTAGGATTTTCTCCAGCTTTGTTCAACAGTAGGTGAGTAGGAGTGAAGGCAGCAGATAGTGGGAGTATTCCAAAGTTAGAGTTTGTCAAGGCATGAATTTTTATAGGATAAGGAGGAAAGAGATTTGAGTATGAAGAATAATATAGAGTTGAACTATTTAACACAGGGTCTAGTGGTTGATTATTAATAGATGCTTGATGATACTATGATTTCTATCCATGTTTTATGGGAATAAGTGCTCTATAGAAGATCTAAGTAGTGTCCCTGAGCCATCCTCGTGGGTGTTTTAACATTCCTTGGCTACCAATACAGTATTTGACTGCCAGTCTCATTGCACATATGGTTTTTATTGGATAACAATAACAAATAATTCACATGTAGCCCTTTGTGGTCTTACAAAGCTCTTCCTTGACCAAAACTCAGAGTTAGGAAGTATACATATCATGAAGTAATCGAGTCTTAGCATTATAAGGTACTCGAAAGGACATATACTCCAATCTTTACTGGTATACCAGTTCCCTCTCTAACATCTTTGACCTGTGGTGCTCCAGTCTCAACTTAAAGACCTTCAAAAACTAGTAACCCACAACCTCCTGGGCCAGCCCATTCCACTCATGGGTAGCTCTAATTTTTAAGAATTTTTTTTCCTTCCATTAAGTCTAAATCTGGCCCTCTGAAACTTCCACCTGTTGTTCCCAGTTCTATGCTTTGAGGCCAAGCGGATCAAGCTTAATCCCTCTTCTATATGACAGACCTTAAAGGATCATTACCTCTGAGGCTCAGAGTATAAGCGAAGGAACTTGCCCTAGTTCTATCCAGTGGGACCAAGCAGCACAGGGCTAACCCCTATTGCAGAGAACAGTCCTTCAAATATTTTAAGATACATATCGTGCCCTTTCTAAGCCGTCTCATCACCAAGCTGGACATTCAGTTGATCCACATGGCATAGTCTCTGATCCTAGCTGCTCCAGTCTGGAAAAGCTCCAGTTTGTCAATAACCTTCCTAAATCATGGTGCCCAGAATTGACTCCAGGTGTCATCTGGCCACGGCAGGTCTTCATCCTTTTGGACACTGCCTCTTTTAATGCAGCCAAAGATTACATTTGCCTTTTTATAACATGTTTCACACTGTTGAATCATTATAGATTTGTAGTCCCCTAAAACTTCAAGATGTTTTTCAAATAAGTAGTCATAGGGGCACAGCTCTCCCATTCTACATTTGTAGTGTCTGTGTGTATGTGTGTGTTTAAAACCCTATTGTGTGTGTGTGTTTTAAACCCAATTATAGGATTTATTTTTTGTCTCTACCTGTGATTTCACTTACATGTGGATCTTTCATTGAGGACACTCCCTCTATCAGTGCAGATCAACAACTACCCTAAGAGTTCCTAGGGTCCTGAATGGTCAGTATGTATAATAGTTGGGACTTGAACTTAGATATTCCTGAATCTAAGGGCAGCCCTCTATCTACCCTGCCATACTGCCTAATACTTTATTCCTTTTAACTTCAACTTTCGTCGTCTGAAAGTCCTATCTAGATACTTTATTACAGCATGGCTGAGGTCTAAATTCTTGAAAGTTATAGTAGTGAAGAAAAAGGTCTGAAGAGTCCCACCAAATTGGAAAGGTTTGGAGTGCATGGTTGGTGATGGTGTATGTTTCTGTTGTCTAAAGACCAGCCTTGCTAATTTCAGAGAGTATTGTCACCAGCTTAGTGAGAGAGTGGCTAATGTTTTAACCAAAGAAACTCTTTAAGACCATCTGCTAAGTCTTGGATCGATTACAATTTACTACAGTGGTGGAAATACCTACACTGATCAAATTACAAATCCTTATGAGACTGGATTATTAATAGATTTCATCTCTCTAAAGTTGACCCATAATTCTAGCCTATAGAAATTTTTTCAGGTTTTGACTCTGTCTTCTAAATATGTCAACCAAAGTGTTACAGCTTCATGGCATCCTGCCTCTGATGTTTACTTTTCCACCTGCATGACCTTAGGCAAGTCATTTAATCTCTCTGGGTCTCAATTTCCTCATATTTAAAATGAGGGGCTTGAACTAGATGGCCAACATGCCTCCTAGCTCTAAATCTATGATTCTACAATCTACAAATTTGATAAGCATTCCATCCATCTCTACCTTCTGTGGAGTCTCTGATAAAAATACTGAAGGCAGCACAAAACCAAGAACAGATCCTTGGGATACTCCATCAAAGACATCCCTCTAGGTTGACATCAGTTCATTAATTGGTTCCTCTTTAGTAAGTTAAGATAAATGCAAAGAAGAGATCTGGGTAAAGTTCAAACTCAAATAATTTATATCTACCTAACTTGTCATCTAGCCCATACCTTTCCATCTTGTTCATGAGGAAAAATCAATGCCCAGGATAGTCCAGAGAAGAATATTCCCTGGAGAAGTTGAATGAAAGACAGTGTAGGGTAATGGAGAGTGAGTGACCTGAGTTCTAGTCTATCTCTCCACTAACTATGTGACCCTGGGGCAAAACACTTCATTTTCCTTAACCTGTTTCCCCTCCTCAGTTCAGAATGGATTCTGTATAAATACTTTCTGACTCCAATGATTCCAGGTGGGGCTTGAAGGAGAATAAGATTTGAATAGGCAATGAGGAAGGTGAGGGATTTATACTATTTAAGAAGCAGTCAAAGTCTAGAAATCAGAAGGACCCTACTATGTAGAGAGGACAATGAGAAGATTAGATATATTCAAGCAAAGGTATTATGTTGGGATATACAAAAGACAAAAGTTCACTTCGTGGCCTTCAAGTTAAGAAGTCTAGATTCAAGTCCTGCTTCTGACATGAACTAGCTTTGTGACCCTGGGTAAGTCATCTAATCTCTTCCTCCCCCCTCCCCAGACCACCCTCTGAAATCATGCTACAGGGAAGTTTCTGATCTGTATTGGTTGAGGGAATGTCTACACTGGGACATTCTTAACTCAAATGAAATCATAAGTGCACACAAAAAAATAAAATGAAAAATTATATATAGAGAAATGGTTGGATAGGTCAGGTTGGGATCAAAGCAGTCAGTGAGTATGACCTTGTGGTCAAGGACGAAACATACTGTGCCAAATGCTATGAAGGATATAAATAAAACACATTGTACCTAGTTAAGAGACCTACCCAACATCCTTCATTTTTTAATGCTTCAGTGGGGCCACGATCTCCTGGATAAGAATATTCCTTCCACTACACAGATTTCAAGGAGTGAGTTCTTTCAAGCACACATAATAATGTTACTTTTGGTAAAAAAAATATATATTATATATATTCAATCCAACAAACATTTATGGACGCCCCCCCCCCACTATCTGCTTCTTTGGCATCATGGTCAGCTTCTTCAAACAATTACTGATCTAAATGAAGATCTGAAGGCTGGTCTTTGGACAACAGATACATACATCATCGCCAACCATGCACTCAAAACCTTTCCAATTTGGTGGGATTCTTCAGACCTTCTTTTTCACTTCCATGGCTTTCAAGAATTTAGACCCCAATCTTGAGGGAAGATCAAGCAATTCCCAGACATCATCATTCTATCAAAACCAAACTTTCTTCCAATATTTGTTATTTCTTCTAGAACTGTTTGCTTTAGAGAAGAAAAAAATCTTCAAAATTACCATTTGCACAAATGTGGCACAATTCACTTCCACAATGCAAGCATATTGTTTGCGCTTTGCTTATTTGTTTTCAAACGGAGTGAATATTTTCAATTGCATCTCTAAGATCACATTTTTCCTAGGAGTCGATTAAGGAAATTATATCATTGCCTGAAGTTTTAGCAATTATCAATTCAAAAGGTTTTGGTTTTTTTCCCTAAGGTAGTGTATAAGGTGCTTTATAAGGTCCCAGGACATGTTCTAAATATTAGGGACACAAAGAGGCAAAAGACAATCCCTGATCTCAAGGAGCTAAAAAGAAGTAGATGGGATGGAAGAAGAAAGGGTACCCATCAGGAGCATAATAAGTCCTAAGAGTGCAGACAGGTAGGAAATGATGAGATGACCCCCCTGTGTTGTTGTTCAGTTGTTTCAGTCATATCCTGCTTTTTGTGACTCCATTAGGCATTTTCTTAGCAAAGATAATGGAATAGTTTGCCATTTTCTTCTCCAGTTCATTTCACAGATGATGAAACTGAGGCAAACAAAGTAAAGCGACTTGCCCAGGGTCATACAGGTAGTAAGTATCTGAGGCCGGATTTGAACTCAGAAAGATGATGAGTCTCCTCAACTTCAGGCCCAGCACTCTATCCACTGTGCCACCTAGCAGTCTCCCCCCGCCCACACCACTACCAAATATTGTGTTTAGTGGTCAAAAAGTGACATTTACAGTCTCACACAATGAACCAAGTGTAGTTGAATAACCTAGGACATTATATAAAATCAGAAATGCTATAAAGATGATATTGTTGTCCTTTCAATTTTTTTCAGTAGTTGGGATAAACTAACTTGAAAACAAGTCTTCAAAAACAGCTTTAGTCACCCAAGTTTTCTTTATTTGACTGCCAAAAAAACTGGAAGCAATCAATGGTTGAAGTCTCTTGAGCATAAGAATTTCAAAACTGATAAACTGTAGCAAGGGCTATCTCCAACATGGAGCAGCAGGATGTTATTGTGTGGCTCAAAGGGAGGCAAATTGGAATTTCCAGACTCTTCCTCCCACACCCTTCTCCATGGGATACTTTAATTTCTTCCAAGAGGGAAAGTGGTAGGTTGGAGCCAGAAGCTTGGCTACTCTTCTCTCCTTGGAGAGAGGGGTACTGGGCTAGAACTATCTCTATCTGCTCCCTTAATTGTTATTAGTCTAGGGCAGGGGTGGGGAACCTGTAGCCTTAAGGTCACATGTGACCTTCTAGATCCTTAAGTTTGGCCTTTTGACTGAATCCAAATTTTATAGAATAAATCTTTTTATTAAGGGGATTTTTTTATGAAGTTTGGATTCAGTCAAAGGGCTGCACTTGAAGACCTAGAGGGCCACATGTGGCCTCAAGGCCACAGGTTCCCCAGCCCTGGTAGAGAACATGGTTTTCAGATGCAAGCTAAATTTCTGATCACTGTTCATTAATGGGGCAAAGAGGACCCAAGCTCTGTATCCAAGATGTGATTCCCTTCCCACCAAATACCAGTTCCACAATGAATAAACACATAGCAAGTAGCAAAGAATCCCACTTATCCAAGTCAATAGCAAGATAGAAAGCAGAGAATATACATAGGAGAAAGTACCCCAGACAATACAGAGTAAAGGGGCTCTCCCCTTGAGGGTGTGATAAATCAGCTCAACCAAGAGAGAGAATCCCAGATCTCACCCAAGGAGAAATTGCTCAAAGTCTCTAGTGTAGCATTCTGGGGATAGGGACATGATGAAGATTATTAGTTTCTCTCACAGTCTTATTCTGCCTTATTCTTGCCATTCTGCAAGCTGAAGTAGTGTTGGAATCATCAATTTTCTCTCTCAGTGCTAGAAGCCAGATGCCTCTATATCAATGTAAGGCAAAATTCATGAGGTCAGAGAGGACCAGGGGCATGCCTGAATGGTTCAGAATCATGACGTATAAGGAATTCTCTAGGTAGACGGCAGAGGAAGTATAACATTTATTTAGACTCCAAAGGATCAGATTCAAGGACCAATGCCCCCAATTTGATATTGTGGCAATAACATTCCAAAACCAATAAGCTCACCTCACTATAGTAACAAGGAAATTACAACAAAATATTATAGCAGGAAACCAAGCCATACTTGTGCTTCCCCTCGATGCTAGGGCCCTCCAATAAGAAGATCACTCAGGAATCCTGACTCTGCTCAGCACTGTCTTCAGCAGCTCTGCTGACTCCAAGTGCTGGCCTTTGGCTTCTGAATCCTGCTGCTCTCTGCTCAGCTGCTTCCAGCTTCATTGTGTCCAGTTCTGCTCTCAGTCCTCATTTTCCTCTCTGCTCCAAGTTCTGTTCTCTCTTTTTATACAGTCCTAGACATCATCTGATTGACTAGAACTCAGGCACATACCATTGGCTCTGGTCTTAGCCATTCCCCTTAGGGACCTGAGGGCTTCACACCTCTCTCAATCTAGCACACTAGTTTGCTAACTAGCCTGAGGCCTCACATCTAATTAGTGAAAGGGTGTGTACCTGTCTCTAATCAGACCTCCCTTTGTTGGCCCCACCTGAAGTCTATTCACGGGCAGGAAAGATCTTTCACTTACTGATTGCCTTTACAACCCCTGAAGAGACTAAAGAGGCAAAATTCCACTCCCACCAACTCACCCCATCCCTCACATAGGCATCAATGAAGAGAGAGTCTCATACCAATGAGCATCAGGACTTGGGTTAACACAAGAATTGGTTTTAATTTTTTAAGTACTCTTCTGTTATTCAGTCATTTTAGTCATGTCTGACTCTTCGCAATCTCATATTGGTTGTCTTGGCAAAGATACTCCTTGTGGAGTGGTTTGCCATTTCCTTCTCCATTTTTTTATTTAATATATTTAGTTTTCAGCATTGATTTTCACAAGAGTTTGAATTACAACTTTTCTCCCCATTTCCCCCCCCCCCCCACTCCAAGATGGCATATATTCTGATTGCCCTGTTCCCCAGTCAGCCCTCCCATCCTAAATTGAACTTCACATTATTTGAACTCACATAAATGGTGGCCTTGCTGTACTATCTACACATTAGCTATAGCTAGCAAACTCCCCTCTCTGACTTTACAATCCCAGTTTTACAGAACTCCAAATGAAAATCAACCCCCTCCTCTGTCCCCAGTACTATTTCAGAGTTTACTCACATCTACTTCAGCCCTATCCCTCCCAGGTCCCAATCCAACTTTGCCTACTTCTTTCGTTGTACCCTCTTGAATCCTGTGCTATCATTAACACACTTACTTCATCTCAGACTTCTTCCTCTTATTTTCCTTCTGTCTTTTGTCATTCTTGGAGACCTATCTTCCCACATAAGGCACTGCATCCCTGGCTGTTCTGGTACTATGGACAAAGCACTGGCCCTTGAGTCAAAGGGTCAAGTCCCACTTCTAATCTTTCATTTCACTTTCTTGGGCCTCAATTTTCTCATATACAAAAAGAGAAGGCTGGCCTAGGTGGTGCCTGAGGTTCCTTCCAGTTCTGGACAGGTGATCCTATGATTCTCTCCAGTGCTGTATCTCTTCTTACACCTCTCCCTCACACTAGTCCTCAAGGGGTATTCAGTAGACTCCTTGCTCTCTATTGCCTTTTCCAGGTCATCACTCCACAATCAGCAAATAGGCATTTAGTAAGCCCATACCATCTATCAGGCACTGTGCTAAGTGCCAGGGAATACACAAAAAGGCAAAAGATAGTCCATATTCTCAAAGAGCTCACAGTCTAAAGGGAAAGACAACTCACAAACTAGGTACAAATAAGACAGAGACAGGAAAAATTTGGGGAAGGCATTAAGATTAGGAGGGTAGGCAAAGGTTTCTTGTACCAAGTAGGACTTTAGCTGAGACCTGGAGGCCAGGGAAGCCAGGAAGCAGAGACACAAAGAGAGACTTCCAGGCACAGGTGACAATTGGTGAAAATGTTCACAATTGGGAGAGAGAGAGAGGTGTCCAGGTAATAGCCAGGAGACCAGTGTCACTGGATCACAAAGTTTACTAAGACAAGTACAGTACAAGAAAACTCCTCATTTGTGGTTCACTCCATATACCATCCAATCAAAATCCAGGTGGCAATCATCTACTAGTCTGTGGTCACGCTCCCTCCTTTCTCAAGGAGTCCAATACTCGGCTCACAATCTTCTTCTCCACCCCAACACCTTACCTTATACTTGGGGATTTTAACAAACACACTGATGTTCCCTCAAACTTTCTGACCCACCTCCCAATTCCTCAATCTTCTCAACTCTCATGACCTCTTCTTTCACTCCACCTCAGCTACATGTACAGATGGTCACACCCACAAGTGATTCACTTTCACGAGTAAGATTTCTGAAATTCCTTTTAAGTTCATAACCTATTATCATTTCACTTAACACTGTGTTTCAATCCTCCTAAACCTATTCTTCATCCTCACTGTAATTTCTGGTCCCTCCACACCTAAATAATCATCCAGGCCTTCACTCTTGCTTTAACTTTATTGTCTTCCTTTCCCAATCCTCACCTTATAATTAGCCAGTCCAAATATCCACTGTCTCCAAGCTAGAAATTCTTGGCCCTTTTTTCCTATCATGACTCATGCCTTGCCAAAACACAACTTCGGATTACTCCCACCATTTTTCTTCTCCCCAATTGCACAATGATGAACAAAGGAAGACATACAAGCATGCAGACTGGGTCCATTACAAATTTATATTATCTAATCTTAACTGGCTCTTACTTCAGAAAGTCAATCTTTTTGTATTGGTAGTGTTTCCATCTGAGGAATTCTTCCTTTTGTCCATTTTGTTAAGGGTTCTTTAAAAAAAAGTGGGGCATTAACATAAATTAACAAATTTAACACACCTGCTAGTAATATGGCACACAGAAGCACATCACATCCACATGAGATAATAGGCAACTGTAGCCTGACAGTGTAACAGGTATTCAAGTTGTTTTTCAGTCATATCTGACTCTTCATGTTTTGGGTTATCTTGGCAAAGATACTAAATTGGTTTGCTATTTCCTTCTTATTTTACAGATGAGGAAACTGAGGCAAAGAGGGTTAAGTGACTTGCCCAGGATCATACAGCTGGTAAGTGTCCGAGGCTAGATTTGAACTCAGAAAGAAGAGTCTTCAAGACTCCAAATCTAGCACTCTAACCACTGCATCACCTAGCTGCCCCAATTCTTTTACTCTTCCTTAAGTGATTCAAGGCTACCACTCTCCACAGTGACTGTTCCAATGTCTTTTTTCTCCTCAAACCTCCCACACCAGCTCCTCTCTTCCAACTCGTTCAGCAGAGATCTTGTTCTACACTGAGAAAATGGAGGCAATTCACTCTCACTTCCTAGTCCACATCTCAAAATCCCTTGACATCACCTCCCATTCTTTCCTCCTTTACTATCATCTTTGATGAAGAGGTGACCTATCCCCTTGTCAAAGCCTTGATTTCATTCTTTTGTCTTCTCTGAAAGATTGCCACCACAATCATCTCTTTCTAATTTTATTACTAATAGTGTTATTGCTAACAATAATAATAATATTTATCATCTGCCTATCTATTGACTCATTCCCTAATCTATAACCTGAGGCAATCTATAACCTACAACCAGAGGCAGCTGGTGACACAGTTGAGACTGCTTGGTCTGAAGTCAGGAAGACTTATGTTCAAATCTAGCCTCAGACACTTGCCAGCTACATAACCCTGGTCAAGTCATTTAACCTCTATTTTCCTCAGTTTCCCTAACTATAAAATAGGAACAATAATAGCATCTACCTCTTAGGGTTGTTATGAGAATCTCATAAGATAATATTTGTTAAAAATGCTTAGCACAGTGCCTGGCACACAGTAGGCACTATGTAAATGCTTATCCCCTTCCCCCAAAATAAGTACATGTAGGTTTTGACCCTACCATTTCTTTCAAGCTATTGCCCTATTATCTTCCTTTTAGAACAAAACTCTTAGAAAAATACTGCCCACATTCATTAACTCTACTTCCTTTTCTTTCACTCTTCAACCCTTTGGAAGCTGACTTTTAGCAATCACTCTAGCTCAGATCCTCTTCATCTCTTGCCTTGTCTATTGTAGTAACCTCCTAACTAGTCTCCCTGCTTCTACTGTTTTCTTCTCTCCAATTCATCCTCCTCAAATCTGCCAAAGTGATATTTCTGAACCATGGGTCTGATCATGTCACTCTCCACGTTCAGGATGTTCTAATGGTTCCCTATTGCCTTGTTTAGTAGTTAAAGCATTTCACAGCCTGCTTCCATCCTGCCTTTCCAGCCTCGTTGTATGATGCTCGTCTTCACACATTCCATGATCTAGCCAACCTGGCTCTTCTTGCTGTTTGTTACCTTTGATACTGTCTTCTTTTTCTGTACCTTTTACAGGTTGTCCACCGTGCCTAGAATTCACTCCCTCCTCATCTCTATCTCTGCTAATCCCTAGTTTCTTCTAAGGTTCAGTTTAAGATTAGATATTCAACATATGGAGAAGCAAATGGACATCAGAACAGTGTTCAATAAACATAAAATCCTCAACTACTAGGGTAAGGACAAACAATTTAGCAAAAATTCGTGGGGAAACTGGAAAACACTCTGGCAGAAAATAGGTTTAGTGTCAGGGGAGAGGAAGCTGTAGCCTTGAGGTCACATGTGGCCCTCTAGGACCTCAAGTGTGGCCCTTTGACTGAATCCACACTCATTTGTCCTGTGAAGTTTGCAGGTTCCCTACTCTGGTTTAGACCAATAATCTTATACCATATACCAAGACAACTCCAAACAGATATATGATTTAAATATAAAAAGTCACATCAGAGATGGATTAGACGAGCAATGAAAGAAAAACCTTTCACAACTATTGGTAGGGAAAAATTCATGGCTAAGCAAGTGATAGAAGTTAAAACAGACAATTTTGGATATATAAAGTTCAAAAGTTTTTGCACAAACAAAACTAATGCAGTTAAAACCAGAATAGAAATGGCCAACTAAAGGGAAAAAAATCTTTTGCAGCAAGTTTCTCTGACAAAGGTCTGACATCCAAGCAATTTATCGAACAAATTCAAATATATGAGAACAAGATCCAGTCTCCAATAAAGAAAAGATCAAAGAATATTTCTACACCATGAAAAATAATGAAAAGGATGATTTCAGAGAAACCTGGCAAGATTTGTATGAACCGATAGGGCATAAAGCAAACAGTTATGGAGAACAATAAAGATGATAACATTGTAAAGAAGAAAACCTTTGAAAAATTTAAGGACTGTGTTCAGCACAATGGTCAATCACAATTCCACAGGGCCTATGAGGAAACACGCTATCCAGAACCTGACAGAGAGGTGATAGACTCAAGATGTAGGAAAAAGAATTCATTTTTGGATATGGCCAACATGGGAATTCATTTTGCTTGACTACGCAAATTCATTACAAGGAATTTCTTTTTTTTTTTTTTGTCAGTGGAAGGGCCTGAGTTAGGAGAGAGAGGGAACCTAGTAATAGAGTTACCAAAAATAAAACAAAAATGAAAAGGTCACTAAATCACTTTTTTAAATGCACGGAAGAAAACAGAAGGAAAGCCAGAAGAAAATGCAGACAAGCTGAATGGCTTTCAAAGTTTCAAAGCTTTGAAAGCTACATGTTGAATTGATTATATCCTTAAAATGAAAAGCAAGCTGATCTTAGTAGAGATATTCAATTTCATGAACTCTTGGTTTTTGTTTGTTTTTGTAGTTCTATTTTGTATTTGGAAATACTCATTTTGGTGGTGTTCATTAAGGTCAGAATAAAAATTTTTTTAACAAAGCATATATACATATAGAAAGACATATGTGTACATGTGCCTTATTTGTAAAAAAATATTTTATTGTGAATATATGTACAAACATGTATGTCTATATTTAAATACATCTGTGTATATATGGGTGTGTGTATATATGTATACTTATATGTGTACATGTTGTCTACCCCCCAATAAACTCTATTAGGCTAAGGACTATTTCACTTTTGTCTGTGTGCACTTAGTGCCTAACACAAAGAAGGCACTGCCCAATTAATGCTAAATTACTGAGTGATTTAGTAATACTGTTTGGCTGGAATGCCAAGCACATAAAAGGGAGTAAGTGTGGGCTACGTCGGGAAAAGTAAGCTGGAGCTAGAGAAACAATACCTTACATTTTAATAGAGCCTTATACTTTTCAAATAATTTTCACACCCACTTTACCATCAGCAACCCAAAGAGCCCTGGACTTGATATGTGGGCTTTGGGTTCTATCTCTAAAAGTCACTGGTCATGTGATGAGGATTTGACTGAACTTTGACTTTTTCCTCTTCTTCTCAGGCTTGTCTGCTCCATCAGGTTGCTATGAAGATCAAAGCAGCTTTTTTTTACCTATTAAAACCCTCTATAAACATGAGTAATTGGTTGGGGTGGGAGTGAGAATGATATCATTATAATTTCCATTGTAAATTTGAGGTAAAATTTTGAGATAAAAGATGTTATGTAATTTGCTTAATATACCATGGGTAGAGAAGAGTGATGACAACCAGAACTCAGAACTCTCTGAAGTAACCTCCTATTGTCTTTTTTTTTAAACATATACAGAAACCCACCAAAATGCCCACTCTGGCTCCTCTTTCTGGATCTTTCTGGATGTGTGAGGAGAGGGCAGCAATTTTCACCCATCCTGCTTTGCTGTTTTTTCAATAAGAGGTATAATACCTGTCCCACAGGTCCATTGGGAGAGTCAAGACTGCTAGGAAACCAGATGTTGTAGTAAAAACTAGCAAATCCTGAACAACTGCTTCACTCCTAACAGCCAGGAGCCTCTAATTCTATTAATTGATTTCATAAACCCAACCCTCCCAGTGGGTAGGATTTGGGTTTGGGGGAGGGTAAGAGTAAGGAACTGCTGCCACGATTATAAATTGATGTCAGTGAGCTGGACCCAGAATGGGCAGTATCAGTGAGTTAGATCTGGAAGGGACCTTAGAATACAAAATGGTAGAATATAGAAGGTTGGAATCCATACACATTTTAGAGCCCAGAATGTTAGAGTACAAAACATAGAACTGCTGTAACTGTAAAGGACCTTACTTAATCATTCACCTCTGGACCGTCTCTGCTTCTGTCTCACACTTCCATCATCCTTTTAAGTGTTGTCCTCATCTATTAGAATGTAAGCTCTTTGAGGCCAGGGCCTATCTTTCCACTTGTATTCCCAGTCTTAGCACAGTGCCTGACACAAAAGTCCTAAATAAAGGCTATTTGACTGACTGACTGAATTGATGTAAGGTCCTGGAGGTCAGAGACTATTTCTTTTTTTGTCTTTGAGTCTCTAGTGCTGAGTACAGTGCCTTGCACATGGGTAGCATTTAACAAGTATTCACTGATTTGAATGGATGTTTAGACTTTAGAACTTTAGAGCTGGAATAGAACAGAATTTTAGACCATATAACATTACTTGTTAAGAATTAGATGCATCATTATAAACTCTCTAGTCTAGCCCATTCATTTTATACATGAGGAAATTGGAGGACAGGAAATGTGAGCTGACCATCAACAGCCTGCCACAAAATCCTAGAAGACTTGGAGGCTCAGAGGTTGAAATAGCCTTAAGAGAATAAGGAAGAATTGTTATTGTCAGAACAATAGCCCCTAGTCAGCAAAGATTCAACCAATTCTTCTAGATATTATTAATATTTTTAATATATTCACACATCTTTTATTTTTACATCATTTTCATTTCTGAATGTATATCCATTTTCTTCTCCTATATAGCAAGCCATCCTTTGAAGCAATGAATAAAAATGATGGGGGGAGGGGCGGGGTATGCAGGGAAGTTCAGCAAAACTAACCAGTCATCCATCTGTGGAGTCTATTCCACGCCTCTGCCAAAAAGGGAAGACGGCTCATTTTCTCATCACTTCTTCTGGGTTCTTTAGTCTTGATAATTCAACCAAATTTTGTTGGGTTTTTTGGTTGTTATTGCTCTCCTTCCTACTTACCTTATCATAATCATTATGAATATTATTTTCCTGGTTTTATTTATGCCTTTCAGTGCAATTCTTCTCATGTTTATCTGGACTTTTCATATTGCTTATTTCTTATAGTATTTTTAAAAAAAAAAGACTTTATTGAATTTAATTTTGGTAAAAAACGAGATTTTAGTTGGGAAAAGGAAGCCTGAGAGGTCAGCAGTATCAGTGGAGGAGGGGAAGCATCCCAGGCATGGGGTACTGCCAGAGAAAATGCCAGCAACTGAGAGATTGAGTGTCTTATCCGTGGAACATTCAGGAGGCCAGTATCACTGGATCAAAAAATATGCATCAGGGAGTAAGGTATAAGGAGACTGTAAAGGTAGGAAGGAGCTAGGTTATGAAAGGCTTTGAATGCCAAAGAGAGGATTTTGTATTTGATCCTGGAGGCAATAGGGAGCCCCTGGAATTTCCTGAGTAGGCAATTGTGATGGTCAGACCTGCATTTTCAGAAGTTCACTTTGCGAGGATAGACCAGAGAGGGTAGAGACTTGAGGCAGGCAGAAACAATAGCAAGCTGGTATAATAGTCCAAATGTGAGGTGATGAGGGATCTGCACCAGAGAGAGTGGGGGCAATGTTAGAGAAGAGAAGAGAATATATTCAAGAGATGTTGGAAAGGTGAAATTGATAGGCCTTGGCTACAGATTAGATATGGAGAGGGAGAGGGAGAGGGAGGTGAGAGATAGTAAGGGGTTGAGGCTGACACCTAGGTTGCGAGCCTGAGGAACTGGGAGGTTGGTGTCGCCATCCTTAATAATAGGGAAGCTGTTGAGAAGAGGGTTTAGGGAGAAAGATAATGAGGTCAGTTTTGAATCTCATTATGTTAAGTTTAAGATGTCCACTGGACATCCAGCTCAAGATGTAGGAAAGGTAGCTGGAGATGTGGTATTGGAGGTCAGCAGAGAGAGTGGAGCAAGAAATAGATCTGAGAAACATCAGCATAGAAATGGTAATTAAATCCATGGAAGCTGATTAGATTATCAAGCAAATTAGTTTAGAAGGAGAACAGATGAAGGTCCAGGACACAACCTTGTGGGACACCTACAATTAGATACCTATCTGGATGAGGATCTAGCAAAAGTGACTGAGAAGGGGTGGTCTGATAGATAGGAGGGGAACCAGGACAGAGTGGTGTTCCAAAAGCCTAGAGAGAAGAGACTATTAAAGAAAAAAGAGGATCATCAGTGTCAACGGCTGCAGAGATGTCAAGAAGAATGAGTACTGAGAAAAGGCCAATGGATGGACAACTAAAAGATCATTGGTAACCTCGAAAATAACGATTTCAGTGGAATAATGAGTTTAGAAGCAGGATTGTAGGAGGTTAAGAAGACAAAGTGGAGACACCTATTGTAGACAGACTTTTCAAGGGATTTAGTCACAAAGGGTAGAAGAGATATAGGAAGATAGCCAGCAGTAATAGAAAGATCAAATTGGGTTTTTTGAGGGTGGAGCAGAGATGGGCATGTTTATAGGCAGTAGGGAAGGATCCAGTGTACAGGGAGAGGTTGAAGATTAATGTTAGAAGAGAGATGACAGAAAGGCCACCCTGTTGGAGGAGATGGGGTAGAATGGGATTACTTATATAAGCAGAAAGGTTAGCCTTGGTAAGGAGTAAAGCAACCTGTTCATATGAGACAAAGATGAAGCAGGAAAGAGTGGCAGAAGGCAGATGAGTAATGTGAAATGAGGTAGAAGGGAGAAGAGGGAATTCATGGCAAATGGCCTCACTTTTCTTCTTTAAAATATAAGGCGATGTTCTGGGGGGAAGGGATACCACTGGAGGTTTGAGAAGCCATGAAAGGGTATGGAATTGCCACTGTGGAGGGTGAAATAGTGAGTTGATAAGGGAGATGTAGAAGGATTACCTAGCAGCAGCAAAGGTCCAGTTGAGGTTGTATAACATAAATTTGTAGTGGACCCAGTCAAAACAACTGTGACTTTTTTCCCCCTTTATTAAGCAGCACATGTATGGGAGTGAAGGCAACAGAGTACAATCTACAAAGTGACAAAGGGGCCAAGGACTGAAAAAAGAATGTGTAGAGCTGAATTTGTTCACCAAGGAGGCAAGATGGAAAGAAGAAAAGAGAGTGGCTAGTGTGGGGGTGATGGTCTGGGAGAGAATTGAGAGACAGAAGGATTGGATGTCACAGTGTGGATAAAGAGTAGGAATTGGCAGAGAGAGGTAGAAAGCCAATGGATTATGGTCAGAGGAGGGGATTTCAGAATTCTTGAACACAGAGGTGGTACATTTGTGGGTGATGGCAAGATCAAGAATGTATCCATCTTCAAATGTGGCTGAGGAGGGGTGCCAGAGTAGGTCATGAGAAATGAGTAGGTTGAAGAAAGAAGTATAGAAAGAAAGTCAATATATATGTTGAAGTTCACTAATATGAGGGCAGGAGGTGAAGAGGAAAGAAAAATTGTGAGTCAGGTATTGAACTCAGTGAAGAAAGAAGAAAGATGTCTTGGAGATCTGTAGACAAAAGTTATAAGGATTTTGATTGGGTGGAAGATATGTATTGCATGGACCTCAAAGAAGGGAAAGTTACTGAACAGGGAGTGAGGGATATTCCAACTCTCCCACCTTGACCAGTGATCCAAGGAGAATGAATGAGTAAAGGTGCAGCCAGTCTTGGAAAAGGTGGCCAGAGAGGCCATCAGGGTGAAATCGAATGAGAAAGGAGTGGAAGAGGGCAAAAAAAAAGACCTAAGAGGAAGGGAAGTTTGTTGCCCATGGAACATGCATTCCAGAGGGCACAGTGGAAGGGGTGGGTAGTATTTGGTTGGGACTTAGGGGTGAGAGGGTTGAGGGGGATGATTATAAAGAATTGGGTGATGGGGGAATGGGGAATGGTGTTTGAATGATCACCTGTAGGGGTTCAGAATTACTGGAAAGTGTAAGGTATGACCAGGTATGAGAATGATTATCACTGAGAAGATGCCACTCCTCTTTTCTTGAAAGGCTAGAGATTAGGCAGGGTTGGAGCAGCAGAAGCTAGAAATCCTGTTCCCTCTCCCCCACATCTGCACACAACCCCAACCCCCCTTCCCCATCCTTCTAGGAGACAGAGGGCCTGAGGTCAGAGAGAAGGTTGCTCTTCTTTTCACCAAGATTCTCCACATCTAGTTAAAGGTCCATCAAGTTGGCAGCAGGAGGTGGAAGCTGCCTTTCATTTTCATCCCCAGTGGCCCCTTGCTGTCTTCCATCAGGGCACACACACAGCAGGAGAGGCCTGTGCTCAGAGGAAGGTCTTGTTCCTCTGGAGATCAGGCTAGCAGCAGCAGGAGATAGAAATCTCACCTGTGCAGGGGGAAGTTGTCTTGCCTCAGGTGAGCCCCTAGCAGCCTTCCCTCAGGGGACACACACAACAGGGGATGGAAGTCACACGCCCAGGGTCAGAGGAAGGTTTTGTTCCTCTTCTCACTTCCTCCATGGAGGGATTAATGTACACAATTGAATGTAAGCTCATTGGGGACAGAAGCTGCTTCATTTTTTTGTCTATATGTCCCCAGGATACAGCCAAGTGTTCAGATTCTCTTGTTTGTTTTTATTTGACCAGACCTCTGATTTCATTGGTAAAGGGAGCCCACAAGATAAACTGGTGGCTTTTCAACAATTTAGCTTTAAAAAGTTTCCTGGGGATACTTGCCCCGAGTAGCATAGCCAGCCTATGTCCATGATGGGACTTGATCTCAGATCTTCTTGAGTTCAAAACCAACCAGCTCTTTCTCTCCAGTATTCCGTCCTGTCTCTTGTCTAGAAATAGGACGAACTTAATAAATGCTTCTTGGTTGATTAATCGGTTGATCGGTTGAAGGTACCCAGCATGCTCTATTGCAAGAGTGTACAAACTAGCTCCTTGCCAGCACTCTGGGCAATAACCCCTCAATCCATCTTACATATTCTTTCAGTGCCTAGCTACCTCCCCCTGCTCAAAATTGTCAGCATTATCCCATGTTGACCTAATAATTATATGGAATTCCTAAGATAATCAAGTCCGTCCTTGATCTTGACTCTTTCAGACTCACTTCCTTTACTCCAATCTGTACAGCTCCAGCCTAAAGGAATTAATTATTCACCATTCCCAGACACATGCTGCACACCCCTGGCTTCCCTTAGGGTAGTCACCCCACCCAAAACACTCTTTCCATCAGCTTTGTCTATTCTTCAGTCTAGCTCCAGCATCACCTGCTCCTGGATGAAGTCATTGATTCTCCTTTCCCAGTCAAAAATGATCTCTTCTTCTTTTGGACCCCAAAGCTCTTTAGTTATACCTCTCTTACTATATTTCTTGTTCTATCTTTTATCATGGCCATTTGGAGTGTCTTTCCTTTATTTGGTTAAGAGCTCCCTAAGGGCAAGGACTGTAACTTCCTCACCTCTGTATCCTCTAGAACCCAGAAAGTATGGTGTATTCCATTTAAGGGGTGATTAATAAAGAAAGGTTTGCCAAAGAGAGGAGTCACAGAAAAAGATAAGAAGGGGGGGAAGGAAGGAATGAAAGGAGGAACGAAGGAAGGGAGGAAGGTATTAAGGAAGGAAGGAAGGAAGGAACCAACGAAGGAATGAAGTAATGAAGGAACAAAGGAAGGGAAGAAGGAATTAAGGAAGGGAGGGAGGGAGGAAGGAAGGAAGGATAGAAAGAAGGAAGGAAGGAAGTCCTGCCCAATAGTGACTCAGAGGAAAATACAAGGTGCCCCAAAAATCTTAGTATGGTTTTAAGCTTTAATAGCTTAATAGTTGTAAGAGCTTAAAACCACACTAAGATTTTTGGGACACTCTGCATAGCTATAACTAGGGTGCAATAACAGATTTCCTCCAGGGTAGAAAATGTAGGAGTTACCAACAGCCATGACAAAGGCACATTTCCCTTCAGGAGGTTAGAAACTTCATGGCATCTCAGGGTACGTGTCATCCACCCATCAACTGAACTAGTAACCCTCTTCACCCCCACTTGGCCTAGGTGCAAACATTGGTAGCAACAGTTCTGTGGGGCATGACATGGTTGACTTACTTTTTAAAATCTGCAGGCAAAGGCAAATGTTCCACTGGAGATAGAGAACAAACCTTTGAGCCTCTCCAACAGGTGCATGCTAGCCAACTATTTATTAGCTTAGTAGGAGTATGCTCGGCCTATATCTGTGTTTGACTGATAAATATGTGCCCTTTTAAATATGTACTTAGAGACAACACTGTTAAACTTTTTGAGTGCTTTATTATGAATTCAGGAGCTTAAAATCTAACAGTAGTACTTTTGGTAGGTGAGCAGGAAGATGGATATGTTCTATGGTTGGCTTTCACTTAGGGGTGTGGACTAACTTGGTGACCTGGCAAGTCACTTAAATGCTCTGGTTCTAAATTTCCTTATCAGTAAAATGTGGCAGGGTAGAATAGAAAACCGGACTGGAAATCCAGAAGATGGGGTTCTAGCTTTGTTTCTGCCCATTCTTTGACCTTGAGCAAGACTCAGTATAGCCTGTGTATACTGAGATTAGATTAGAGGACTAGGATTTGAATACAGTACTTGGCTCTCCTCACCACCAGTGTGACCTTGGCCAACTTCAGTTTCTGCCTTCATCAAATGGAAGAGAGCAGGACTGCAATAAACTCCAAAGTCTTCTTTGGATCTGTATGACCTTGTGAGCTGTAAAACGAAGGGGGTTGGGCTACATTAATTAGCCTAAGGTCCATTCCAGCTCTAAAATTCTGTAACATTTTGATTTACTGAATGTCTCTCAGCTTAATGGCAATGCCTTCCCTTTCCTGATCATTCCCAATTTATCTTGTCTATCTCTTGTTTGTCCGTGTTTGGACTGTGAGCTCCTTGAGAGCTGGGACTGTCTTTTATTTCTCTTTATATCACACATAGAATGCATTTAACAAATGTTTGTTAATTGGATTCTGGGACTATTGAAAACATCATTTTTTTTCAGGAGCTATTAGGTCAGGGGTGGGGAACCTGCGGCCTTGAGGCTACACGCGGCTTTCTAGATCCTTAAGTGTGGCCTTTTGACTGAATCCAAATTTCACAGAACAGTAAAATCTCCTCAATAAAAGGATTTATTCTGTAAAATTTACACTAAGTGAAGATCAGGGGTTCATCCTGTCGAAGGCTATAAATGAGGTCTTCCGACTCCTAGTTGGAAAGGGCATTACAAGGGGCTGCAGGTGTACATTTGTTGCTTAACTTGTGAGGAGTGAAAGCAGGTGGACGTGAAGCCTACTGAGGCAGGCGTTTGTACTGAGCTGGGAAAGAAGGAAATCATTGTGGATTAGGGTCTTTTAGCAAAGGGCCTCAGGACAGAGATCACGGCCCTTGAAACTGATTTTAGTGTACTGGGGCCTATGGGATAAGGAGAATCTGAGAGCCCCTGCAGAGCGTTCTTAGAGGATTAACTTAATTTCACAGCCTTAAATCTATTTTGCATAGCCCGAGATGGAGCCGGCTATTTCCAAGGCGACTAGAGCCATAAAAATAAGGGCATAATTCCCTTAGAAGACTTGATAAATCTCTTCCAGAGATGGGGCAAGGAGGCATGTTGTAGAAAGAGTGAAGGATTTGAAGTCAGAGGACCTGGGTTCAAATACTGTCTCTCTCAGTTAATATCCTGGGCAATTCATTTAACCTCTCTGGTCCTCAGTTTTCTCAACTGTAAAATGAGGGTGTTGGACTAAACTTTAAGGTCCCTTTCAGGACCCTCATGTACAAAAATATTTATAGCAGCTCTTTTCGTGGTGGCAAAGAATTGGAAATCAAAGTGACGCTTGCCAATTGGGGAATGGCTAAACAAGTTATGCTATATCAATGTAAAGGAATACTATTGTGCTATAAGAAATGAGGAGCAGGTGGACTTCATATTAACCTAGAAACACCTACACGATCTGATGCTGAGGGGACCAGAACCAGGAGAACATTATACACGATTACAGACACACGGTTTCTGTAAGGACTAACTTTGATAGACTTGACTCCCTCATCAACACAAGGTTCAAAGACAGCTCCAAAAGACCCATGATGGAAAAAGCTATGCACATCCAGATAAAGAATTACAGAATTCGAATGCAGATTGAGGCAAACCATTTGCTCTCTTCTTTTTTTTTCCTTCTTTTTTGTTTTTGTTTCTTCTTTCTCATGATTCATTCCATTGGTTATAATTTTTCTTTACAACTTGACTATTGGGTAAAAAAGTTTAATTCAAAGGTATATGTAGAACCTATATTGGATTACATGCCATCTTGGAGGGGAGGAGGGAGGAAAGGGAGGGGGAGAAAATTTGGAACTCAAAAACTTGTGACACGGAGTGTTGTAAGCTAAAAATAAAAAGTAATTATAAAAAAAGATCCCTTCCAACTCTATGCTTACAATTCTGGAGGGGAGAAGGGAAGGGAATAAAGATTTATAAAGCAACTACTATATGCCAGAGACTAGACTAAGCACTTTTCAATAATTATCTCATTTGATCCTCACAACAGCTTTGAGAGATAGGTGCTATTATTATCACTGGTTTTTCAGTTGAAGAAACTGAGGTAGACAGAGGTTAAATGACTTGCCCAAGGTCACACAACTAGTAAGTATCTGAGGTTGGATTTGAACTCAGGTCTTGCTGACTCAAAGGTAGCTAGGTGGCACAGTGGATAGACATCAGGCCCGGAGCAAGGAAGATTCATTGGATGGGGACATGGAGAGTAGGACACTACTGAAAAGTGACTGAACAACAACTTCTAGCTGTCTCCTAGTAATGTCTCTCATAGAGACCAGAGTGCAAGCACAAGAGATTTTAGAGAGACACAAGACTTCAATGGTGGCACTCGTTTCTTCTTGGAGCATAGTGTCCAGGACAGGGTACATTCCTGCTTTAGAAGCGAGAAATATTGTGAATGACCTAGAGAACCACAGCAGGTTAGATCTGGAAGGGACTTGAGAGTTGCCTTGGGGAAGTGGGAGGAACACATGCCCGTTTTCACCTGGATAAACATGGGGGACAGAGTCCATCCAGGACAACAAATCACAGCACAAAGTGATAATGACCCAGATTCACAAAGTCAGTGTCAGTGGAACACAAACCCTAGTCAGTCCTTCCCAGCTGGAAAGACTTCAAGGATGACAAGGACTGGGTGTCCATTCTCCAAGACCCAGTCTGGTCAAGTGACTCTTCCCTGGGAGGTTGACCACCAAGTGAGGATTATTTTGGCCAGAGAAACTCAATACTAAAGCATGGAAGGTTTGGAATCTGCATCTGTGCACGCAGGAATAGCCATACTGATGAAATCAGGACCCCTTGAAGGATGGAAGTGAACATGGCTTGGAGGTAGGGGAAGTTTGAAAGGAAGAAAGGAGCAACACACAATGTGATTTGAACCAATCTTCTACACCCCATAGGGATGGTCTTGGTTGCCCAGCACGACATAGAGACAGCCTTGTTTCTTGAAACTTTTCCAGGAAAGAAATTACTTTTAGCCACCAATAGGTCTATGGTACCATATCTAAGGCTATGAATGAATGAATAAATTCTGTTTACAAAGTCCAAGTGGGGAAGAATTTTCTACCCAGAATATGTGGCAGGGAGTCAAAAATGAGGGCATGGGGCAGGGGAGGTACAGGAGCACAGACACATCAGCCAACATTTAGAAAAAAAGAGGAATAAGGGTTTTCCTCCAATTGTTTTGTAGTTGTGTGTACGATTTGTGTGTGTGTGTGTGTGTATGTGTTTTGAATAGCAAGTGACTCCAAACTATGCAATCAGGGCCAGTAGGAGAGAGTGAGCCAGAATAATGGGAACATCAAGGGACTAGATTTACTTTTCTTGGCTCCAGAGGGACCAATGGATGAAAGTTACAGGGAGTCAGATTTTTTCTCAATTAAAAAAAAAAGGTTCCTGACAATTAGAGTCACTCAAAAACATACTTGAGAGATCAGTCTTGAGAGCTAAAAGGTTTCCTTTACTGGAGGTCTTCAGGTAAGAAGTTGGATGATAACTCTGGGTTCCTGTGGTTCAGTTATTCTTTGACTGAATCATGACACAATAGGCAAAGAGATAGAGTGGGAAAAACTGTGATTTGGAGTCAGAAGACTTGCGTTCATATCCAGACACTGTTACAACCAGAATATCGTTGGCCAAATCCCATAATGTCTCTGGTTCTCTTTAACACGAATTTGTTGAACAAAGTGATCTCTAAGGTTACTTCTGCCTCAGAGTCCTGCGAATTTGTACACTCAACAAAACAATTCAGATTGCTAAATCAATATGGGTGACACTGAAAATGGAGATGTCAGATTATAGAAGGTTGACCACCAGGTTCCGAGTTTTTCTCAGTGACGACTCATGAAACCATCCCCTAAGATATGAGGGGATAAGATCTGCATCAGGGAAAGGGAATCAATAATCCTAACATCCTGAATCCTTCTGTACTGAAGTCGGTCCAAAGGCTAAATGAGATTCTGCCCCTTCTTGGAATCAGAGAATCTCAGGACAAAGCTGACTCTTCAATACCGAAATGCTTACATACTTGCATTGACTGGGAACTTACTGGCAAGGATCATAGCACCACAGATTAACAAAGAAATCTAAGAGGCCCTCGAGTGTCTTCATTTTAAAGATGAGGAAACTGAGACACAAGAAATTAAGTGACTTTCTTAGGGTTTTGCAGCTAGTGTCTGAGGTAAGATTTGAACCCAGGTCATTCTGACCCCAACTCCAGTGCCCTATTCACTATACCATGCTGCTTCGGAGAAAGTTACCATCCTTGGGACACCTTTATGCATTTAATAAATTGTGCTCTTGCTTGGTGGTAAAGCCCTTTATCCTTTCCCTGATCGATCCAGCCTAAAACTATGTCTTCTTCCCTTTAGCTTTAGCTCATAAATCATACCTTTAGAAATGAAAGAAATTGTAAAGGCCATCAAGCCCAAACCCTCATTTATTGATGAGGAAACTGAGACCCAGAGAGTTTAAGTGACTTTCCTAGAGTCATAGAGCTAGTAAGTATCTGAGACAGGATTGGAACAGGGTATCTTCCTGATTCTGACCCAAGGTCAAATCTAGCCTCAGACACTTATTGGCTGTGTGACTCTGGGCAATTCACTTAACAGCGTTTGCCTTAGTTTCCTCATCTGTAAAATGAGCTGAAGAAGGAAGTGGCAAACTGCTTCAGTATCTCTGCCAAGAAAACTCCAAATGGGATCACGAAAAGTCAGACACAACTCAACAACAACAACAAACAAACAACGGCTTCTCAATTTTGAGTCTAGATTTCTATTCCCCATACAACATTTAAAGCAATTATTTTCTGCCCCACCTATTTAGCAAAGCCCTGGGGAAGTCTTGTGATATGGTAGATAGCACCCTTGCTGCATCTGTAGCCAGAGGACCTAGGTTCATATCTCACCTTTGCCACTTACTATTTTTGTGACCTTGGGCAAGTCACTTGGGTCTCAGTTTCCTCATCTGTAAGAAGAAAGGGTTAGATAACCACTAAGGCTCCTTCCCAGTCTAAATCTAGTATCTCTTGTTATTTAACTTCTCAGGTATTGAAGTTCACATTCTGCAATGACATAGGCTCCTTTTATGTAGGGACTATGGTTTTATTTATTTATTTTTGCCTCCACTTAAGGGCCCCTTTCTCGGGGCCCTTATAATGATAGCTCACATTTGTAGAAAGCTTTGCTGTTTATAAAGCACTTCCCTCACAACTGGATGAGACAAGCAGGATAAATATTGTTCAATTTCTCCCAAGAAGAATTGGAAAGGGCTTTCACTAGAGGACCTCAGAGATGCATTGAATCGCTACCGTCACACACCTAGTCAGTAGCAGAACCAAGACTGATGACCAGGTCTTTTGAAGCCATTGCCCTGTGCTGCCTTCTACCCAGAGGTGAGCAATAAAAAAATCGGTTGATGAAATTCAATTTGATTGGTTGATTTGATTTTCCAGCTTGGCAGATGAGAACGAGAAGGTAAAAGCAGGATTAGATTCATTCTTATCGGCCCTAGAGGGTAGAAGTAGGAGCAACGGTGAAAGTCACAGAGTAATATACATCACCTTGTTATGAAAAGACTCAAGTATGTCCACTCAAAGTGGATCAGGCAGCCCTAAGTGGGCTTCCCATTGCTGTTTGTCTTCAAGTAGAACCTGAGTGATCCCTCATCAGGGACTTTATAGAAGGGATTCCTGTTCAGGTGTAAGTTAGACTAAAATGCCTTCCAAACCTGAGGTTCTACAGGAAGGGAAAAGGTTTTCTACTGAACCCTCGATAGATTAAAAAATCCAATTCATCTTCATCTCTAACTCGGGATTTCTAGCTCTTATCAAGGCTCAGTTCCAGCTACCCCCTGCAAGGGACTTCTTTTCCTGATCTCCCAGTTGTTAATGCCCACTCAAATTACCTTGACTTCTATATTTTCCTAAATTCATATATATATATATACATATATAGCATACCTATATATAGTATTTGCTATATATTTTAAAGTATATTTAATTAAATTGTTATTTACTATGTATTACTATTTAGTGCTGGGTACATCTTCTTTCCCATATCAGAGTATAAGTTTCTTGAAGGAAAAAAAAATAGCTTTTCCTGGCACATAGCAAATGATCAATAAATAATCCTTGAAATAAATCAAACTGAAAGTTCATTCAATGAACTTTGATCATACAATAATGACTCATATTTCTGTGGTGCTTTAAAGTTTACCATGCATGGGATAATAATGGAATGGTGGTATTCAACTACAGCCCTGAGGATTCAGCAGTAAAAATATTTACTTATCATCTCTATTTTAGAGATATGGAAACAGATTTTGAGAAGTGAGGGGACTTGTCCAGGGTCATATATAGGGTCATAGCCAGGATATGAATTCCTATTTCATCATTCAAAATTTAAGACTCTTTCTACTACTCATTAAATGAATGAGGCCCTAGAGCAATGATGTGACCATTCCAAGATCTCTCAGTGAGTAAATAGAAGAGCTAGGATTTGACCTCTGGTCTTCAGATGGTTAGATCACTCTTTTTTCTCCACCATGCCATCCTGATTTAATAGAATGACTCTAATGGGAGGAACGTCATCCATGTTAGTGAGTTCATGTTAGTGGGCCAAAAAAATGGAACAGTGGAAAGAGAAATTAATCCAGAGTTTGAGGACCCAGATTAGAATCTTAAGTCTGTTATCTACTACTTGTCTGACCTAGACAAGTATCTTGGGCTTATTTTCTTCATCTATAAAATAAATGGGTTAGATTAGATCAGTTCGTGTTTTCATAGTTTTTTTTATGTTGTCATAATTTTTTTTCTTTAATATTGCCACAGAGAATATTTAGACCTGGAAGAGAGGTTAAATTCATCTAACACTGTATTCACAATGAAAAGAGACCCGATTGTGGACACTGGCTTTCACATAACTAGCTGGGTGGCCCTGGGCAAGTTAATTAACCTCTCTGATGCTCGGTCTCCTCATCTGTAAAATGGGCATACTAGCATTTGTACCAACCTCAGAGCTGTCAAGGAAAAAGTTTTGTACACCTTAAAGAACTTTGTTAATGTGAGCTGTTGAGATTTAGTGAAATATTTTTGGTCAGAAGTCAGGAAAACATGGGTTCAAATCCTACCTCTGAAACATGCTGGATATGAAGCCCCAATTAAGTCATTCTTAGAGGCCTTAGGAGTCTCAGACTAAGTGTCAGAGAATGTGCCAAATTGTACTGGTAGAGGGAGTTTCTTGTACCAGTAAAATCACTGGTCTGATCTTCCTCCATCCCCTTCCCCCCATCTTCCCATCCCTGTCCAGTTCTGGAGGGTTTGGGTTTTTTTGATCCATTATGTTTCCTGTCCTCAATTAAATCACACCAAGGGGACGGCCAATCCATGCAATCCACAAGTTCTACCCTAGAGATGAGTATATCTAATTTTAAGCCAAAATTGTTATTAAAAAGGTATAGGTAGTGAAGTGGCTCAGTGACTACCTCCCTAGAGCTAGAATCAGGAAGATCTGAATTCAAATCCTACCTCAAACATTTACTAGCTGGGTAACCCTAGGCAAGTCACTTAACTTCTATCTGCCTCAGTTTCCTCGCCTGTAAAATGGGGATAATTCCTCCCAGAGTTATTGTGAGGATTAAATGAGATATTTGTAAAGCACTTTGCAAAACCTAGAAGTGCTCTATCATTGCTAGCTTTTGTTATTATATAATAAAATTCTGAGTAAATAGAAGATGGACCTCTGTTTTAAATGGGAAAAGGGAGTTTGTTATTTAAACTAAAGCTCTGGCTAAACATTTTCTAAAAGAAGAAGTCCATTGGTAATGACAGATCCCTCCCCACTTTATTTGTGGAAGCATCTTAAACCAGGGTGCCTCTGTCTTCTGTTTCTAATTCTACAATGACATCATTGACATCAGGGACTTTCTCTGCCTTCAATATAGTATGTCACTTTCTCCTCTGGGCCTATATTCTCACTGGGAAAACGGTAACTATAATTAAAACAGCAGTGTGTGGCATTCAGGAAGTACTTTTGCAGACCACACTGAAGGAGCCCAATGCAAATTTATGTCATCTAGTCTCAACTAGGTGACCACTGCCGCACAGCAATCATTTTTTCCTTAATTAGATATGTTGTACTCCCCACAAAGACTAACAAAGCTTTTTTTTCCCCTTTAGCCTTTCATATCATCTTCTAGCCAATTCCTCTCAACAAAGGACCTAGCTTCTTACTTTACTGAGAAATCAGAGGCCTTTTACCATGAGCAACTTCTCCCACATTCTTCATCTCAACCTCCACAATAACACCATACCCTATTCATTCCTACTTTGCTCCAGTTTCTGAAGAAAAAAAAAAGGTGAGCCTTCCTAATTGTGTATCCTTGATCTCATTCTGTCCTGTGCCTTCTGGTACATTGCTTTGATAATCAAATTCTGTCTCTCTGTCTCTGTCTTTATCTCTGTCTTTCTGTCTCTCTCTCTGTCCATCTCTGTCTCCCTCTGTCTCTCCCTCTCTCTCTCTCTCTCTCTCTCTCTCTCTCTCTCTCTCTCTCTCTCTCTCTCTCTCACACACACACACACACACACACACACACACACACACACACACACACACACACACACACACACACACACCTGTAATCTCTTTAGCTCCTTCCCTACTATCTACAAATATACCCAGGTTTCCCCTATCCTTGACTCTCTTGATTCTACCATCCCCTCAAGTTATCATCCTATATCTCTCCTTAGTATAATAAGCTCCTGGGGGGAAAACCTATGTGATTTACTGCCTCTGCTTTCCATCATTTAACCACTTCTCAACCCCTTGTAATCTGGCTTCCTAACTCAACTAAAACTATTTTCTACAGGGACACCAATGACCTCTTAACTGCTAGATCTGATGGTTTCTTCTCACTTCTCATCCTTTTTTGTCTCTTCTACAGTAATGGACACTGTTGACCAACCTGTTCTCCTTGAAATACTTTTAGCCTCTCTCCAGTCCATCCTCCAGATAGCTGCCAAAATGATATTCCTAAAGCATGAGTCTTAACACTGTCATTTCCCCATTCAAAAAACTGCAGTAGCTCCCTATTGCCACAAGGATAGGAATTCTTAAGCTTTTTTTTTGTTTGGTGGGGGGGGAGTAGGGCAGGTCATAGGCCCCTTTGGCCATCTAGTGAAGCCTGTTGACCCCTTCTCAGCATAATATTTTTAAACGCATAACTGCATAGGATTACAAAGGAGCAGCTAAGCGTCACAGGAGCTAGAATACTGGACCTGCAGTCAGGAAGACTTGAATTCAAAACTAGCCTCAGAAATTTACTAGCTATGGGCAAGTCACTTAACCTCAATCTGCCTCGGTTTCCTCATCCATGAAATGAAATAATAATAGCACCTTCCTCCCAGTGTTGTTGTAAGGATCAAATGATCAGTAAAATGTTTTCTAAACCTTAAAGGGCTTTATAAATGCTACTATTATTATCATTATTAAAATACAAGAATAATATGAAAATATTATTTTTTAAAAGTCTCCAGAAACAATTGCTCTAGTATCACATAGAAATTCTTTAAAGGTCTTGTCAGTTTGTCTGCAATCTACTTCTTAGTGCACATTAATCCCCTTTATACACTTTCTATTCCAAACAAACTGGCATAATCGCTATTACTCCTATGTGATGTTTCATCTCTCATCTCTCTGCCTTTGCCTAGGCTGTCCCCCATGTCTGAAATACATTGGCTCCTCAATTATACCTCTTAGAATCCTCAGCTTCCTTAAAGATCTAAGCCAAGAATCGGAGAGCCAGGACCTCAGTTCCTCATGGAATAAAATCTGGTGGAACTAGAACTCACACCAGCAGGGTCTGGGCTCTCCAGTCCCAACTGCCTGGCCAATGGCACAGACCTCTGACCACATCTGGCCTAAGCTAACCTAGGGCTTATCCTAGTGAATAGAAGTAACTGGCCCACTTTCATCTCCAATACCGCCCCCTGCCCTTTGCAGGTTAGAGAAAGGAGAAGGCTGACTAGTAAATGAAGAAACCGTAAATATATGCGCACATATTGAATATCTGTGGGCTATAATGGTAAAACATACTATCTTACCCTTATTGGGAGCTGTGCAGAGGGAGACTGTGGGGTGGGGAATGCGGTGGGTTACCCCATACCAGAGTAGAACCCCTAGTCAGTCAAGAAGGACTTGGGTCCAAATCCCTCCCTCAGGTACTTACTAGTTCTTTGATTCTGAAAAAGTCCATTTCCCTCAGTATCCCTCACTTTTCCCATTTGTAAAATTGTGGGAAATAATTTATTCTCTTCTCTGAAAGTTTATTGGAAGGAAAGCACTATTACATAATGGCATGTTACTATTAATCCCTGGGAATGCTAAAGAAACCAGCGTTATATTCCCCTGAAAATCACACTCATTTAAAGGTAAACAATGTCCTTAATATATTGCACAATGATGTGTTTTCCTCCTATGTTACAGCCAATGGCATTCAGTTCACGTTTTCAACCTGTACCCTAGAGTGACTTCATAAATGTCAGCATTTAAAGAATCGATAACAAAGACAAACAGAATCGAGGTCTATTTAGCAGCTGTTTGTCCCAGTCTGGGATGTTCGGCAGTCGGTGCTTTGTTGTTTAATCATTTCAGCTGTGTCCGACTCTTCGTGACCCCATTTGGGGTTACCTAGACAGAGGATGCAGGAATGGTTTTGACATTTCCTTCTCCAGTTCATTTTACAGATAACGTAACTGAGGCAAACAGGGTGAAGTGACTTGCCCGGGGTCATGCAGCTAATAAGTGTCAGAGGCCACATTTGAGCTCAGGAAGATGAGTCTTCCTGACTCCAGGTCCAGGGCTCCATCCACTGTGCCACCTAGCTGACTCTGTCTATGCTACTGGGAAAATATTTTGCACATTTGAATTATGGTCTAATTGCCCCAGAGGGAAGAGCTAGAAGTAATGTAGAGAGGCTGATTTTGGACTGATATACCCGAAAACTTTCTAGCAATTAGAACTATGTTGAGGAGACGTAGGCTGTCCCAGGAGCCAATGTGTTCCTCTCCCTAAAGGTCTTCAAGGAAAGGTATGAAGACCATGAATCAGGGCTCTTCTTGTTTCAAAAATAGGTTAGACCAAATTCAACTGAATTCACAAGAGTTTATTTAGTGTCGACTATGGGCCAGGTACTATGCTAGGCACCAAGTATACAAAGACAAAAATGGAATAGTCCCTGCCTTCAAGGAACCTACACAGATAAGTAATATAAGCATATTCGAAGTTATGAAAAGTAATCTCAAGAAGAAAACACTGAAAGCAGAGGGATTATAAGAGAAGACCTTAGGTAGGAGGTAGCACCTGGTCTGTGCTTTGAAGAAAGGTAGGAATTCTAAGCTAGCTGGCATAACGGATAGAGTGTCAGGCCTGGAGTCAGGAAGACATAAATTCAAATCTACCCTCAGAAACTTCCTAGCTGTATGACCCTGGGCAAGTCACTTAACCCTGCTTGCCTCAGTTTCCTCATATGTAAAATGAGCTGGAAAAGGAAATGGCAAAGCACTCCAGTATCTTTGCCAAGAAAACCCCAGATGGAGTCACAAAGAGTTGGACAGGACTAGACAACAACAACAAGAGAATTCCAACAGGTGGAAAAGTGAGAAGACATGGCATTCCAGACATGGTGGACAACCATGATAGAATGTTATGTACAGGAAATAGCTAAGTCTCTAAGGTTTCTTTCTGCCTTCTAATATTGATAACACCTCAAAACATACTTTTAAAAAACACCCCAGGCCATAGAACAGCTTTAACCATGGGAAAAAGAATTTTTGTTTCTGTATCCATAGCACCAAGCATAGTTCCTGAAATATAGTAGGCATTTGATAAATGCTTGCAGAATGAATAAATTTGCTAACACAACATACTAGACCCTGTAAAATTGTGATTCTAAATATACAGTTGGGAATCATGTGCAAAAATACAGAAACGGAACACTGGGCAGTTTTAGACAATGAGTCTCAGATCCTGTTGGCCACTGAGATGGGCATGAAATGAAATCCCAACCTTTTAAACTGAGACAATGAAGGCATGCGGAGGATTTTGCACTGGAAACAAAGAGAGGCATCCAGAAAAGACCCACCCAGGCCTTTACAAACTCAGCTCTCCGAATAGGGAAGCAAGAGAGGTAAAGCCCACAAAAGTGGAGATACCAGCTCGTGGTTGTTGTTCAGTCATGTCTGACTCTACGTGACCCCATGGACTTTGTCCAGGGGGTTTTCTTGGCAAGGATACCGGAGAGCTTCATCATATCCTTCTCCAGCTCATTTTACAGATGAGGAAACTGAGGCAAACAGGGTTAAGTGACTTCCCCAGGGTCACAAGCAAATAAGTGTCTGAGACAGATTTGAACTCAGGTCTTCCTGACTGGTTCTCTATCCACTATGCCACCTAGTTGCCTGGAGACACCTGCTATCTGCAGGCCGTATGATAGGGCAGGTCCCCACTGGTGAAATTTAGGAATAGAAAAACATTGACCTGAAAGGGACCTTATAATATATTATGCTAGAACATAGAATATAGGGTATGAGATAGAATACACTCTAAATTTTTTTAAAAGCCACATTATAGAAATTAAGAGCATATAATATTACATATTACATATAATATTACAACTGGGAGGGACCTATGAGGCAATTTCTCTAGTCTAAAACTCTCTTGTTTTATACATAGTCTATATGCCACCCAATTTTGTATCCACATGAGTTACTGTATTCAATGTGGAAAATGTTGATAATAAATGTATCCAGTATGCTGGAGTCCGTACACACCCTTAAACTTCAATGACTCCCCTACCCCATAAAAACTCTTATTCATATAGCATTTTAAAGACTGCAAAGTGCTTTAGAAATACTATTCCATTTAATCTTCACAATAACCCTGGGAGATAGGCGCCATTATTATCCTTGTTTACAGATGAGTAAACTGAGGCAGAGGAAGTGATTTGCCTCGAATCACAGAGCTAAGTAAGTGTCAGAGGCTAGATTTGAACTTAGATCTCCTGACTCCAGGCCCAAAGCTCTATCCATTGCATCACTTAATACCTCTCATCTGTGTCTGGAAATTTCTGGGATCATCCAAATTGAGCCTGTATTATGATTAGTATTGTTGTTGTAATAACTAGCATTTCAATAGCCCTTTAAAGCTTTATATTTTTATTTTATTTATATTTTATATTTATATTACTTTATTTTATTATATATTATTTTATTTTATTTACATTTTATATAAAAATATACTTTATATTTTTTAACTCATTTGAGTTATCCTAGCTGACTAAACAAAGAATGTGCATTTTAATAGTAAAACATTTCACTGGCACTAAAACCACTAGTTAAGAAATAGGAAAACATTCTCATCCCTGAGCTAATTCCCTACAGATGGAGAGAGTGAATCCCAGAGAAATTAAGTGACTTATCCAATGTAGTTGTGAGACAGACAGAACTAAAATTCAGGTCTTTTTAATTCCCAGCTCAATGCCCTTCCCAACATGCCATTTTGTTTGAAGAACTAACAAACTCCAGCTGACCAGTCTGGTGGGATCTATAGAGTGCTTGGAATCCCTGCATACTGGTCCCTTCCTATCTTTCCAATCTTACACTGACTTTCCTCACTCACTGGATGGTTCAGCCACATTGGCCTTCTTTCTCCTTCTCTCCATGTCCATCTTACTTTTCCACTACTTGTCTCCATGCCCAAGATGCTCTGAATCCCTGGCTTCCTCCAAGACTCAGTTCAAATGCAGAGGTCTTCCCCCATCCTCCAGATGCTCAAGACTTCATCCCTGAGATTATTCTTTGGCGGGGGAGGGGAACATTTCTAATTAAATTTTATTTTATTTTCAGATCCCTTCCATCTACTCTTCACGTATTCTTTATGTCCTTAATTATATATCCATATCTATATCTATATCTATATCTATATCTATATCTATATCTATATCTATATCTATATCTATATTGCCCCCCAACCAGAGTCTAAGTTCCTTGAGGGCAGTGACTGTGTTTTGCCTTTTTTTCTTTTTCATTCCCAATGCTTAACACATGACTTGGCATATAGTTGACACTTAAGAGATGCATGAAGTTTGATTTATTGATTGATTGAGGGTGTTCCTGGATAATTCTGAAGGAGAAACAATTGAATGAGAACCAGGAGTGGAGCCATGCTGTGCTGCCTAGTAAGAGAAGCTGGAAGAGGGTGTTCTGGGTGCAGCAATGGCCCTGGAGTCAGGAGGACTTGAGTTCAAATCCAGCCTGCAGATACTTACTAGCTATGTGACCCTGGAGAAGTCATTTAACTCTGATTGCCTCCTTCCAAACCTCCCCGCCACACACACACCAAAATGTGAGGCAATACAGAAACTAACCAGAGTCTAATGTTATTGTCGTTTATTCATTCACTTGTGTCTGGTTCTATATAGACTTTTGTTTATGGGGTTTGCTTGGCAAAGATACTGTTTATCACGTCCTTCTGCAGTGTTTACAGTCGAGGAACTGAGGTAAATAAGAGTTAAGCGACTTGCCCAGGGTCACACAGCTAGTAAGTGTGTGAGGCCAGATTTGAACTCAATTCTTCCTGACTCCAGGGATGGTGCACCCTATCCACTACACCACCTAGCTGCCCCTAGTCAGCAAACTAGTAAGCAGGAAATAACACAAGGAATGGAGGAAGTTTCACTGTTATAGCTGGAAAAGAGCCAGCTGGCCCATTCTACAGAAAGTAAAAAAAAAAACACACAAAAGGCCAAATTTTGAGCTTTGGAGTGGCCCCAGAGTTAGGAAGATTGCCACAATGAACTTCAGAGAGTAGGAGGTTCCTGATGCCACAGAGAGGTGAAGCTATAGAGGCCTGACTAGAACTCAGGTCATCTTTTTCACCATCTGATGTTTTTCTTTTTCACACACCTGTTCTTTCCCTGAAGCTAAAGTACCTCTGTGGAGTACTTTGAGATCAGCAGACAAAACAAAGGTACAAACATAGACATGAGATTGGTGGAATAGGATCATCTTTATCTTTATTGGGTCCTAGCCTTGGTGTCTACCCCATCCTCTCCTCCCTCAGATCCTAGTTCCTGTGTCCTCACAACAGTCCTGGTACTTATGGCTCCCCCATGAGCTATTCATCCATCCCTATGAGTCTAGAACATTGCTTTGACTGTTCCTTCCCTATTGCCTCCCATCACCTCATCTCACCTGCCCTTGTATCCCATTCCCTCAGAACCCTGCTCTGGTGGAGATTCATGACAGTGGACAATCACTGAAGGAGCCAGTATAATGCAATAGAAATAGCCCTAGATTGAGAGAAAGGACATTTAAGATCTAGTCTTTGCCCTGGGTCCCCTGGTGAGATTCTCTTCCTTCTCTCCTAGGCAGTAGGAATCACTACCCCAGGCCTTTCCTTCCCTCCTAATCTCCATCAAAACTTCACCAGCCATTTACTTCAGTCCCTTAGAGTCATGCTTCCTGTTCTGTAACAAGGGCTGTCAGACAGAGCATCACTGGGGAGTCAGGCTCCTGGTGCTGCCCCAAACTTCCTGACTGACGAATTCCCTCAAATTCAATTTCCTTCTCTACAAAATCATATTAGATTGTCTTGCTTGGCCTTTTTAAGTTAAGATCTTTAACGGGTCTCAGCTTGACTGAGGCAACACTCATTCAGTGTTTAAAGCTAGGTAAGAAAGGAGGCAAAGAATCAACAGCAACAACACAACTATCTATGTTTAAAAGTCCCTTCCAGCTCTGACATGCCTTGTTCTATCACTCTGTGTTCTGAAGTCTCTTCCGGATCTGACATGCTGTGTTCTAGCATTCTACATTCTCAAGTCTCTTCCAGCTCTGCCATGCCTTGTTCTATCATTCTGTGTTCTGAAGTCTCTTCTGGATCTGACATGCTGTGTTCTAGCATTCTATGTCCTAAGTCTCTTCTAGCTCTAGCATTCTGTGTACTACAGTCACTGAAAGCTCTAACATTCTATATTATAAATGTTTATGTTCTAAGGCCACTTATAGCTCCCACAGTCTACGTTTTAACATCTTACACTCTAAGGTCCCTTCAAACTCTGACATTCTAGGTTCTAATGGTCTGTGTTCTAACTTCTGTTCCAACTCTGACATTCTTTCTATGTCTCTATTAATTGAAGGTGAGGGCAAATAGGGATGGATTTCCGGCACTGAAGCAAATAGGCTGGAGCAGACAGCCTTCTTCTGAGGCAGGATGTTGTTGCAATGAGTTCGTTGATTGACCAACAATGGGTCCCAGGTCAAGTCCCATTTGGTCATTATTTGGGCTCTGATTGGCTCAGAGTGAATGCAAATAGCACTTGGTTCTGTTTTGGCCAGAGACCTTGAGGACCTTTCCCTCCTAGAATGACTTTATTTTTTGACTAGGTAAAGAGGCCATTCTCTGCCTCATTTCTCACTTAGCCTTAATCATTGAATGGGTGTTGCCTCAGTCATACTGACACCTGTTAAACACCTTAGCTTAAAAAAGCCAAGGTCTCCCATGGCATCCAGGGCCATCTCCAATTGTCATGATCTCTATTTGGCCACTGGACCCAAATGGCTCTGGAGGAGAAAGTGAGACTGGTGACTTTGCACAGACCTCCGTCACTTAAATCCAATTCACTTACATGTCATAGCATCACCTCCCTGATGTCATGGTCCTCTTTTAGAATGAAGAGCAAACAACAGCAACAGAATGCTAAGGATGAAAATAGGAAAACCTGAGTTCAAATCTAGCCTTAGACACTTACCAGCTGTGGGACCCTGGGCAAGCCACTTAACCCCTCTCTGCCTCAGTTTCTTCAACTGTTAAATGGGGATAATAATAGCACCTCTCTCCTAGGGGTGTTGTGGAGATCAAATGAAATAGTAATCGTAAAGCACTTAGCGCAGTGCTGGCACACAGTAGGCACTTAATAAATGCTAGTTCTTTTCTCTTCCCTATATATGTTCCCTGTATCAAATCTATTCATCATCTTTCTCTGCTCCTGTGTATGGCTGGCTCTGGATAGTAAAATCAGCAAGAGAGAAAGAACTGTGTGGGGCAGAGAGAAAAGAAAACAGGTTCTTCTTTCATCCTCACAGTGAGCTTTTAAATTGGAGTGAGGTTTTGTTACCCACTGACAGAAGGGATCTAATTCACTGGAGCATCCCCTCAAACTGCCCACATAGTAGAATTGGACATTACACTGATCCCTGCCTAGAGAGACTTAGTCACGAGGGGGACCTTAAGTACTTCATTACAATCTGGTCCCAATCGGACAGCTCAGACCCAGGGAAGGTTATTAACACAAGGCTCCTGTGCATTTTTTCCTGGTAGAGAAGAGACTAGGTAAGCCTCAGAGAGCTCACAATTCACAGACCTGGACCACTTGGTGCAACTGAAAAGAACACTGAATTAGGATTCAGAAACCCTGGGCTCGAGGCCTGGTTTTATGACTGACCTGCCACGTAACCATGGCATATTAGTGTACCTTCGTATGCCTTAGTTTCATTGTCTGTCAAGTGGTCAGGAGGGAAGGTCACTTAATAATACGAAAATTATTGTAATTCTAAATTCAGGCAACCCTAGAGTTAGAAAGGACCTTAGAGATTATAGAATCCAGTCTTCTACTTGACAGATAAGGAGACTGAAGGCCAGAGAGGGGAAGTAGCTTGCATCAGATCATACAGTCAGTCAATAACAGATTGTTATTGTTCACCCTTCATTCTTGAAGAGGACCAATGACATCAGAAAGGCGATGTCTCGAATTGCAAATGAATTGGATTCGTGTGACACAGAGCTGCGCCTCTCCCCGATCTGTTTGTCTGAGGCAACATTTAATAATTAAAGGCTAAATAAGTCAATAACAGAGGCAGGACTTGAACAAAGACTTCCAGTCCAGAATTCTATCCACTATTCTACCAGTATCTATTAATTAAACACCTAGCAAGGGATGAGTCCTATGCTTGGCACATTGGGAGATACAGAAGAGTTTATAAGCTACGAGGTCCCTGACTCCCAGAAGCTCTCCATTTTTTGTGTGTTTAAGAATGGCCCCAAATAAGAAAAGAAAAACACAGGGCTATTTAAAAAGACAGCTTTTGAATAAGGGCCCAAGAGGACTGTGGTACACAACCACCCTTGAATCCAATTGTATTCTTCCCTAGAACAGAGACTCTATTCAGGCCAGCCAGGAGGACATTCACAATAC
The DNA here is from genome assembly GCA_028646595.1 of Phalanger gymnotis. NCBI lineage: Eukaryota > Metazoa > Chordata > Mammalia > Diprotodontia > Phalangeridae > Phalanger > Phalanger gymnotis. The sequence continues at coordinate 89,326,585 of CM053622.1, forward strand.
CAAGAAAAGGGAAGAAGTGATGAAGAAATCCTGCCGCCTCCCACTCCTTATTGCACCATTCAGGGAGCTAGAAGGCAGAAGGACCAACCACACACAGCTCCGCTTAACCCAATTCCTCCAGCTTTTGGAAAAGCAGAGGTAATACCCTCTAGCCACACTTCAAACCATTTCTAGAAACAGCCACACGGGCATTTTGTAAAGGTAGGAGGTCATGGCATAAACATGAGTGGACTTAAGAATGACATAATGCTGCTACACTTCGCCTCTACGAAGGGGTAATGTCCCGAGACAACCCTGTTAGGTAGAGGGCAAGGACCCCACGTGGCTGATTTTCTGTGTGACTGATCACCTAGGCTTGAGCCCAAGAAAGAAGGAGGTGAAGTTTATCTTTAGGGCCCTCCCTCCTCCTCCCTTTCTGTGCCCTCTCAACACTCCCTCCTGAGGGCACCTTTTCCCCTGCTCTTCAGGTGCTCTTAAGCAGCAAGGTAAAAGGTGGAAAATGGCAAATCAAAATATATTGTCTATTGTTTCAATAAAAACCTAAGGTTGGACAGCCCTGATGTAGACAACTGCTCACTTCACCACTGGTTAGGGCCTGTTTCATTCTTTAACATCTTATATGTTAGGTGTTGGGCTATGGGTCAGGAAGCCTGGGTTTGAATCCCAAATCTGCTATCAACTTGCTGTGCAGCCTTTAATCAACATAATTCAAATCTTCAGCCTTCAAGTCTTCTCATATGTAGAATGGAAGGTTTGGACTGAATGACCTCTAAGATGTTCAACTTCATTATAATTATCATTATTTATTATTAATTAGAGTATAAGCTCCTTGAGAGCAAGGGCTGTCTTTTGCCTCTTTCTGTAACCCCACCACTTAGCATAATGCCTCGCACATAATAGGAGCTTAATAAATGTTTATTGGTTGATTGATTCTGTATTCTAACATTCTTTTAAAAAAAAGTTTTCTTTTATTATGAACTTGAAGTCATTAACAAACCTGGACATTTCAATCTACAAAGAACAGAAAAAGATGACTCTATGTGAGACAGTAACTTCTACCGTGGAGAGTTTTCTAAAGTGTATTTTAACTTTGGCACAATCATTGACAAAATTACCCAGTTTTTCTGTGCCCCTTAACATCCTCCTGCTCCTCAAGCAAACAGGAACCTTTCCCCCCATCCCCACCCCATAACAAATAAAAAGAGTCAAGCAAATATGCTCTAACATTCTATGTGTCAGGCTCAAATATGCTCTGTTCTAAGGTCACTCCCAGCTCTAACATTCTATGATTCTACAGCAAGAGGTCTTTGGAAATGTTGAGATGACTTTGGATACAAGAGGTAGAAAGAGTGGGGGGAGCAGAAGGGCTCCCTAGGGGAGAGACTCTTCCAGGACACCTGCTTCCCTCTGATAGGGGATTCAATAAAATACAAGGCTGAATCATCAAATACTACAGAGAACACTAGAAATGAGAACTTTCTTCTTGGTTAAATATTTACCTCCACTTGGGCCTGAGCCCTAGAGGAAAACCAACCAGTTTGAAGAATGATTCGTTTCAAAAACGATCTGCCCTTTCCTGGTTCCATATGTCCACATGCTTGGGCAGCATTTTTTTTCCCCTAGAGGCAGAAAGTGAGCCTAGCTGCCCCTTATCCTCTTGACTCAATTCTGGCTCTGAAAATTCCCGGGTCTAAACAGGGAGCCCAACAGTGGGCTAAATCCTGGGGGAGGGGAGCAGGGCCAAAAGATGATATGGGTCCTGCCTGTTCTTTGGAACTTACGATCTACTGGGGAGACAAAACTTAGCTGTCCTGAAATCCAAGGGCAGAACTAGGATCTGGGGTCAACAGGCCAAAGTCGCAGGGAGGTCCATTTTGACTTCATGAGGAAGATCTTCCTGGAGCAGTCCTACAATGTAACTGGCTGCCTTGAGCAGTAGCGGGGGGGGGGGTGTCCCCATTGCTAGAAGCCCTCAGGCTGACTGCCCACTTGTTGGGGATATTGCAGAGTACAGAGGCCCCAATCATGGGTCGTGATGGCCACCCAAGTTCGTTCCAACTCTAAGATTCTATGAGTCTATGACATGATTCTACCAAGTTCAGTACTAGGCAGTGTAGCCCCTAGTGAAAGACCGACTTGGACAGAATTGAAGAGATGAAGGATGCTGTAGGAACAAAGCATCTTTGTGGAATAGGGGCTTCAGGGAAAGCTTTAGGATGGACCGACCCAGATCAGTGGAAAAGCATAGTTAATGTACAATGAATATTTGGTGATTAGTTGACCCCTGAAACAATTTGGTGTGATGGCAGTAACACATTTACTTGGGATTTCGGAGAGCTGGATTCTAATTCTATCAGCCAAATTGCTAAGTGACCTCAGGCAAGTTGGTCCACTGCCCTTGGCCTCACATTTCCTCACCTGTGAAAGGAATTAGGTAGACAAGAAAACCTCTAATGAAGCTAAGTGGCATGGCAAATAGAGCACTGGGCCTAGAGTCGAGAAGACCTATGTTTTCATTTGACTTCGGACACTTACTAGCTGTGTGGCCCTGGTCAAGTCACTTAATCTCTGCCTCAGTTTCTTCCACTGTAAAATGAGGATCATAATAGCATGTGCTTCCCAGGGTGGCTATGAGAATTAAATGAGATATTTGTAAAGTGTTTAACAGAGGGCTTGGTATATAATAGGCACTTAATAAATGTTTGTTCTCTCTACCTCCTCCCCTTTCTAAGGTTTCTTTCAGCTTTGTCATTAAGTTCTAAAATTCCATATTTTAAGATTTCTTCTACCTCTAACATTTTATGTCCTAATATCCTATGTTTTAAAGTCCTTACTAGTTTTCTCTTAAACTCTTTGCTTTAACATTCTTTGTTCCAAGACCTCTTCCAAGCAGTCATTTGATCAAATAAGATGTCCACTATGTACCACCAACTGGACTAGGTGCTAAGGACATAAAAACAAAGAAAAAAAAAAGAGTACCTGCCTTTGAAGAACTTATAATCTATTATGGGGAAAAACAAGTACACATATGAGTCCATACAAAGTGGATGTAGTATATACACAGGATAAATGTGGCATATATAGGATAAACATGGTAAATACAGAAATAACTTGGCAAGGAAACAAGCAGTTGGGGAGTGTAGGGATAGTTCAGGAAAGGCCCTATGTAAAAGGTGGCACCAGAACTGAGCCTTAAAGAAAGCTAGGGATTCTAAGAGGCCCTAAGACAAGAACATTGCTTGGGCATGTGGGAGGGTCAGGGCAAAGGAAGACATGGAAGACCAAAAGAGACATGGAATCATTTTGCCAAAAAGTAGCAAGTCTACCCGGTCTGGCCAGAATGTGGAGTGCATGAAGGTGAGTCATGGTGTAATGAGCCTAGACAGGTCAACTGGAACCTTACTGTGAAGGGCTTTGAACACCAAACAAAAGAAGTTGTATCTGATCCTAAAGGTAAGAGGGAGCTCCTGGAACTTATTAAACAGGGGGAGTGACACGATCATACTTTGCCTTGGAATGTCATTTTGCCAGCTGCGTACATGAATTGGATGGGGAAAGACCTAAGCCAGGGACATCAGTTAGAATGAGAGATGACAAAAGACTGAATTAGTGAGTCAGTGAAGACTATGGAGAGAAGAGCAGAATACATACAAGAAATGTGTGCATTGATCCAACAGGACTTGGCAATTTTTTGTGGGGGGGCAGGGAGTGGCATTTGAATAATTGGAGTAAGATGGTGAAGCAATGAGTATCTGTTTGAATTTACAACCAATTTTAGAGAAATTCAGAGGAGGGATAGATTGGGGAAGGGGAGGAAGAAGAGTTTAATAAATCTTAAGCAAAAAAAATTATTGAATAAGTAAAACTAGGATCTGATTTTTAAAAAATTATTAGCTAATCTGATTTTAGCAACAAAAAAAATCAAAAGAAAACCAAATTGCTAATATCAAAAACTAAAAAGGAAAATTCATCACAAATGAAGATGAAATGAAAGGAACTATCAAAAAAGGATAAGTGTAAATGAAGTTTTCCTCAATATGACATGTGTTATCTATCTAAAACTAAAAGATAGCAGTATAAATAATAGAGAAATATGAGAGGACTTTCTAGTAAGAGCAGGAATAAAGCAAGGATGTCCATTATTACCCTTAATATTTGATATAGCGGTAGAAAAAGAAATTGAAAGAGCAAGTATAGGAAAAGACAGACAAAATAATCATCTTTTGTGGATGACATGACGGCCTATTTAGAGAAACCAAAAGAGTCAACTAAAATTAATTGTAACCATCAAAGTAGCAGGATATAAATTAAACCCACATGAAGCATCAGCTTTTCTGTATACCCAGCAAGAAGAACCAGAAAGAGAAATTCCATTCAGAAGAAATGTAGAATATATAAAATATTTGAGTGTCTACTAATCAATTCATTCACAAGAACTATATAAATACAACTACAAAAATATTTTTACAGAACTAAAGGTGGATCTAAATAATTATAAAAATGTCGATTATTTGTGTTTAGGCCAAAGCAATAGAGTAAAAACAAAAATACCTAAATTTAACCTAATGCCATAACAAACTACCAAATGATTTTATAGAGCTATGAAAAAATAATAATGAAATTCATGAAAAAAGGACGGAAGGAAGGAAGGAGACGAAGCAGTACCAGATCTCAAACTATACTACAAATTATTAATCATCAAAACTATTTGGAACTGCCTCTTGATGAGGCAGCCCATTTCATTGTTAGATAGCTCCAATTATTATAATATCTTCCTATCAGCTAAATGTTGCAGTGGATGGAACACTGGATCTGGAGTCGGGAAGACAAGTTCAAATGTGACCTCAGATATCTATTAGCCATATGACCTTAAGCAAGTCACCTAACTTCTCAGTTTCCTCAACTGAAAAATGGGGATAATAATAACACCAACCTCCCGGGGTTATTGTAAGAATCAAATGAGATAATATTTGTAAAGTGTTTAGCACCATGCCTGGCACACAGCTGGTACTTAATAAATGCTTGCTTGCTTCCTTCCAACCAATCATTATTCCAGAAGACATGATACCCACCCCTGACCGAGTGGTAATAGACCCAGGGTTCAGATTGAGACATATTTTTCAGCCAATGAAGGAATTAGCTTTGCTTGAATATTCATATTTGTTAGAAGAGTTTTGTTTTCAACTGGAATAGGGGCAGGTGGGTGAAAGGAAGAAAAAATGAAATTTTATTAATTAAAAAATTAAATTAAAAAAATTAAGAACAGATAGATCTGATTCTCAAAGACATCAGTGGTTTATACCACGTCACATAGTCTCAAAAGCAGAGTAATAATCCAGGGCTCCTAACTCCCAAGTCCAATATTTTTCATCTTTTCTATTGTAACCCTGAACCTTATTTAGCTGTGGTTTTTTTTTTCCTTCTACTAGATTATAAGCTTTCTGAAGGCAAGGATTGCGCCTTATTCCTCCTTTATATCTCCCAGAGCTTTACGCATCAGACTACCACAAAATTTAGAAGTGAAAGAGATCCTAGAGATTCTCAAGCCCATCTCCCTCATTTACAGATGAGGAAATTAAGTCAAAATAAGTCAAGGATAATGACTTGCTCAAGGTCCCAGTGATAGTCAATAGTAAAGCTATTATTTGATCCCAGGTCCTGTTTCCCTAAAGACAATGTTCTTTCCATTACTTATTGATTCTTGCTTATGTTTACACGGGGTTTTATGGCCATAAAGCACTTGGCACATGTTATTCATTCGTTCACCAACTGTTTAAGAAGAACGTATTATGGGCAAGGCCCATTACCACACGCTCTGCCTAGATTTTTAAATGCATCAGGCAATGATTTCATCAGATCCTCTGAGAGGTTGCAAATATTATCTTCATATCACAGTTGGGGAAACTGAGGTTCATTGAGGCTAGGCCTAAAGTCACATAGCCAGGAGCACAGTGGCGACTCAAACCCAGTTCTCCCAACTCCAAGAACAGTGCTTTTTCTACACATCTAATTGAGGCTATTCTTCTACCTTTGTAATATTGTATACTGAGTACATGGTCTTCACTGAGGGGGGAAAGGGTGGAAACAATCATTTATAATGGACCTACTATGTGTCAGGCACTGCGCTATATGCTTTACAAATATCCTCCCATTTAGTATTCACAGACACCCTGGGAGGTAGGTGCTATTATTATCCCCATTTTACAGTTGAGGAAACTGAGGCAAACAAGTTAACTGACTTCCCTAAGGTCACACAGCAAAGCTGAATCTGAAAACTCAGGTCTTCCTGACTCCATAGGCTGAGCCATCCAGGTGACTCAAAGGGTGCATTAGGTGCTCTCACCACGATATCAGGGTCTTGTACGGCACAGCAAATTAGCTTTAGGAAAAATGAATTGAGACAAGTACAATTTGTCATTTCACAAAGGTCATCCATTGAAAACACGGTGTCATGACAAAATCACTGGCTTTGTGCTGGAATGCGTGATCTGCTCCTTAGTACTCCAGTGAACTAGGTCAGAACCAGGAGTACACTGTACATGGTAACAGCAACGTTGTGCAATGACTAACTGTGAATGACTTAGCTCTTCTCAGCAAGACAATGATGCAAGACAACTCCAAAGGACTCATGGTGGAAAATGCTATCCGGAGAAATCCAGAGAAAGGTCTGACAGAATCTGAATGCAGACTTAAGCATGCTATTTTTCACTTTCCTATATTTTTATGTGTGTGGTTTTCTTCTTTCGGTCTGTTTCTTCTTTCACAACCTGACTATTATGGAAATGTTTTATATGATTGTATGTATATATGTATGTGTGTTTACATATATAGCAAATTGCTTAATGTTTTAGAGGGGGAAAGGGAGAGGGAGGGGGGAAAGAAGAAGAAAAATTTGGAACTCGAAATTTTTTAAATGAATGTTAGAAATTGTCTTTACATGTAATTGAGAAAAAACAAAATACCGTCTTTTAAAAAAAAGAAATAAAAGAATTAGATAACTTCCCTTTCTGCTCTGTCAAACTGAGGTAGTTAGACAATGTGACTTCTAAGCTCCCCGCTTTCTCTAAACCCTATAAATTTAGGAGTTAATCTTGGGAACAACACCCTACTATCAAAGATGGAAACATTCTAAGGAAGGAAAGCCCCAGAATGGTGAAGGACCTCAAGGCCATGCTATATGAAGTTCAGGGGAAGGAACTAGGAATGTTTTAACCCAGAGAACTGAAGAATCAGGGCTATACAGGAACTGTCTTCAAGAATCCGAAGGGCTGCAGTGTAGACAAAGGACTTATGCTTGCTGTCCAATAACAGAGCAGGCTACCTAAGAAGAGGGTGTATTCCCTCTCAGTGGAAGACTTTACGCAGAGGTTAGATGAACACTTGTCTGATATGTTACAAAAGGCTTATTTTTTTCATATATGGTTTAAACTAGATCAGCAGTGTCAAAGTCTGATAAAAATGAGAGCTGCTGAATCATACATAAGGACCTCTGTGGACTTCATATTGACTTAGAAAACCACACGTGTGTATGTGTGTATATATATAGACATATGAACACATACATGTACACATATATGTATGTGTTACATAAATATGTGTATATAGATATATGGATATATATATTTCTGTGAGTTGCATGCTAACTTAGGAAACTACACATTTATATATACATATATAAGCATATGTATATATAAAATAGAAGTATATATAAAAATATGTGTATGTATATGCATGTATATGTATATATGGCTGTATATATATAGTGTATATATACATATATCGTGCATGTGTTATACATTATGTGTATATATTATATATGCATTTTTAATTACTCCTCCTCCTACTACTACTACTACATCAACCCATTAAAATCAGATCAAAACTTAACCTGGTTCAGGCAGGGATTGGGAGTAATGTGGGCTGCATACAGCTCCTAGGTGACATGGCCACCCTGGACTAGATGGTTCAACAATGCCCTAAGATTTACCTAGACAGTCAGAAGATTCTCTTGATCTCTATCCCTCTCTTCCTCAGTCCCTAAGGGAGTTAATACTTGGCATTTCCTGCCCTAGGGTTTCCCCCTTTGACTTACGACTACCCCCAGCAAAGTCAATAATACCTGGCCAGCACTAGGACCCAGCCTAGGCCATCAGATCATGCTTCATAGCCTTCCAACCAGCTATCCAGATCACTTTGCCATCTGCTTGCCCTGTGTGGCCTGCTCAGCCCCACCCCACACCCCAACCCCATCTTCCTACCTCAGTCTCTGGGAAGTCTTCAAATTAATATTATCTCCCTTCTCAGCTCCTCCCTCCACTTTCTACCTCTTGCTCTGGGCACAGTCCTTCTTCCAGGAAAGGGTGTGTCACTTGGCTGACCTATGGATCAACTGGCCATTCATGTGATTCCCTAAACATTCCCTGGTCATCCCTGCCATACATGTTGTCTCTAAATATTAAGATGTGTAGTCCTTGGAGGAAAAGACTGATTCACTTCTGTATTTGGGTCCCCAGCATAACACAGTACTTGGCACATATTAAACACAATTTTTCTTTCTTTCATTCATTCATTCATTCACTAATTCATTCATCCATTCATGGCTGCATAGGTCCCTCCAACCCTGAAAGTCTGTGTTTCTGTGAAAGTTGCTCAGGTTGGATGTCTCAGAGGCGGTAAACAAACAGGAACACCCAAGCAGCTGAGAGGTAGAGAATCCTTCCCAAAGGGCTGCAGGTCATAGACCCAGCTGATCTAATGGATGGATTTTTTATTTTTAAACAAAACCCACACAAACACATTGACACCATCGAGGAGACAAAGTGTTTGTTCCACAGCAGCTGGAATCTGGCCTCCACATTTGGAAATGAGGAAAGAACTGATGGGGGAAGTGCTGGGGAGAATATAGCTCTTCATCAGGATTAGCCAGGGCTTGGCCTGATCTCCACATCCACTGCCAGGAGAGGCAGCTGGAGGAGAGCAGAGGATCACACACAATGGTCCAAAACATCCAAATTCCGGCTGAGTCACCCACAGTCCTTGGGGGGGAGGAGAAACACATCCTGATCCCACAGAAAAGATCTGGAAGATGTTAGACGGCAATGAGGAGGACATTAGCAAATTAAAAAGAGCTCACGCTTCTTTGGTACTTTGAGGTTTACAAAGAACAACATGAATTTGGAACTAGAAGATCTGGGCTCAAACGTCCCCTCATCTCCTGTGTGGCTTTGGAGTTTGGACAAACCAGTTTAATTTCTCTGCTCTTGTTTCCTTTATCTATAAGAAAAAGTTGCTGAACTAGATAAGTATAATATTCCCATTTTACAGATAAGCAAACTCGCACTTAGTTTCAAGTTGCTGAGCTAGGTAAGTATTGTTATTTTCTTTTGCAGCTGAGCCAACCAAGGCTCTGAATGAGTTTCGACCATAGTCAAATAGGTAGCATGCGTCAAAGGCAAGATTGGAACTCCTGATTCCAAGTCCAAAGATCTTTCCACCTTTTACCTTGCTGCTTTTGTGCTTCTGTGTCTTCAACAGTTCTTTGATTTCCTTGGGAATGATTTTTGCTGTAGCATTCTTTCTATACGGTCCTTCATAAGCATGTATCCTGCTAGCCAACAAGTATCAATCAATTGACCAGGATTAAATATTTTCAGTGTTAACAGTTTTGTTCCAAGGGAAGGAAAGGGAATAAACATTATTTAAGTGTCTACTATGTGCCAGGCACTGTACTAAGCACTTACAAATATTATCTTATTCAATTCTAGACTAAGGTTGCTCACCAGGAGGTGCTTAGCACATCAAAAAAAAAAAATGTGTTCTGGTTAGGGAAAAGGGGAAGGGGAATTGAGGGAGACGGGAAGAAGAACAGGCCTTAGGACCAAAAAAAAAAGAGGAGATAAGCTAAGTTGGCTAGTTATCTAAGTTCAGCTGACACATTTTGATGTAGTGGTCCCTAATACAGCTCCAGCCGTCGATTAAATAAATAGATTTTGTTTTTAAACTGATGTTTCAGCAGGAGTAATCCTCTCATCAGCAGCATTGTGGACATTACCAGAGTAGGTACCAATGTCACCCTGCAAAGGAGTGGACACCCCTCTCTCTCTCTGCACAATGACTATGTCTGAACCAGGAACATAAACTGACAAAGGATTTTTTTAAATTTCTGAATTTTTTAATTAGCTGCAAAGTTCACAAGCTAAATGACTGAAAACATCATGATTAATTGATTGGCCACCAGTATCTCGCCTCTTTGCCTATACAGCACATTCTCACAACAGCCGTGTGAAATGACTATTGAGAATATAGCAGGTACCTTTCCACTCCCTACAGCATGTGGAGTCACCTGTTAGAAAACAGGCTCCCCAGGATCTCATGCAGTTTTTTGGAGAAGAACCAGGCCCCTGCCTGAGCATATGTGTCTGAGCATACTTCAAGGACTGTCTCTTTAGGCCGGGACCCCTTTTCCACAACCTTCCTTTCCCTGCCCATCTTGTACGCACTATACAAATATTAGCACTCCCATTTTACAGAAGATGAAACCTGCTCATGGTCCCATGGCTAGGTAGTTTTGGAACCAGGATCTGATCCCTGGCCACCTGTCCTTGGCAGGTCAAGTATTTTTCCCACTATGTGCTTTGTCTACAAAGTACCTATGTAGCTGTAATGTATTTGAAACTAGACAGTATACATGAGTTTTCCTGAATTATCTCCATGTCACTTTCACTTACGATCTTCTACCTTTTATGACTCTCAGACTGTAGTATATTTTCTTGATACCATTTCTCAAAATATTTTAATTTCTGGGACATTGTGATGCTTTCCTCTATGAAACTATTTGCATGATTCCTCCGTGTGGTGTGGAAGTAGGCATGAGATTTTCAAAGCGGAGTTTCACTTATATCTGATAGGTCCTGCCAAGTTGGAAAGGATTCCAATAGGACCCTGGAAGTAGATTCTGGCTCTGTTGAACTGGGACCAGCCCGGCAAAGTGCATTGAGGCTCATCGCCATAAGGATGGTCACCAGGGAGGGAATATTGGGGGAGAAGGGGCATGGAAAAGTATGAAATGTGCAGGGATTGCCACCTGCATAGTACTCACATTGATAAATCTGGGCTGTTTCAAATTACGAAAATATTCAATGATTTAGAGGGCTAGCGGAACAAAACACTGGAAGTTTAGACTACAGTCCCAGAATATTCAGGCTGTCGTGCCTTTTTACCTCTGTGCAACGTTCCCCTTGATGAAGATATCATTTTAATCCATCGATCAACAAGCCTTTATTATCAAACTACTAGGTGTCAGGTACCATGGCACTGGAGGAGATGAAGATGAAACCCAAATAGCCTTTGCCCTGAAGGGCTACTTTCCATCAGGAGATACAATATGAAATAATAATGGTGTTTCTATAGCAATTTAAGGATCACAAAGCACTCTACCAATATTATCTCATTTGATCCACACAACAACCCCATGAGATAGATATTACTATTTTTTGCATTTTACAGATGAGGACACTGTGCCAAGGGAGGTTAAGGGACTTGCCCAGGGTCACACAGCGAGAAGGTAGCCTTTCGAGTCAGGTCTTCCTGACTCTAGGACCAAAACTCTACCCTTGATATCATCTGGTTGTCTCACGTATTAATATATACAAAAAGAATACAGATAAATTCTGGAGCAGGCACTAGCAGCTGGGCCATTTGAAGTGCTTACAACCGACATCTCTTGCATTCCTCCCTTTCACACAAGAGCGGAGTGAACAAATGAGGCCCACGGACCCCAAAGGGGCCTGAGAGTTTCCTTATCGCTGTAAACCAGGGACCACCTCCAGATAAGAGTGAGAACCCTATTAACTCTCTAGTCTCTGAGTAAGCCACAAGACTTTGTGGTAAGGAGACAGTCTGTGCTGTGGGTTCACAGGCTAGGAAGCTGCCTGTGTTAATTAATGAACATTCAGCTTTCAGACACAAGAACTTCACGAAATAATAAGAATCCTAGAATGTTAGAGGGCCTGAGGACACAGACTATCAGAGCTGGAAGCAGGAGTATGCTGGATATAAATCAGCTCCAGAATTTCAATTGGAAGCATGTGGACCTTGGAAATCAACAAATGCTAAAAATCGGGGCTTGATCTGTTGTTTTGTTGATTGTCTTGACTTAAGAAAGAAATGGAAAAATGTTAACAAGGCAGGCTAAACTTTAAAGTGTGCTGTGTTTTTAAGTATATAGTTGTTAAAACATTTAGTAGCACATCCCCAGCTAGAAGGAACCTTAGATTGCAGAATGTTAAGACTGTTAGAGGCAGAAGGGATCTTTGTCCATCCAACCCCTACATTTGATTGGAGAAGAAAATGATCCCCAAAGAGAGGAAGTTAAGTGAAGTTACCCACATGGGCTGCCTGAAATGGATCACCAAGGCCTGCCTGAAGTCATTCTTTCCCCAGTACAGGATCTCCATAATCTTCCTGCGGACACTTTCCACTCTACATAAAGCAAGATTATCATTCATACTAAGTTAGATATGACTGATGTAACTCTGGAAAATCCTTGACACTTGCACTGTAAATAAGGAAAAACAAAGTATTATATAATAATGGACTTGTAGGCATCAGTGAGTGTGTTCTGAGCTTCTCCTATTGACCCAAGCCTGGGCTGAAAGATATGGAGAGTAAAGTTGAAGGAGATGTGGCTTGGCTCCAGCTCATCAATGTCTTTGGGAAAAATGAATTTTTCCCACAAAAACAAATATTGGGGTTTAGGTTTTTTCTAGGGCCAACCAGAGTGGCCACCACAGGCTGTGGCCTGTACCGGGTCCCTGAGTCATTCTTCATCTCAACAACTGACCTCTTTAATTACCTAGGGACATGAGGATCTGAATGTTCTAATTCTGGAATGTTCCAGGGTTCCTCCAAGCATGCCCTGGCCTCATACCTCCAGGAGTGGCCTGAAACCAACTCATTCTGCAAAGCCTCAGGGAGCCAGGCCACCTAACAGAAAGCCTCTTATCCTCCAGAATCCTCTTCCACAGTTAGCATGACTGGACACCCACAAAGTAAAGGGATGGACAACATCAGAAAGGCAGGACAACAAAGAGCAATCCTGTTTGTCTGCCTTTGTCCCTTTGCCTCTGTCTGTCTCTCTCAAGAACATATCCACACAAAAACACACCCAGAGCAGAAATTATAGCTGTATTTATGAACAAAATGGAAGGAAGGAAGGAAACAAGCATTTATTAGGTGTTATGTGCCAGACATTGTGTTTAAAAAAAAAAGGTTTAATTATAAAAGTAGGTAGTGCGGGGGCACTTAGGTGACTCAATGGATAGAGTGCTTTATCTGGAGTCAGGAAGACCTGAATTTAAATCTAGCCTCAGACACTTACTAGCTGTGTGACTCTGGGCAAGTCATTTAACCATTATTTTCCTCAGTTTCCTCAACTGTAAAATGGGGAAAATGATATCACCTATTTCCCGGGGTTGTTGTAAGAACCAAACGAAATAATATTTGTAAAGTGTTTAACATCGTGCCTAGCACATGCTAGATGCTGTGTAAGTGCTAGTTATTATTGTTGTCATTATTATTAGTGCAACAGCTATGGGGGAAACCAATTTTCCATTTCCCTGTGATGTGTCCCAGTTTCATAATTAATAAATTTTTAAAAAATTTTTTTCCTTTCTAAAAAATTTTAAATTTTTTTTCAAAAAAGTTATTTTTCAAATAGTTGTTTGTGAGAAGTATCGCTTTGAAAACCTAGAAGAAGTAGGGATTTTAAATATATTATAGAACAAAAATCTGAACTACCCCTGTCTCGCCACCAAAATTGTCCTCCAATACCTCATCACAGTGAACAGATGACCCGTAAAGGCTCATCAAGAAAGAGCAAACTCCGGCAGGGCCTACCACGACAGAAAGACTTCAAGTGCTATCCCACAGTCCTGAGACAGCAGAAAGAAGGATTTTTTTTTTCAGCCACAGCAAGCAGTGAGAAAACCATTTACTCAGGCTTAGGCAGAGTACCCACACTGATGAAACCACGAAATGAGGAAGTCTCAAGCTGTTATCCCATTTGCTGTTCAGTCTTTCAGACGTGTTTGACTCCTCGTGACCCTGAGGATCATAACATGTCAATACTGTCCATGTGAGGTTTTCTTGGCAAAGCTACTGCCATTTCCTTCTCCTGGGGATTAAGGCAAACAGAAATTAAATGACTTGCCCAGGGTCACACAGCTTTTAAGTATCTGAGGCTGGATTTGAACTCAGGTCTTCCTGACTCCAGGCCCAGTGTTCTCTCCACTGAACTTACCTCCCTGCCTCCATTATTCCAATGATTATACTATTCTTATAGCACAACCATGCTTAACTAGCTCGGATCCACCAAAGTCTCTGATGAGGGAGGCTTTCATTCCTTTTGGGTTTAAACAGAATTGAAAAATTATCAGTCCTAGAAAGGCTTATGGAGATCATCTGGCTCAGTCCCTTGGTTTTGCAGATGAAGAAACTAAGGCTCAGAGACAGCAGAATTGAACCATTGCGCTCTGACTCTGCAGCACAAAGTCGTACTGGGAATCTGTATAGTCATTGTGATGGTCATTGTGAAGTGATTAGCACTCTGTCTGGCACATAGCCAATGCTATATAAATGTTAACTGTTATTGTCATTCGGGGCAGCCATGTGGCACAGCAGATAGAGCACAGGGCCTGGAGTCAGGAAGATCTGAGTTCAAATCCAGCCTCAGACACTTACTAGCCCTGTGACCCTGGGCAAGTCACCCCCACCCTGTTTACCTCAGTGTCCTCATCTGAAAAACGATCTGGAGAAGGAAGTGGCAAATCACTCCAATATCTTTGCCAAGAAAAACCCAAATGGGGTCACAAGGAGTCAGTCACGACTGAAAAAGACGAACCATAACCACAAACATTATTATCGTTTATCATCACTATATCCATTTGCCATGTCGGTGAAAATCTTCCTTAAATGCATGAACCCATTCTTCTGACTTAGTATAACACAGTGAATATAACTGAACACGACTTGATCATGTAGGATCTCCGAATTATTCTGCGTGCTTCATAGGGTTAGGGACATGGGAAGCTCTCAAAATATCAATGTTGGATGGTACAGACTTGGCAACGAATACGCAGTCGGTGCAGAACATCGGATTGCTGATCCAAACGAGGGATCAGAGGATCACAGATTCTGAATCAATAAGGGCCTCTAGCTCCTTCCCCTAGAGACTTGTTTGACCAAACATCCTCATTTTGAAGACGAGGAAACTGGAAGCCAGCTAGGTTGTCATGTAGGTAGTAAATATTCGAGGCAGCTAGACAGTGTGGTACAACAGAGTCCTGGGTCTGGAGTCAGGAAGGCTACAGTTCAAATCTGGTCCCAGACACTTAGTAACATCATGACTCCAGGCAAGTCACTTAACCTCTCTTGCCTCGGTTTCCTCATCTGTAAAATGGTGATGATAATAATAGCACCTACCTCCTAGGGTTGTTATGAGGTTCAAGTGAGATAATATTTGTGAAGCTTTTAGCACAGTGCCTGGAACATCATAGATGACTCTGGTAGCTCTAGGATTCTGTCCTCTGTATCACACTGCCTCTCCTTTCTGGGACTTCCCCTTAAAGTTGTTCTTTTTAAACAACCAGATCCCTAATAGCATCTTACTTTCTTGTATTTTTTCTCAAAACAAATTCAATTTGTTGCATATTTACTAAGTGTCGATTCTGGACGGTCCTGGGAGCTGTGGTGGTTGTTCAGCTGTTTAAGCAGTGTGTGACTCTTTGTGACCCCATTTGAGGTTTTCTTGGCAAAGATACTGGTGTGGTTTGCCATTTCTTTCCCTAGCTCATTTTACAGATGAGGAAACTGAGGCAAACAAGATTAAGCTACTCGCCCAGGGTCATACAGCTAGTCAGTGTCTGAGGCCAGATTTGAGCGTGGGTCTTCTTGACTCAAAAACTGTATTCCTAAGCAATATCAGGGGAAAGAAGGGAGCATATCAGAGAGATATTGGTTGAAGGAAAGTTATGAGAAATGAGGCTAGCGGAGAGAGTTGGGTCAGATGGTAGAGGCCTCGAGTTCCAGACTAAGGCAAGCAGAGGTTAAGTGACTTGCCCAGGATCACAAAGCTAGCAAGTGCCTGAGGCCACATCTGAACTCAGCTCTTAATGACTCACAAACTTTATTCCTAAGCAAAACCAGACAAATAATAGCAACGAAAACTGACCTCCTCACAAAGTTAGTACTATTTTTATTTATTGTCTTATTCTGATGTTTTATCACAGTATGGAGATGAGCCAGGGACCTCAAAGACTGGTAGAACACAAGCTCTGGTAGACTGTAAGCGGGAAATGCTTCAAATGTGGCCCAAGAAACAGAATCTTCTCACACCCTACAATGTAGAGTGCTACCAGCCTTCCTTTGACACAACGCCCTCTCCCACCTCCAAGCTTCTGCGTTGGCTGTCTCCCTTGCCTAGAACATTTGTACTCCAAACTCCCGATCTTAGAATCTTCAACTCTTAGATCTTCAAATCCGAACTCAAATCCCATCATCCTCAGGAGGTTTTTACAAGTTCCCTCCATATGCTAGTAGCTGTTCAGTCGTGTCTGACTCTTCGTGACCCCATGGACCACTGCACTGCATGCCAATACTATCCATGGGATTTTCTTGTCAATGTTTCTGGAGTGGTTTGCCATTTTTTTCTCTGGTGGACTAAGGCAAACAGAGGTTAAGTGACTTGCCCAGGGTCACCCAGCTAGTAAGCATCAGAGGCTGCATCTGAACTCAGGTCTTCCTGACTCCAAGCCCAGCGCTCTATCCACTGAGCCAGTGATCTGCCTCCTAGCACCTTCACCTTTAAGATTACCTCTCTGCTCCCCTCTTTATAGTTTATATGTATTTAATTATTTACATGTTGTTTCCCCAACTAGAATGTGAGCTCTGTGAGAGCAGGGAGGGTGTTCACCTTTCTTTATATCTCAGGGACACATAGTGCTTGACACAAAGGAAGTGCTTACAAATGTTTGTTGACTGACTATCACGCAAGCACCAGCCTAGCTAAGTGTAGGCAGTCTCGCTAGACATTCATTTTTGTTATTGGGTTTTCTTAAATTGTTATTGTTATTATTGAATTATAGGATTACAATCAACAAAAATGAGTCAGGGGAGCCTGCAACATGGACTAATGAGGGAAAAACCACACTACTGAAATTACAGACAACAGATTTGGAGCTGGAAGGAAACTTGAATAAAACTCTAGGCAAAATGGAATGTATTTAAAATAAATAAATAATATGAGACCAAAGATGTTGGGGGAAGGGGTGTAGAGAAGAAAACAAAACTTTCTTCAGTGGAAGTCTGAGCATCACACGATGACAAACACAGTAAGCATTTATTAAGTGCATACAATATGCATGGCATTCATTGTACTAGATGCTGGAGATGATGATGGTAGCTCATGATCTCTGGTACCTTGAAGGCTAGGAGGAGAAGCTGAGATAAGCTAAGGAAGGAAGAAGACAATGGAGGATTGGACCAGCCCCAACAGGGTAAAAAAAAAAAATGGGGCCAAGACTCAGCTACCAACATCATTCTAGAGTGACTGCAGGTAGACTCTTCATTATTGATTCCATTGTTTCTTATTTATAACAAAAAGTCAACTCTCTCAAAATCTCACGTGGAAG
Organism: Phalanger gymnotis; assembly: GCA_028646595.1. Classification (NCBI taxonomy): domain Eukaryota; kingdom Metazoa; phylum Chordata; class Mammalia; order Diprotodontia; family Phalangeridae; genus Phalanger; species Phalanger gymnotis. Next base: position 89,344,272 of record CM053622.1, read on the forward strand.
AATCCAGTTCTGTAGCTACGTTAGACTTTTTTGGAATCACATATCACAGCAAGCTCTTGGATTTTCCATTGCCCATCTTCTTTTTTTCTAATGAAAGAGGATTTATTTTATTTTTCATATTTTTAGCACCCCCTTCCATTTTTGCCTGTCTTTTCCCTTCAATCCTTCTCCATTTTAACTCTTCACCGTAACAATAACAAACAGTACAATAATAACAGCAATATTTAAGTCAACTGACATAACATCCACACCTGACTATGTACACCACACGCCACATCTATGGTTCCAATTAAAGGACCTTTAATAGTTGTCTAGAAACTCTCTTGTATTTTACACTTGAATCATGTACAATGCAAATATTACCAAATGTCTTTTAAATCTGAAAAGTTTCTATCCAAATGGTAGAACCATGATTAAGTTCAGTCAAATGCAAAAATCTTTTAAATAAATGTGCACTTCAATTACGGACCCAAAATCAAGATGAAGAGAGAAGACATATAAGGTCTTAGGACTCTAATCTTTTTATTTTTAGGTTTATTTATTTATTTGTTTTTACCTTTCAACATTCACTTCTATAAGATCTTGAGTTCTAAATTTTCTCCCCTTCCTTCTGCTCCCCCATCCCCAAGACAGCATGCAATCTGACAAAGTCTATACGTGTACAATCACATTAAACATATTTCCACACTAGTCATGTTGTAAAGAAGAATTAGAACCAAAGGGGAAAAAATGACAAGAAAGGGAAAAAAAAGAGAGAAAGAGAAAATAGTCTGCTTTGATCTGCATTCAGATTCCATAGTTCTTTATCTGGATATGGATAGCATTTTCCACCATGAGTCTTTTGGAACTGTCTTAGATCCTTGTATTGCTGAGAAGAAGTAAGTCTATTAAAGTTGATCATCACACAATGTGGCTATTACTCTGTACAATGTTCTCCTGGTTCTGCTCACTTCACTAAGCATCATTTCATGTAAGTCTTTCCAGGTTTTTTTTTCTGAAGTCCACCTGCTCATCATTTCTTATAGTATTCCATTACCTTCGTATACCACAACTTGTTCAGCCATTCCCCAATTGATGGACATCCCCTCAATTTCCAATTCTTTGCCACCACAAAAAAGAATTGCTATAAATATTTTTCGTACATGTAAATCCTTTTACTTTTATGATCTCTTTGGGATACAGACCTAGAAGTGGTAGTGCTGGGTCAAAGGGTATGCACAATTTTATAGCCCCTTGGCCATAGTTCCAAATTGCTTTCCAGAATGGTTGGACCAGTTCACAACTCCATCAGCAATGCATTACTGTTCCAATTTTCCTACACCTTCTCCAACATTTATCATTTTTCTGTTTTGTCATGTTAACCAATCTGATAGCTGTAATGTGGTTCCTCAGAATTGTTTTGATTTGTATTTCTCTAATCGACAATGACTTAGAGCATTTTTCATATTACTATAGACACCTAACTATTCTTATCGTTTGACCATTTATCAATTGAGGAATGACTTGTATTCTTATAAATTTGACTCAGTTCCTTATATATTTTAGAAATGAGGCCTATATCAGAGAAACTGGCTGTAAAAATTGTTTCTCAGCTTTCTGCTTCCCTTCTAATCTTTGTTGCATTGGATTTGTTTGTGCAAAACCTTTTCAATTTAATGTAGTCAAAATTATCCATTTTGCATTTCACAAAGCTCTCTATCTCGTGTTTTGTCATAAATTCTTCCATTCTCCAGTAAACTATTCCTTGTTCTAATTTGCTTAGAGTATCACCCTTTATGTCTAAATCATGTACCCATTTTGACCTTATCTTGGTATACAGTGTAAGCTGTTGGTCTATGCCTAGTTTCTACCATACTGTTTTCCAGTTTTCCCAACGGTTTTTGTTACCTAATGAGTTTTTATCACAGAAGCTGGAGTCTTTGGGTTTATCAAACAGTAGATAACTGTAGTCATTGACTGCTGTGTCTTTTGTACCTACCTACTCCACCACTGATCCACCACTCTATTTCTTAGCCATTACCAAGTAGTTTGATGACTGCTGCTTTATAATATAGTTTTACATCTGGTTCTGCTAGGCCACCTTCCCTTGCATTTCTTTTTATTATTTCCCTCGGTTTTCTGGATCTTTTGTTCTTCCAGATGACTTTTGTCATTACTTTTCCAACTCTATAAAATAATTTTTAGTAGTTTGATTGGCAGTAAATATGTAAATTAGTTTAGGTAGAATTGTCATTTTTTATTATATTAACTCAGTGTACCCATGAGTAATTGATGTTTTTCCAATTATTTAAATTCGACTTTATTTGTATGAAAGGTGTTTTGTAATTGTGTTCATATTAGTCCCTGGGTTTGTCTTGGCAAGTAGACTCCCAAATATTTTATGTTGTCTACAATTACTTTAAATGGAATTTCTCTTTCTATCTCTTGCTGCTGGGCTTGGTTAATAATATATAGAAATGCTGATGATTTATGTGCATTTATCATTATTCATCTTCTTGGTCCAAATCTGAGCTTCTCTCTGCTTTGATCAGCAGGTATGACTTGTTTTGTTTCTAAAGGGACATTGCCCCTGACCTCATTCCCTGTAAAGGTAGAAAAGAATAAAGGCCACCTCCTGATCAGAGATTAAAAACTTGGCACAGGGAAGAATTTTGGAGGAGCAAAGAGCCTCCTGAGATCAGTGGTAAAGATATGGACCAAGGATCAGGCAGGCCACCATGTCATAAAAAGTCATCTCAGCCCAAGAACCAGGAACTGATTTGATAAAACATCATCAGAGCAGGACAGAAGCGTGAACTGTTTATGGCTTCTGGATTCCTTTCAAGATCCAGTACAACCCGACCATATTCTACCCATACTACTTTGCCTCTTGCTTTTTATGGCACAATGGAAAGGTTACTAGGTTGGAAGTCAGCAGGCCTGAGTGCTAGTCCCTATTTTCTGACCAAGATAATCTGGGCAACTCATTTAACCATGCAGATAGTCACTAAATCTTCACACCCAGGCCCTGGTTTTTTTTTTTCCTAGGTTCTGGTGCATTTATCAATTAACTTCTAGATAACACTACCTCAGGGTCTCATAGAAACTTCAAACCCAGTGTATCCAGAATACAATCGTTATCTCCCTCTGAAATCCATCCCTACCCCGAACTTCCTTATTTCAATCAAAGGAGGTCAGCATCCTTCTAGTCACCCAGGTTCACAGCATCAGAGTCAACCTTAACTCTTCCCTCTCCTTCACCTCCCCTGGAATCACCGGGTGTCCAGACTTGTTGATTTTAGCTCCACATCCTTTCCCTTCTCTCCTCTTACCCAACCACCATCCCGGTTCAGGCTCTTATCATGTCTCACCTGGATTATTATAACAGCCATCTAATGGGTCTCCTTGTTTCCAGTCTCCTCCTTCTCCAAGGAAGGTAGGTTCTATGATTATTCTCATTTTATAGATGAGGAAACTAAGCCGGATGGAGGTTAAATGACTTGCTTAGGGTCACACAGCTTTTAAGGGTCTGAGGCAGGATTTGAACTCTGGTCTCCCACCTCCAGGTCCAGTGATCTATCCAATTTGACACCTAGATAGAAGCCTCCAATCCATCCTCTAAACCAGGACTGTCCAAAATGCCCCGGCCAGCAGTGTGATTTATAAAGCCCACCTACAAGCATAGAAATTTACTTAAATGCTTTAGTAAAGGAAGCGAGCTACCCCAGAGCTCTCATTAAATTGGCAAATCAAAATATATTGTCTATTATTTCATAAAAACCTAAGGTTGGACAGCCCTGCTCTAAACAACTGACAAATTGATACTCCTAAAGCATAGGTCAGATCCTATCGCTTCCTTGCTCAAGAAGCTCGAGTATTTCTCTAACACTGCTGTGATAAAGATACAGGGTAGGTTAGATATAGGAATAATTCAGGCCATCTCCCCAAAACCTTGGCTTCCCTATGGAACTTGAATGTATTCCCCTTTCCTTACTCAGCACTGACTTCCCAGTGTGAAACAGCCCAGGCCAGGGCCTTTCTAGATTAGCTTCACCTTGAGGACCAATGGCGAGCAGTATCAATGAGGAAGACTCAAAAGGGCTTAATAACGGAGGAGAAATGACCACTATGGTGACCCATGGTTAAAACAGGTGTAATCCTTTCATTTATGTAATCAGAGAAGTTCAGTTATGAAAGATAGCTAAGCAGCTGGGTAGCCCAGTGCATACAGCATTGTAGTCAAGAAGGCTCGAGTGCAAAATTGACTTTAGGCACGTACTAGCTGTGTGACCTTGGGCAAGTCATTTAACCTCTATATCAGTTCCATTATACACAAAATGAAGATAATAATAATACCTACCTCTCAGGATTGCCATGAGGACAAAAGGAGATACATTTAAAGCACTTTGTAAACCTTGAAGTAGTATAAAGAAATGCTTTTATTATTATTAACAATAATAATAACAAGATGGAAGTTATACTGTGTGGTGGATAGAGGGCCAGGCCTGGAGTCAGGAGTTCAAAACCAGCTTCAGACACTTACTAGCTGTGTGACCCTGGGCAAATGACCGTACCCTGTTTGCCTCAGTTTCCTTCTCTGTAAAATGAGCTGAAGAAGGAAATAGTAAACCACTCCAGCATCTTTGCCAAGAAAACCCCAAATGGGTTCACGAAGAGTTGAACATGATAATGATAAGACATAGTAGAAGCTGTGTAATCCAACCCCTCTCTAAAGCATAAATCCCCTCTTCCAATTCCCTAGAAATGGCAAGCTGGACTTCTGCTTCAAGAATTCCTCTGTTGCCTCTGGGATCAAATAGAAACTCCTCTGTTTGCCATTTAAATCCCTTCATAAACTTCTTCCAGCCTACTGTTCCAATGTGTAACTGTTGCATATGACTCCTCTCCCTGTACCCTATTGTCCAGAGTCTGGACAATTTTATTATTTATTATTATTACTACATCATATGCATTACATTTATATTATTATTATTAATCCCCTTTTATGAAGGGGATTTGTTCTGCGAAGTTTGGATTCAATCAAAGGGCTGTACTTGAGGACCTAGAGGGCCACATGTGGCCTGGAGGCCACAGGTTCCCACCCCTGGTCCAGACAGTCTAGCTCTCTTGCTGTTCCCTCCAAACAACAATCTAGCTCCTATTGCTAAACCTTTGCATAGGCTGTATGTTCCACACCTGAGACGTACTCCCTCTTCACATTCATCTTTGGATCTTTCATTTCCTTCAAAGCTCATTTCAGGTATCATCTCCTACATGAAGGCTTTTCTGATGCCACTTATCTACTAGACTCCTTTCTACTCCAAATTACCCCATATTTATTTATATATAGTTTGTAAACATTTAATAGAGTAGATATTTTCTGTCTCCCCTCAAAACTCTACTCCTCCCCTCCAATGAATTAAAAACTCATTGAAGGCTATATTGACTAAAGTGGTCCCTTTCTTCTCTGATATTTTATGTTCCAGCATTCTATATCCTAACACTTCTTCCAGTCCCAGACTCCTATGTTCTTGGATCATGGATTTAGAATTAGGAAGGGCCTTAGAGATAATCTAGTCTAGCCCCTTTATTTTATAGATGAAGATCTTCTAAGGTCACCTCCAGTTTGGACATTCAGTGTTCCAAAGGCCCCTCTACCTCCAGCATTCTATGTTCTCAGACTTCTTCCGATTCTAACCTGCTATATCCTAAGGAGCCTTTCACCTTTAACATTCCATGTGCTAAAATCC
>CM053622.1:89352500-89495757 GCA_028646595.1 Phalanger gymnotis
GGTGCTATTACAATTCCCATTTTACAAGTAGGAAAACTGAAAGTGAATTAATTGGCCAGGGTCATACAGCTACTAAGTATCTGAAGCTAGATTTGAACATGGGTCTTCCTGACTCCAACAGCAGCTAGGTGGCATAGTGGATAGAGCACAGGGTCTAGAGTCAGGAACCTGAGTTCAAATCCAGCCTCAGACATTTACTAGCTGTGTGACCCTGGACAAGTCACTTAACCCTGTTTGCCTCAGTTTCCTCATGTGTAAAATGAGCTGGAGAAGGAAACAGCAAACCACTCCAGTATGACTGAAATGACTGAACAACGGCAACGACTTCCTGACTCCAGAACTGTGCACTGTGCCACCTAGCTTCCTAGTAACCAGCTCAGATAGGATTTGAACCCAGGTCTCCAGAATCCAAGTCCAGCACATTACCTACTATACTGATGGGTTATAGAGTCTGGGAGCCCCCTTGAACTCTCTTTGAATCTTCCCACTTGATCTGGTCTTCGCCTGAGGCCATAAGCCTTCCATTATCGCTAGGCCCAAATCTCTGTTAGCCTTAAACTAGCCTAGCCCCAGATTGCTTCTGGCTGCTTCCCACCCTTGATTCCATCAAAATCCCATCTCTAGTCACCCAGTCCCAGCAAGATCCCCCTTAATATATAGAAACCCATCTTGCCCTACAAGAAAGTAAGGGGAAAGGTAACAAGGGGGGAGGGAGGGAGTGGAGTGATAGAAGGGAGGACAGACTGGGGGAAGGGGCAATCAGAATACATGCCATTTTGGGCTGGAGGGAAGGGTAGAGATGAGGAGAAAAATTGTAACTGAAAATCTTCCGGAAATGAATGTTGAAAACTAAAAATAAATTTGAATAATATGGGAAAAAAAAGATCCTCCTTAGACTTCTCCTCAAGACTCCCTAAACCCTCCTCTAGTCAGCCCAGACTATTCAACCTTCTCCTCGATCTCTTCCACAATCTTTCTCCATATGTCTATATAAATCTCTATATAAGCCTCCATGAAGCCACTCAGATTCAATCTAGCTCAGCTTAGATTCATTCTGGCCCACTGGCATCAGCGTCACAAATGCTCAGGCTCCCTAAGAGTCTACCCATTATGGCCAATCTTTAATAAACTTTGTTTTTCTCCGGCTGAGAAGGCTTGAGTCGAATTCATTCGGCAGGCTTCGGTGCGTCAGTATTTTGGGGTGTAAAGCACCCCTAACCCCCTAAAAACCGATGGTTCCCTAACCTCAACAATACCATGTTGCCTTCTAGTGGCTTAAGACTAAGTTTGGCCAAAGACAAGAGAGTTAGGGTGTGCCCTTCTGTTTGGCGTACATCTTATCTTTCTAAAACTTGTCATCGTAACTTTTAAGTCACAAAGGATCAATAGACTTCTAGCATATATGACGCAAGGATCGAGAGGGCTTTAGGGGTGTTCTAGGCAAGGATGGAAGGAAGAACACACTGAGGCTTCATGTACATTTATTGATCAAGCAATAAGCATGTATTAGGCACCTATTATGTCCCAGGAGCTGGAGCTCCAAAGTCAAAAATTAAACAGAACCTACTTTCAAAGAACTTAGATTCTATCAGGGAGACAACACATTTGGGGTCCCTCTGATCACTCCTGTCACATAAGCATATACAAAATAAAAGTAATTGGGAGAGTGGGTGACACTATAACAATGGTTACCATTTACATAGCATTTTAAGCTTTTCAGAATGTTTTATTACATTTACTGATTGTCACAACAACTCAGGCAGGTAGGTGATATTATTCATCACCATTTTACAGATGAGGAAACTGATGCAGACAGGTTCAGTGACTTGCCCAGTCACATAGCTAGCACCCATCTGAGGCTGGCCTCACACGCAGGTCTTCCTCACTCCAAGTCTGCCTGTCCATCTACCCCATACCACCTCACCACCTAAGAGCTAGCCCCTACAGGCATCAGGAGAGACTGTTCTCAGGTGGCTCTCCTCTGAAAAGGAGCCAGAGGAGACAGGACAGAAGGAACCAGCTGGGACTGCAAGCAGGCTTTCACATCCCAGTCTATAGGAAGAGATCACCAACTGTTTCTATGACTCTGGTTAATCCAGAGATGGAGAAGAAAAAGTATATGATGCAAGACCCACTTCTGCTTTTGAAGAATCTGGTTCTTGGACAGAGTTTCAAATCCCCTTATCGGCCTCCTGCTCACACATATATTCTTTCCCACCATCTTTCGATCAACAACCTGTGAATCTAAGTATTGTTCATCAGGAGATAGCTCCTACTGGGCCAAGCATGAGCAGAGGTCACATTGACTGACCAAAAATATTTATTGTATGCTGTGAAGACTGCAGTGAAGACTTAATATAATCAACCACCCAATCAGAAATCATTTACTAAGTTCTTACTATGTGTCAGGCACTGGCTTAGTACTGAGGATGCAAAGAAAAAGTGTGAAGGGTCTCTCTCCTCAAGGAGCTAACATTCTAAGGGGGGAGAATATAGTGGGCATCAGGAGGTCTGGGTTCTTATCCTAGATCTCTTGCCAACTGGCTCTGTGATTCTAGCAATTTCCTTAACCCTCCCTGAGCTCCAGCTCCAGTGACAGGAAGCTCCCTATTTCATACTTTAGGCAAGTCATGGCCCCTCTCTGTACCTCAGTTTCCCCATCTGTAAAATGAAAGGGTAGACCAGATGATTTCCAAAGTTCCTCTCTAAACTCATCTATCTTATGGTCCTAGGACTCTTGTGAACATAACTGTCCCCCCAGAGATGGGGGTCAATTTTCCTGAATCCAGTCCTAACACAACTGGGCAAACGACAAAGGAGCTCTTGCAGAAGCAACAGACACAAAATCTCTTTATCTCTCCAAAGAACAAAGGCCTCATTCCCACATCACAGAGAAAACGTGTAATCTAAATTGCAAGTCTCTATCACCTGGGTATTCTAGGCTTGTATTTCAAACTATCTCCCCAGGGATTTTCTTCTAGCCAACACCTACACTAAGGTCACTAATTCTTTAAGGATCCAATGGTCCTGGTCCTAATTCCCACCTCATTCACGTGCAATAAGTCACAGATTATCAATGCTGGAAGAAACCATAGAAAGGATTTGGGTTTGGAGTTTTTTATTCCTCTTTTAGGGAGCTATAGGGAGAAACTTTCTAACCAACAAGCTATCGCAAAGTGGAATGGGGTGTTTTGAAAGGTAGTGAGTTCCTTGCTGATGGGAGTTCTTCAAGAAGAAGCTGGATAACCATTCTCACCAGGTGGGCCATGGAGGGAAATTCAGTTCTGGTCTGGGTTGAAGTCGGTGACCAGCTGACTCTGAAATTCTTCAAATCTAGTCCAATTCTCACATTTTACAAGGAAGGAAACTGAAGCCCAGATAGGTGAAGAGACTTTCTCAAAGTCTCATAGGTCGATGGCACAGTGGATGGATCAAATGAGATCACAATTGTAAAGCCCTTAGCACAGTACCTGGCACATAATAGGCACTAAATAAATACTATTATGGTTATGATGATGAGAATGAAGAGGATCTAGTGGCAGTTCTAGGACTAGAAACTTATTCTTTGGTCAGGCTTTCCAATACACTACATAGGTAAGAGATAGATTTCTTTCCCATTTTATGCATAAGAAAACCAAAGTTTCGAGTTAGCCTGTAGGAGTCTAGGTTATTGGAGTTCAGAACAGACCCTGATTTTTACTGTCTAGAATCGAGGATCAACCTTCCCCAGAGGCAGGGGAGTCAGTGTGATTTTAAGGCTTCCTGGAAGATCTCCCTCTTCCGGATACCTCCTCCCAGTCCCCTGTCTAACATTCTATCATCGGACTGGGTGATATTTCAAGATTCAAGAAGGATGCAGGAAAGGTGAGCTGGGAAAAGTATAGAATCCTTTCCTGGAACTCTCAAATGAAACCACCTTTTCCACTGCACTTTTTAGCTCCTCAAATCAATCCGAATCTCAAGAAAAAAGAAAACAATATTAAAGAACCAGCCGGTATTGATCCTCACAATAAACTCTGAGAGGTGGGTGCTGTGGTTATCCCATTTTACAGATGGGGAAACCAAGGCAAACACAGGTGAAGTGACTTGCCCAGGGTCTCACAAACAGTAATTGAATTTGAACCCAGATCTTCCTGACTCTAGGTCAAATACTCTATCTACTGCATCACATATTTTATATCTCCAACTGCACATCCTCCCCAAATGACTAGCCCAAAATAGTACACAGAGCAAATCCTCCACAATGCTGTTGTATTGTAATGAATATGGAGTAGTTGATAGACAATGAATCTATTTTTAAATGTGACTATTGGTTGGGGAGGGGGTGTTGCAAGGAGGTCTGGATCCATGATTTTACTGATGCAACTACTGGCAAAGGAACTCCTTCTACCAAAACAGACTTCTACCTGTTCTGCCACTCAGACTCCAAGGTTGTCTGATGGTCCTGCAAGGTTAAACAAATCACCCGATGTCATACTGCCAGCATGTGTGAGAGGAGAGATCTGAACTCAGTTCTTCTGGACTCCTAGGCCTTCTCTCAAATCCACTATCCCACTTACACTACTGCAACAACAATGTTGCTAGCAGCTGCTGTGGAGGTGATAGACCAACAAAAACACCAACAATAAGAGCACATGTTCTTTGATCTGCTTTTCTAAGGAAAGCAACTTTAAGGGATTTACAATCTCCCTTTAATTAAACATACATACATTATTCACTTAATTCAGGGGAAGAAATCAGTACCCTGAACTTCAGAGAAAATACAAACAGAAATTACAAGCAAAACCTACAAACAGAGCAAAATAACACAAACCAACAGACAGGCTTCTATCTGTCTGACCATAAACATTATATATGTAGTAACCAGAGAGAGAAGCACCAACATCTGGGTTTTCGAAGCCAGGGCAGGCTTGTCTGGCCAAATCACCAACACTCTTCCAATGAGTGTGCCCCCAAAAGCAAAACACCAACCTCAGAGCACATATACCCTGTTCAGGGCCCTGAAGGCTCAGCGCCTACTTAGCAAAAGGGTATGGGAAAAATCTTTAATCCCTAGTACCACATCATATACATTGTTTCCAATCAATGACTCTTGATTCAAAAAAAGGCAAGACTCATTAAAGGCACTTGATTGCTTTAGCATTCCAAAAGAGAAAACAGTAAAAAAAAAAAAGTCCCACCATCCTTAACATTACAACTACCTCTCCTACAAAACAACAAACACTTATCAAGCACTTACTATGTGCACAGCACCAAGCTGAGCTGCCTCATTACAAGCTTGTGAGATCTAGTTGTTAAATTTTCAGTCAAAAAAGTGATGGAGAAAATTTGAATAATGCAAATTAAATGCAAAAGTGTATCCTGTGCATACTTTCTTCAGAGATACAACTGTTAAACATTTACCAGCAAATATTGTTGAGCACAACATAGAAGTGACCGATTTACCAATTGCTGCTTTGAAAAATCTAATAGAATGCTTTGAGGAAAATATGGAATAAAAGGAAACTGATCGAACTACTTGTTCAACTAATATTCTTCGTTAAGCAGATCTGACATTAAGAAGAATTATCCCTCGGACAATGAAGAAAGCCAAAGATGAAAAAGTGAGTTTACAAGCTGAGGTTTCTAGCAGAAGAGCTTAATGAGCTTAAGGCAAACTTTTTAGAAAATTTGCAACAAGGAAATAGTAAAAGAATTCCATGCTTCGATCAAAATAGCATTTCAGATATCATTCATTTATTTTATTATGAAGGAGATGATGTTGTGCAGAAATATATTCCAAAGGAGTATTAAATTGATTTGCATTGTGAAAAATAATTGAACATACTAGTCATTTGGGAGGGGAGAGGGGCAGATGGCAACAAAAAGTTTAGATAAAATGCAATCCCTGCACACAGTGTAATAGAAAATTGAAATCCAGGAAACTTGCCTATTATGGTTGAATAGCTAATAAGTGTCAGAGCTGGGATTCACAGAAGCATAGAAACTCAAGAGTTAGAAGGAAATTTAGATGTCCCCAATTTCAACCTGGCCCTGAACAAGAAACACTTCTACACATCCCTGATAGGTGGTCACTCAGCCTTGGGTTGAAAACTTTCAATGAGAGGGAACCCACTGCCTCTCAAGGCATCCCAACCTATCCTACTTTTGAATAGTTTTACTTGAAATCTACTTCTTCCCAATTTCCCTTCTCTAGTTCTACCTCCTGGGGTCAAGCAGAATGGGCCAAACACCTTTCCCATTGGATAGGCTTCAAACTCAGAATCTCCTTAATCCAAATCTGAAGTTCTTTCAATGACAGAATCCTCCTAGCTGCATGGTGCTGCTGGGGATATAGCCTAGACCAGTGAAATCTTGGATCTAGAGTAACGGCAAAAAAATTTAAATTCTAAAGTGGAGGAAATATTTGCCTATCTCAAGAGAGGCTTTGTGAGGAATATGTTGAATAAATTTAATTATTATAAAAGGTCATGACATCATAATAGCTCATAATAAAAATATGACTTATTATTATTAGGACTGGGCATCTAGACCTTCGGGCCAAATTCTCGACCCTGGGAGGCTGGATATGGATACAACTTGGATTTGGGTCACCCAGCTGGAATTGAGGAATTTCCTTGTTATAGCTATTCCTGCGGCAGGTTCTGGGGTTGCACAGCTTCTGCAAACATTAACTCTTTTGATCTTCCACAGAGCCCAGTGAAGTGTACTCATCTCCAATTTACAGCCTAGGCCAGCCAAGGATCCCACCCTGTAGATCTCCACTCCAATCAAACCCCCTGCTGGAGTACTTACTGTGCCCAGTTCTGGGCCACGCATTTTAGAAAGGACACTAACAGACCACAGGAGATCCAGAGATCTGGAGGTTGCCTAGGGCAGAAATGATGTGGAGTTCTCCCAAACTCAAGGGGAGCTGATTCAATTGTGCTGTTGTCATGAGGTCAGTACTTTGTTCTAATTGTCTCAACCAATGGTCTCTTTCTGGACTTTTGTTTCTATTTCACCCTAAAAGTAATGTTGGCTCCATCCCAGAAATAAATACCTCATTTACCTAGCCCAACAAAAAGGTAATTGATGAGCCACAAACCCTTTGGTGAGTTAGGGGGTGTCTACCCCAAGCACATGAAGACTTCCCCAGGTGGAATGGATGGATGAGAACAATTTGTTCTAATAGCCACGAAGGCAGCTGAAGCAGGTGCCGTGGAGCACTTAGAGCTTGGTCAGACGTAGAAGACACAAAGGTCATCCAATGCATCCCAGGCCATCGCCAATCATCTTGAATTTTGTCTTGCCACTGGACTTAGAAGACTCTGGAAAAGAGAGTCAGGCTGACAATTTTGTTCCTCATTTAAAGCCAACTCACTCATAAGTCAAGACATCACTGCATGATGTCACTGGTCCTCTTTAAAAATGAAGGATGAACAATAACAAGAATCCTAAAAAATAAGAGCTCATTATTTTGTCCCTGAGGTTGTAAGCCACGTAGTGTGCTCTGGTATGACACATCTTCACTCTCCGGAAAGAGGTTATCTGCACTGTCACTTGGTCCTTCTCCTGGTTTTAAAACAACCCTGGTTTTTGAAGGATGGAAGAAGTCTTTATAGCCATACTGGAGTCCTGGATTAAAGACTTTCACACTTAGCAGCAGAAGCTCCCAAGAGATGCCATTTCAGCAGGATTTCAAAGCCGTCCTTTGGTGGACCCAACTGCCAGAGAGTAGGGAGGAGTCCAGTCCATCAGGCACTTTGGGCAGTGCCTCTGGTTCCTGTGAATAGAAGGCCATAACATGTCCAGCAATAATCCAACACATTATACACAGTCAAATGAAGAGTTACATATGAGAAAATAAGGGTTGTGAATTCTAGTGTTCTCATGAGTCTTCCTATAAACACCTCAATAAATTAAAGTAGGTTTTCCTATTGCCTCAGGTGGATATAGTACTCAGAGGCATCCTTCCATTTCGGACCAATTTTTAGCACACATATTCTGGTTTGTTTCATTTTCAGTACATTGTTATGTCTTTACTGTGCCTGATGACTGAGGGTAATCGTGGCAGAGGGAGGTGCTTTTGTATTTGGAGAGTTACAGACTTTTCGTTACCTGGTCCATGAAATGAATCCCTGCATCATTATGGAGGAGAGATTGTGGCCTTCCAAATTATAGTAGAAAGTCCAACAATGGTATAATAACAGTTATAGAGTCTACTTTGGCAGCATAATATGCTTCAGCCTATCTTGAAAACATAGTGATGATAAGAATATATTTATAATTACATGTAGATGTTTGAGTAAAATAAACTTGCATGTGTTAATGAAAGGTCTCCAGGGAGCCGTGTGATGCTCTCTTTCTTTAGACTGGCTACCCAACATTATGTTCTAGGCAAATAAGACTGATGACCTTTTCTCAATCCACTTGAATTCAGTAGCCTTTGATGCTATCAATCTCCCTCTTTTGCTCGACACTTTCTTCTCCTTAGATTTTTAGGAGACCGCTTTCTCCATTTTCTCTTATCTTCACCATGTCTTCGATCTCATCTGGGTCACACCTACAAACCGGAGGTGTCCCACAGGGCTCTGTCCTGGGTTCTCTTCTCTCCTTCCTCTCTCCATACTGTTTCACTTGGTGATCTCATCAGTTCCTACAGATTTAATTATCTCTATGCCAGTGATTCTCAAATCTACTTATCCAGCTCTAATCTCTTATCTGACTTCCAATCTCTCATCTCCCAACTGCCTACTAGATATCTTGAACTGGAAGTCATATAAACAGTTTAAACTATGTCCAAAACTGAACTCATCTTTCCCACCAAACTTTCCCCCTTTCTTATTTTCCTTTTACTATTGAGGGCAACATCAACTTCCCAGTCACCCAGGCTGGCAACCTAGGCATCATCCTTGATTCCTCAGTGTTCTACCCCTCTCCACACCCCATATCCAATCTCTTGTCAAGGCTTGTAGATTTTCTTCTTAACATCTTTCACACATGCCCCCTTCTCTGGTACTGTCACCATCCTGGCAAAGGCCCTCATCACCTCACACCTGGAATATAGTAAAATCCTACCTCCCTCCTTATTCCAATCCAGCCTCCATTCAGCTGTCCAAGTGATCATCCTAACATGCAGGTCTGACCATGTCATATCCCTACTCAAACTCCAGTGGTTCCATATCACTTCAAGAATTAAATATCCTCTGGTATTAAAGCTCTTCATACTCTGACAATTCCCCCCACCCCCACAACATTTCCAGTCTTACACCTTGCTCCCCTCTACCTACTCTGTGAACCAGTGATGCTGGATTCCTTGCTGTTCCTTGAACAATTCAATCCAATTCAATAAACATTTATTAAGCACCCACTATAGGGCAGCTAGGTGGTGAAGTGGAGAAAGTGAGGGGTCTAGAGTCAGGAAGATTCATCTTCCTGAGTCCAAATCTGGCCTCACATACTTACTATCCGTGTGACCCTGTTGGCCTCAGTTTCCTCAAATGTAAAATGAGCTGGAAAAAGAAATGATAAATCGCTCCAGTATCTTTGCCAAGAAAACCTTAAATGTCGAGGGAAGCTAGGTGGCTCAGGAGCTCAAATCTAGCCTCAGACACTTGACACACTTGACAACTTATTAGCTGTGTGACCTTGGGCAAGTCACTTAACCCCAATGGCCCTGCCTTCCCCCCTCCAAAAAAACCAAAAAACAAACAAACAAAAAAACCTTAAACGTGGTCAGACAACTGAAAAAATGACAATGAAAATATGTGCCAGGCTCTGTGCCAAGCACTGGGGATACAAAAAGAGGCAAAAGACAACTCCTGCCCTCAAGGAACTTAAGATCTCATGGGGGAGAACAAGACATTCTGGGTATTTTTTGTGGCTGTTGTCCATACCTTGGAAAGCTCTCCTTCCTCATCTCAGGCTCTTAGCTCTCTTGGCTTCCTTCACATCCCAGCTAAAATCCCACCTTCCGCAGGATGCTTTCCTCTATTCCTCTTAATTCTAGTGCCTTCCTTCGATTTCCTATTTGTCCTGTAGGTAGCCTGTGGGCACAGTTACTTGAGTGTTGTCTGCCCCCTCCCATTGACCTTCTTTATGTCCCCAGCATTTAGTACAGTGTCTGACACATAGTAAGCACTTAATAAATGCTTTATGACTTGCCTGACATGAAAGCATTGGTGAAGGAACTAACAGGCATGCCATGAGGTTGAAGGATTTGACAACAGTTACCCTGGAGAAGAACATAGGATCATAGTTGGAAGGAACCTTTAGAAGTTATGGAAACCAACCCCTCGCTCCCCTTCGTTTTTTTAGAAAGAGAGGCCAAGGGAGATTAAGTGACTTCTCAGAGGCCCATAGCTAGTAGATGTCTGTTTCAACAATCCCACTAGCAGCTGCTGTGGGGGTAAAAAACCAACACAAGCCCAACAACAAGAATGCTGCAAGCCCAGGTTCTTTTGATCTGCTCTACTAAGGAAAGCAACATTAAGAGGTTAACAATCTCAATTTAATCCAGCATACAAATATCATTCACTTAGTTCAGGGGAAAAAGCCAGCACCCTGAACTTCAGAGCAAATACAAACAAATTACAAACATACATTTATAAACAGACCAAATACAATTCATAGTTACCAAGGAACCCTCAACCTCTGAGTTCAGCCAGGAGCCTGACAATAGCTGGCCCAGAGTCACTCGCCACTCCTGCTATAGCTCAGAGCACTTAAAAAGAAAGTCAACCTCTGCGTTTACATATCTTGTTCAGGGTCAAAGGTGAGTCACACATGTGACCCACCCACGTGAACTAAAATCGTCACAAAAATGCGACTTAAACCCACATGGTCTAAAAGCCTCTGATGTTACAAAGATGTCACTCAAACCCATGTAAACTAGGCTTTCCCTTGAGGCAAGAAGGTCATCAAGGACTCCTAATTTAATCAAGGAAACAAAGGCCAAACTCTTGAAGGGCACTTGGTTGAATAAGTGCTAAGAGCCCATCTTGATTCCCAATACAGTGTCTGAGGGAGGAATCAAACCTAAGTCTTCCTAAAAGAAAGTCCATTAATCTATTAACCACACCAAGCTTCCATGATCCTTGAGAGAGGTTGTGACTTGTCCCAGATCACACAGCTAGTAATGGATTCTTCTAACATAATTTGTCACTCTCCTCCCAACACCCAACATCCCTCCCCCCCTCACACCCTTCCACCTTACCCTTAGGTGGACTTAAGGCTTCCTAATGGCTCTGCTAGCTTCAAGTATTAGAGTATTATATGGTTTAAATATATATATATACACACATATATGCGCATATACATACACGCATATGTATATTGTGTTTTATATATAGATACATATATAATACATATTTTTATATGTGTGTATGTATATATATTCCCTACTCAAACTCCAGTGGTTCTGTATCACTTCAAGAATTAAATATAAAATCCTCTGGACTCTGACAATTCCCCACCACCACCACCACATTTCCAGTCTTCCTTATATCTTGTTCCCCTCTACCTACTCTGTGAACCAGTGATGCTGGATTTGTTGTTGTTCCTTGAACAGATTTGGACTCAGGAAGGTGAGTCTTCCTGACTCCAGGCCCTGCACTCTCTCCACTTCACCACCTAGCTGCCGTGTAGTAGGTGCTTAATAAATGTTTATTGGATTGGAGATAAAGATAGATAGATACATAGATATAGATACACACACACACTATATATATATATATATATATATATATATATATATATATATATATACACATATATATATATATATATACACACATATGTGTGCGTGTGTGTGTGTGTGTGTGTGTGTCCCAACTAGATTGCCCTAGCTTCCAAAGAATAATTAGACTGGAAAATGATGTGCATAGGTCCCACCCATCTTTCAAAGCAGGTTCCCAGAGGCAGAGTTCAGGTGGTCCAAGTTTTAAAAAAAAAAAAAAGAATACAGTGTGTATTTCTCAATCTCCCTACAAATCTTTTTTTTGGTTTTTAATAGGCTGAGGGCCTAAGGTTTCCCCAAGGCACAATGAAACCTCACCACTGATAAAGGGAAGAAAACCTTGAGTTTTTTTTTAAAACTGAGGAGTCCTGAAGACTAATTGTTTTTGTGATTTCCTGCCATAGGATCACAGAAAAATAACCCTTTTCTATGAATGCTGAAAGTTTACAAAGCCCTTTGCCATAAAAATGATCCTTAGAAGAGAAAAATACAAGATACAACCAAAATACAAAATACAACCAAATACAAGAATCTAGTATTATTAGACCCTGTTTATAGCTGAGAAAATTGAGGCCCAGTGACCTGAAGAAAGTTGATCATCTTACAACCCAAGTTTCCTGAGTACAAATCCACCTCTCCTTCTGTTAGGCTCCAAGGCAGTATGAAGTAGTGGGAAAACTCTAACACCATATCTTTCATAGAGAAAGTACTTAGAAAATGTTTACTGAACTGAAATGACAGACCATTAGCCTATATGAGCCAGAAAAAAAATGGAGTTTTACTGCCTCCAATTAACTGATAAGTGACTGAGAAACTTTTGGTGACTTCAATCTGTTTAGATTTTATCTTCAGAACCACCCTGGGAGGTGGGTGCTATTGTCACAAATGCCACAAATGCTAGCTATTACCTAGGCTTCCAGACACTGCCTCTCCTGGTTCTCGGCCAAACTGACCACTACTTCTCACTCTCTTTTTCTGGATCCTCCTCCAGATCATGCCCTCTAACCGTAGGAGTCCCTCAGGGTTCTGTCCTTGGCAAAACGTATACTCGCCAAAAAGACTATTTCATGGAGAATTCACACAGGGCAAGCACTCATATGGTGGTCAGAAGACGCTCTACAAGGACACTCTCAAGGTCTCTCTTAAGAACTTTGGAATTGATTGTGAATTGATACCGGCGCAGTCTCACTCAGCATAGCGTGGTCACATCAGAGAAAGTGCTGTCCTCTATGAGCAAAGCAGAAATTAGGTAGCTCCAAGAAAACGCGAGATGCACAAATTTAGACAATCCACCCCAAATTTTCACATGGCCTATTTGTGTGCCCCACCTGCGGTGGAGCGTTCCAAGCTTGTATTGGTCTGATTGGCCACAGTCCAAGACATGGTAACTTGACTGTAGCATAGTGAGGTCATTTTGGTCCTCTTCAATTACAAGGACAACCAACCAACTTCATTTCGTGATCTCATCAGCTCCCGAGGATTTAGTGATTGTCTCTATTCTCAAATCTGCCTATCCTGCCCCAATCTCTCTGCTGACCTTCAATGTCACATCTCCAAACTGCCTTTCACACATCTCAAACTGGATGTCCAGTAGACATCTTAAACTCAATGTGTCCAAAAGAATTCAGTATCTTTCCCCTTAAACTCTCCCCTTCCTCACCACCTTCCCTATTACAATAGAGGATAAGAACATTCTTCCAGTCCCTCAGGCTGAGAAACCTAAGGAGTCATCTCGGATTCCTATCTCTTACCCTGCTTTTGCAAGCTGTTTCCAAGGCCTGTCGACTTTATCTTTGTAATATCTCTCAAATATGCCTCTTTCTCTCCTCTGACACTGTCATCAATTTAGAACAGGCCTTCATCACCTCACACCCAGATAGTTGCAATAGTCTGCCGATGGCTTTGCCTTCCTCAAGTCTCTCCCCACTCCAATCTGGCCTCCGTGAAGCCACTAAATTGATTTTCTTAAAGTGCTGGTCTGATCTCATCATTCCTCCCCTACTCAATAAACTCCAGTGGCTCCCTCTTGCTTCCAGAATGAAATAAAAATCTTCTGTCTGGCATTCAAAGCCCTTTATAACCTTCCACCTTTTCCTTACCATACCGTTCTTCTACCTTTCCAGTCTTCTTACATCTTTCTCTCCAGTACAGGTTGATGCTGGTTCCTTGGTTGTTCCAGGAACAAAACATTCCATTTCTTGGGTCCAAGCATTCTCTCTGGCTGTCCTCCATACCTGCGATGCTTTCCCTCTTCCACTCCAACTACTGACCTCCCTGATTTCCTTTAAGTACCAACTAAAATCCTGTCTCCTACAGGAAGCCTTTCCCAATCCCCCGATGCATTCCCTCTATTAATCATGTCCTATTTATCCTGTATTCAGCTCACTTTGTATATATTTATTTGCATGTTGTCTCCCCTATTAGACTGTAAGTTCCTTGAGGTCAGAGACTGTCTTTTGCCTTTTTTTTTTTAATATCTAGTGCTCAGCACAGTGCCTGGCACACAGTGGGTGCTTAATAAATGTTTATTGAATTTAACTGAATTATTATTAATGTCCATTCTGCCTCTCTCACATAACTCTTGTGCAGATTAAATGTCAATAAATATACAAACTGGAAAGCTTGTAACTAGAAAAGACTAAAGGTATTTTGTTCTAAAGGAAAGACGACTGGATTTGAAGTCACCAGGAGTTGTAACCCTGCCACTTACCAGCTGCGTGACTTTTGGCAAGTTAAATCACCTCTCTGAGCTTTAGTTTTTTGCTCTATATAATAAAGACATTAATACTTGCGCTTTCTTCCCTATAGGAGTATCGAGAAAAATTATGAGTTATTGTTATTGCTATGATCATCTACGAAGTGTTCATTAGTTGTGCTAAATGGTCCTTAAGGCTCTTTAAAGTCAGGAAGTCTCTAATTCAAATCTAGCTTCAGACACTTACTAGCTGTGTGACTCTGGGCAAGTCACTTAATTTCTGTCTGCCTTAGCTTCCTCACCTGTAAAATGAAGATAATAATAGCCTCTCAAGTTTGTTGTGAGACTAAATGAGATAATATTTGTAAAGCACCCTGCAAACCTTAAAGTACTATGTGTTAGCATCATCATCGTTAATATCATTAGTATCAGTGTATTGGAAAGGCTGGAGTATATCCAGAAGAGGACAACTGAGAAGCCATTCCATTACCAGCTGAGAGAAGTGGTATCTTTAGAGAAAACTTAGTGGGGAGGGAAGAAGAATAACTCTTTTCAAATGCATGAAGGACTACTATTGAAAAGGAGATAATCTTGGTCTGTTTAACCCCAGCAAGCGAAACTGGAACAATGGGTAGAAGTTATAAAGAAACAGAATTGACAAAGGAAAACTTTGAACCTGTTAGAGGTATCCAGAAATGGAAGGAGCTTGCCGTGGAGGGAGCAGAAATCCAGATGTGGGGCTGTGGAGGGCCTACTGTCCTAAGCTTTGGGGGTTTGTGCAGCTTTTTTCAGAGATACTTCTAGGGACCTGTAAATTTTTAGTTCTTTCAAGGTGGTGTGATCTAAGGAGAGGTGTGTTTACTACTTTCCTGGCCTGTGTTCTGGTCTGTGAGTGATCACAAGTATTCTTTTCTACCCTGGAACTGTGAGGAGGGTCCACGCTCCACTGGGTGGAGGGGTGGTCCACCATCCCCAGCAAAGGCTTATGGGAGGATGTTGTAAAGGGGACTTCTATAAAGCAGAGGTTCTTAATAATAATAGCTAGCATACTGGAAGGTTTGCAAAGCACTTTACAAATATTTTTTTCTTATCCTTCCTCACAATAGCAGGTGCATTGCTACCCCCATTTTACAGACAAGAAGACTGAGGCAGGCAGAGATTAAGTGACTTGCCCAAGGTTACACAGCTAGTAAGTGTCTGAGGCTGAGATTTGAACTCAGGTCTCCTTGATTCCAGGGCCAACTTTCTGTTGACTGTACCATTAGCTGCCTCTTAACAATGTCTGAATCAATGTTAATCAATGTTTGGCAGGCTGATAAAGACTATGGGTCCCCTTCAGAGAATTAACATTTTTAAATGCATAAAATAGTTAGTGTTACAAAGGAAACCAATTTAGTTATCAAAATATTAAGAAGAGTAAGTTCACTGATCCCAGGTTAGGAATCCTTGCTATAAAGGTACAGGCTAGATTAGAGGGCCTCTGAGGACCCTCCCATATCTCGAGCTATGCCACTTTGATTCTGTAATGTATTCTGTAAATGATTCTGTAATGTAATGTAATGTAAATAAATGTAATGATTCTGTAAAAAAAAAAGAGCTGAAAGAGTCCTTTCAAATCACCTACTCCCTCGATCACCTTCATCTGTGTGGGTCTGTAAGTAGAGGCTCATGTGTAACCTGTAAAGGTAATGAGATATTCTTCCAGCAGAGACCACAACATAAAATAATCTCTCTAGTAGGGACAGGAGCTATCAGAATGGGCTATTCCAGCATGCTTCCCATGTCCTAATAAATCCACAGACCTTCTTTCATCCTTCCCCCCCACCCCTCCACTACCCACATACATCTGCATTTGGGTTCCCAGGAAGAGCCTGAGCAAATTCCCTAAGCAAGAAATGTTTGCTCTCTTCATTCCATGCAAATATGCCTAGGACCCTGGCCATACCAACTGAAGAAACATTGAGCAACAGTTGGCCAGTAGTGGACTTTGGCCCGATTGTTAGTAATCTGCACCAGAGAAATACAACCTCCCACCCAGAGACATCTTTCAAGGCTATGCCTAGAGGTAATTGTATTTCCTTTATCATTTAACTAAACCAATGACAGATCAAAAACTATGTAAACACACAGACAGAGACACACCCTAGCACAGAAAGTGGACAAATCCCATGTGCCAGGTCATTGAAGCACCTAGCACAATGGGGACTAATAGTAGCCAAAGTATGTATGTGCCCAGGGTACCACACAAGCCAATCAACTAAGGCTTCCTCACCTGGGGTCCATGAACTTTTTTTATTTACTTATTTAATATTTTGATAACTGTATTTCAGTATAACTGCTTTCCTTTGTAATCCTATGTATTTTATTTTATGTATTTTAAAACATTATTCTGAGAGGGTCCTTAGTTTTCACCAGGCTGCCAAAGGGGATTATGATATAAATAGAAGTTAAGAATCTCTGATTTAGAGGCTTAGATGGATCTGTGATCCCATTAATACGGGTATTTCTTCCATGGCTGCATGGAACTCATCCACACTTCGTTGGGTATGATATTCTAGTCTTGTAAATTCTCCAAAGGGATTCCACCAAATATGCTAGAGGCTTTCTTTCCTCTGATTCTTAATCTAGTTCAACCCTGAGTTTGCTCATCTGTTATTCTCTACCATCGCTTTGTGACCAATCTGCACATCTCCTTTGATGGCGATTTTTATCATCACTTTTCACACATAAAGCAGTTAGTAATAGTTCAAAACCAGCTGATAGCCACCATGTCCTCTGGGTCACAATAAGGGGTATCTCTGTGCAGTTTTAAGCTTTGATAGGTTAACCATTACTGATCTTTCTACATGACCAGTCCATCTTCTTTATCATTTGGCATTTCTCTGATAATATCCCTTATCCCAGGTCTCCCTCAAAGTGCCTTATTTGCCATAGGCTGCAGCCTGCTCACATATGCTGCTCACACCATGCCTTTCTCCACTGCTTTGTAATATACTTGCTTTTAGTTCTTCAGAGGTTGTTGTGTGTCATGACTTGCAGCCATATGGAAACTGGTAGAATATTGGTGTTAAAAAAAAAATATATATATATATATAGATAGATAGATAGATAGATATAGATATATAGATATAGATATCTATCTATATATATAGATAGATATACCACCAGGGCAGCTAGGTGGTGAAGTGGATAGAACACTAGCCCTGGAGTCGGGAGGACCTGAGTTCAAATCTGGCCTCAGACACTTATTAGTTATGTGACCCTGGGCAAGTCACTTAACCCTGATTGCCTCTCAAAAAAAAAAAAAGAGATTATCTTTTGGTATCATCTAATGGTAGCCATTTCTAGGGGAAGGGAGGCCAGGAAGAAAAAAAAAAAGAAAAAAATAAGTTTACATGGTAACTTTATTATATATTTAAAAGGAATAGCAAGTTGTACATAAAAGATTTGCAGTTTCAGAGGCAGAGCCAAGATGGTAGAGTAAAGGCAGAGACTCACCTGAGCTCTCCCTGAACCCCCTCCAAATATTTTTTAAAAATGACTTTAAATAAATTATAGAGCAGCAAGACCCACAAAAAGATGGAGAGAAACAAATTTCTGGCCCAAGACAACTTAGAAGGTCAACAGGAAAAGTCTGTTGCACCAGGGTGAGAGAGTGCAGGCTGCACCAGGGCGGACCAACCCCCAGTAAAACAAGATGAGGCCTTGGAATGACCGAATCACTGGCAGCTGCGGTGGTTTCCAGACCTCTTAGCCCACAGATGCCAAAGACAACTTAGAAGGTCAGCAGGAAAGGTCTATTGCACCTGGGTGAGAGTGGAGCATAGTCTAGCCCAGGCTATGTCAGCACAGCCCTGGCCACAGCAAACTAGGAGCAGGCCTTGGGAGTGACTGAATCAGCAGCTGTGGTGGCTATTTCCAGAGCTCTCAGCACATAGACGGTGAGGGGGTTGAACAACTGATCAAAAGGAGATCACAAGGGTCTCTTTGCTAGCACTAAGACAAAATTCTGTTGCTTTGCCCACACTCAGATCGATCCAGGTCACAATCCTAGGTGGCAGTCCCAAGGTGAGGAGGAACATTAGCACAGCAGAGATTGAGACCACAGTGGAGGGTGGACCCTCCTCACAGTTCCAGGGTAGAAAAGAGTACTTGTGATCGCTCACAGAACAGAGCACAGGCCAGGAAAGTAGTAAACACACCTCTCCTTAGATCACACCACTTGAAAGAACTAAAAATTTACAGGTCCCTAGAAGTATCTCTGAAAAAAGCTGCACAAAAGCCCCAAAGCTTGGGACAGTAGGCCCTCCACACTGGAAGCAGAGCCCTATTTTAACAGAGTTAAAAGTCAAGTAATAGGCTGGGAAAATGAGCAAACAACTGGGGGGGGGCAGGGAGACAAAAACCTCTGACTATAGAAACTTACTTTGGTGACAAGGAAGATCAAAACACACGCTCAGAAGAAGACAACAAAGTCAAAGCTCCTACATCGAAAGCCTCCAAGAAAAATACAAATTGGTCTCAGGC
This sequence comes from Phalanger gymnotis, assembly GCA_028646595.1. Lineage (NCBI taxonomy): Eukaryota > Metazoa > Chordata > Mammalia > Diprotodontia > Phalangeridae > Phalanger > Phalanger gymnotis. The sequence goes on from CM053622.1 coordinate 89,371,442, forward strand.
CATGGAAGAACTCAAAAAGGATTTTGAAAATCAAGTAAGAGAGACAGAGGAAAAATTGGGAAGAGAAATGAGAGTGATGCAAGAAAATCATGAAAAACAAGTCATCAGCTTGGTAAAGGAGACACAAAAAAATACCCAAGAAAATAACACCTTAAAAAACAGACTAGGCTAAATAGTAAAAGAAGTCCAAAAAGCAAATGAGGAGAATAATTCCTTAAAAAGCAGAACTGGTCAAATGGAAAAGGAGTTCCAAAAGTTCACTGAAGAAAACAGTGCCTTAAAAATTAGATGGAGCAAATGGAAGCTAATGACTTCATGAGAAATCATGAAACAATAAAAAAAGGGCGGAGGGGAGAAGGAAATGTGAATTATCTCAATGGAAAAACCACTGACCTGGAAAACAGATCCAGAAGAGATAATTTAAAAATTATTGGACTACCTGAAAGCCATGATTTAAAAAAAGAGCCTAGACATCATCTTTCAAGAAATTATCAAAGAAAACTGCCCTGATATTCTAGAACGAGAGTATAAAATAGAAATTGAGAGAATCCACTGATCACCTCCTAAAAAAGATCCCAAAATGAAAACTGCCAGGAATATTACAGCCAAATTCCAAAGTTCCCAGGTCAAGGAGAAAATATTGCAAGCAGCTATAAAGAAACAATTCCAGTATAGTGGAGGCCACAGCCTGGCTAACACAAGATTTGGCAGCTTCTACATGAAAGGATCAGAGAGTTTGGAATATGATATTCCAAAGGGTAAAGGAGCCAGGATTACAAGCAAGAATCACTTACCCAGCAAAGCTGAGCATAATCCTTCAGGGGAAAAAAATGGAAATTCAATGAGATAGAGGACTTTCAAGCATTCTTGATGAAAAGACCAGAGCTGAATAGAAAATCTGACTTTCAAGTACAAGACTCAAGAGAAACATAAAAAGGGAAACAGGAAAAGAAAATCATAAGGGACTTAATAAGGTTAAACTGTTTACATTCATACATGGGAAGATGATGTTTGTAACTTATGAGACCTTTCTCATTATTAGGTCAGTTAGGAATATATATATATAAGGTACAGGTGTCAGTTGAATATGAAGAGATGATACCTAAAAAATAAAATTAAGGGTGAGAGAGAAATATACTGGGAGAAAGGAAAAGTGAGAGGTAGAAAGGGGTAAATTATCTCCCATAAAAGAGGCAAGAAAAAGCTTTTGCATTGAAAGGGAAGAGAAAGGTAATGGGGAGTGAGTGAACCTTACTCTAATGGAATAACATACACATTCAATTGGGTATAGAAATCTATCTTACTTGTCTACAGTTAAGTAGGAGGGGAAGGGTATAAAAGAAGGGCGGGGAGGGGTGATAGAAGGGAAGATAGATTGAGGGAGAGGGTAGTCAGAAGCAAAACATTTTTGAGGAAGGACAGGGTAAAAGGAAAGAAAGAACAGTATAAACAGGGGGCACAGGATGGAGGGAAATACAGTTAGCAATAGTAACTAAAAATTTTTGAAGCAAATTTCTCTGATAAAGGTCTCATTTCTCAAACATAGAGAGGACTGAGTCAAATTTATAAAAATAAGAGCCATCTCCCAATTGATAAATGATCAAAAGATATGATCAGTTTTTAGATGAAGTAATCAAAGCTTTCTATAGCTATATGAAAAAGTAACTCACTATTGATTGGAGAAATGTAAATTAAAACAATTCTGAAGTACTACCTCATACCTATTAGACTGGCTAATAGGACAGAAAAGGTAAATGAGAAATGGTTGAAGGGATATGGGAAAAATGAGACATTAATGAACTATTGGTGGAGTTGTGAACTGATTTAACCATTCCGTAGAGCAATTTGGAACTATGCCCAAAGGGTTATAAAACTATGCATATCTTTTGACCTAGCAATATCACTAAAGAGATTAAAAAAAAAAGGAAAAGGACCTGTGTGCAAAAAAATAATTATAACAGCTCTTTTCTGGGGGCAAAGGATTAGAAATTGAGGGGATGCCTATCTATTGGGGAATGGCTGAACAAGTTGTGGTTATGTGATTATGATGAAATACTATTGTACTATAAGAAATGATGAGCAGGATGCTCTCAGAAAAACCTTGAAATACTTGCATGGGCTGATGCAAAGTGAAACGTACTGTGTACAAAGTAACAGCAGTATTTTAAGATGATCAGTTGTGAATGACTTAGCTATTCTCAGAAATACAATGATCCAAGACAACTTGGAAGGACTTATGATGAAAAATGCTATCCATCCCCAGAGAAAGAACTGATGGTGTCTAAATACAAATTGAAGCATACTTTTTTTACTTCCTTTACTTTTCTTGAGTTATTTTTTGTCAATTTTCTTTCACGACATAACTATAATGGATATGTTTTGCATGACTACACATGTATAACCTATATAGAATTGTTTGTCTTCTCAGTGGGGGAGGGGGAGTGGGGAGTGAGGAAGGGAGAGAATGCGGAACTCAAAGTTTTAAAAGCAAATGTTAACTTGTAACTGGGAATAAAATACTAAATCTAAAAAAAAGAAAAAAGATTTGCAGGTTCATGTACAATCATTTTTTTTTATTATACTGTGTTATGGAAGTGCTTGTTTTGTTCCATAAATTAAAAATAAATTAAAAATTTTAAAAGATAGATCTTTGTTCTGAGAAAAATTTGGAGTCAATAAAAGGACTTTGGCAATTTCTTTTTGTTTTAGGGAGACACTTGCTCAGGGTCACCCAACTAGTAAGCGTTGAGGCTGGATTTGAATTCAGGTCCTCCTGACTCCGGGGCTAGCGCTCTATCCATTGAGCCACCTAGTTGCAAGAAACTTGCAATTTTTTGAAGGCAACATGACCTTCCTTCCTCTTTCTGCTTAATTTTGGACGCGCTTCATTGTCCATCAGTCCCAGATAATTATATTAATGGGCAAAGGTTATAGGTTGTTCATCCAACTGCATATTATAATCTGGGCATCAGGCATTCTTTATGTTACTTAGCTTTTTCTATGGGGCTAGTTAAGTGAAAGTCTTTTACATGGTCACAGATAATTGTCATGTGGCTCTGCAATGTTTCAGGGCTTGAAGCAGCCAGTGTCATCTACAAACAGGAGCACCTGGAGGACTTCCTCTTTTGCGGAGATTCCCTCTCCAACTTGATCCTTGTGGCTACAACCCATTCTTGTCAAAGGCATGTGGTGTCTCCCTATTTTATACCTTGTCTTACAGCTATCAGAGAGTGGATGAACGGGGTTATCTCTGCTATTTTATCTAGAGGGAATCTAGCATGATTTTGATATATGGGCAGGAGATATTTTGTTGGAAAAGAACCATTAAGACAGTGTTTGGTTTTACTGAATCAAATGCTTAAAAAATAGGCTTAAAAAAAAGAAGCCCTTGTGATTTCATGTATCGTCTAGACCACAGGTGTCATATGGGCTGCCACTGAAGTTCTAAGAAGAACTAGATTAAAATGTGATTGACAAATGTTCAGCAAAATAAATAAAAATACAACATAATGTTAATTTGTGGCTTTCTAAATCAACATATTGCCAGCAGAGATTCTATTTGAGTTTGACACCACTCACTTCTCTACATCTTTAAGTCAGCTGAGTAAGAGTAAAGATGTATTTTTCTGTGGCAAAAGCCTGTTTCCTACCCTTGTCCTCATTGAGCATGCTCTAAATGTAGAGATGATTCTCTTTAAAATTGCATATAAATAGGAAAAGAGGCATATTTTGTGGTTCAGTCATTTCAGTTGCGTTTGACTCTTCATGACCCCATGTGTGATTTTCTTAGCAAAGATACTGGAGTGGTTTGCCATTTCCTTCTCCAGCTCATTTTTAACAGATGGGGAAACTGAGACAAAGAGGGTTAAGTGACTTGCCCCAGGGTCACCCAGTTGGTAAGTGTTTGAGGCCTGATTTGAACCAATGGGTGGAAGCAGTGAAGCAGGTTTGGGCTCAATGGAGGAAGAACTTTCTAATAATCAGAGCAGCTCAAGGGGAAATGGGATGTTTCAGAAGGGTTCCTCTAAATGAGAGATCGGCAATCAGAGATTGACTAGTTGTTTACGGGGGATGGATCTAGAAAAATATAAATTGTCTACCATAGAAAAGACTAAACCTTACAGTGTGCTCTCATCTGCTCAGATGGCAGGAACTAGAAGTCAAGGAAACGAAGGGGGCAGGATGACGGGGTGGGGGGGAGGGACGGACGGGGGGAGGGAGGAGACAGGACAAGACTTGGAGGAGGGTTGTTTCATTGATTTTGAGAAATAAAGTTCTATGGTAGTCAAAGTTGCATGGCCCTATGAAATGTGGCTATGACCTGGCAGCTGGAAAGCAGTCAAATGGATATTCACTGAGGCCCCTTACACCTTCAAGATCTTGGGATTCCCTGAAAAAAATCCGTGAATTCTGGGAGCCTAGGATTGGATAACTTCTTGTATTTCAGAGCCTTTGAGCTCTGAGAATTTCCTAGCCCTGATTTAATTCCTTGTTCTCAAGGAGGAAGTTCATCTGCGGTTCTGTGGATTCCCCAGAGGCAGAAAGAGGGGGATTTGCTGAGCTGGGAGAGCTGGACTGGAGCTCTAAGAATTGTCTGTCTCTCTGTCTTTCTCATGCACACATACTCCTGGGTCTCTGAAACCATCTCCTTTCCCTCCTTCTTACACACACACACAATTCTCTCTGTCTCTTCCCCTCTGCCTCTGTCTTTCTCTCTGTGTCTCTCTTTGTCTCTGTCTCTTAATACACACAAATTCTGTCTCCCTATCCCTGTCTGTCTCTCTCTCTGTCACACACATACACACAGACACACACACACACACACACACACACACACACACACACACATTCTGACTCTCTGTCTCCCCCACACACACACACCCTAGATCTCAGAAGCCATTACCCTTTCTTTTCTTACACCTGTACGTATTCAAACACACACACACACACACACACACACACAATTCTCTCTGTGTCTATATCTTTCTGCCCCTTTGCCTCTGTCTTTCTCTGTGTCTCTAACTCTCTTTGTCTGTCTCTTAATACACACAAATTCTGTCTCCCTATCCCTGTCTCTCTCTCTGTCACACACACACACACACCGTAGATCTCTGAAGCTATTACCCTTCCTTTTCTTACACCTGTACATATTCAAACACACACACTCCACCATATTCACCTCATTCCAGAGTACCTAATTCCCTATTCCTGGCTCTTTTCTCAAGAGGTGAATACAGGGAGGGTGGCCTGGGGAATGGGGCAATCAGAATACATACCATCCTGGGGTGGAGAGGGAGGGGAGAGATGGGGAGAAAATTTGTAACTCAAAATCTTGTGGAAGTGAATGTTGAAAACTAAAAATAAATAAATTAATATTTTTTAAAAAAAAGAGGTGAAAACACTTTAAGAGACTCTCTTCCAGTCTAGATGAGTAACTAAGAAATGTGAATATAGCTATACAGTCTTACCGTTCCCCCCCCCCATTTTCCCCTTTAAAAGGCCCTGTAGAGCCCCACAGTCATTCACTACCCCTCCCCACCTCTTGCTGGTGATTTAGTCTCCACCTATCACACATTATGCCTGGGCTAGGGCCAAAGTGACTTCGCCCTCTGTATAATAAGCAGAGGAGCTCAGCTGGTCTAAGAGAAAGAAGTCTTGGTTTGGAGTCTTAGGACTTGGGTTTCAATTCTTCTGCCTCTGTGTGACTTAGGAGAGAGAAATCATTTACCTTCTCTGGGCCTCCTGCTCCTCCTCTCCAAAAGGCAGGCTTAGAGCTTAGAACAGGTGTTCTTAAATTGAGGTCCACGAACTTGTTTTTTAAAATATTTAAATAACCGTATTTAAATATAATTGGATCCTTTTGTAATCCTGTGGGTTTCACTTTATGCATTTAAAAATACTAGCCAGAGGAGGGGTCCAGAGGCTTCATCAGCCTGCCAAAGGGGTCTGAGTCACACACACGCACAAAAAGGTTAAGAATAGAGGATCTCTAAGTTTCCTTTTCAGCTCAAGACACTAGGATCCTAGAACCAGGAAAAGGCTGGAGTTGGCAATTCTGGAGACATTGGAGAAAGCAGAGAACGGGAGGAAAGAGAAGGGGGAAAACTAGGGTCATTGAATTGGGCTGTAAAGAAGGAAGGCCTGAGAGGTCAACTAATGTGACCTGGGACAGGAGAGGGAAATTCATTCAGATACCAGGAGGGTTGTAGATGCAGAGAAAACAGCAATCCTTTGGGATTGTTTTGAGCAAGCAAGCAAACAACAACCCCAAAACTAAACTGACCCAAGTTTCACCTCCCACTATCCCCAATCCCCCAGAAGCCCATTGGCACACACATATTTCCCACATTTAACAGAGAGGGTGTTAAAGACATAGTAACCCATATCTCTGATTTTCCAGGATAGTCCCATGTTTCAATGCTACAAAAATACTAGAGGCCGAGGTGGCTCCTGGGTCAGGCCTCTGACACAGAGGGATCAGGGATTGTCTGGCTTTAGGGACAGATTGCAAATCTCCTAACTCCCAGCTTCGCAGACAAGCACCCTCTGAAAGCCCCTAGCAGGATTCTGAGTCAGCACAGTCTGTGCCTCTACATGTAGAAAGCTGCCTTTCCAAAGGTAGAACGTGGCTACCGTCATGTAGGACTGAAAAGCGCTGTCTAGACGAAACCTGGGGAGTTGGCCACAGAGTGTTTGATCATCACCTGCCTGTAATCACTGAGGAGAGGACGTGGGGTACGTGATTCTCCATCGAATACTTCTATAAGACTGTCCAGCTCTAACATTTCATGATATAAAGTCCCTTCCAGCTTTGCCATTCCATATTCTGATAGTCTATGTTCTAAGGTCCTTTCCAGACTTGACATTTGTATTATTCATGAATAGGCTCTCAGTTAATATTTGTTGACTAAAAGTATTAAAAGAATTGATAAAGAGTTCTTATCATTTTCTCACACACTTTTTTTTTTCTTGCTGAAATATCCTCTTAACTGGTCCCCTCCCTCCCTCCACTGGGAAGAGTTGGTCAGTCAATAAACACTTATTAAGAGCCTACTACGTGCCAGTCACTTTGCTACAAAGAATGGCAAAAGACAGTCTTTGCCTTTGAAAGTATCTCACAATCTAATGGGAGAGTGGTCAGAGAAACTTGGTTCAAATCCTGTCTCTGCATCTTATTACTTCTGTGATCCTAGGCAAGTCATTTAACCTCTGTCTGCCTTGGTTTCCTCATCTGAAAATGGGGACAATAACAGCACCTACCTTCCAGGATTGTTGTGAGAAGAAAATGAATTAACAGTTGTAAAATGCTTAACACATAGTAAGCATTTTATAAATGTTAGCTATTATTATCATTATTATTAATTATTATTTCTTCATCTGTAAACTGAGGCAACTGGTCCAGATGACCCCTGAGAATGCATCCAGCTCTGAGTCGAAGCTATTTTCCTTCTGTTATGGCACTTAAGCTGTTCCATCATTCTACTCTATGTAAGAGCCTATGCTAGCTTGTCAAAGAAGTGTAACAATGAACAAGAAACAGTCCCTGTCAGAAGGAATTTATAATCTAGTAATACATGTGTGTTAACACTAAACAATTTACAATTCACTTTCATATCCATCATCCCTCTGATCCTCACGACCTTGTAAAGTAATTGGGGCCAGGTGGCATTCTGTTGTATCTACTTCACGTACGAGGAAAATGAGACGCAGAGAAATCAAATCACCTCCCCACAGTCGCACAGCTAGTAAGCATTTATGAGGTGTCCAGGAGGATGGGCACCTCTGCTGTGAGGGCTTGCTGAGCCCTTTTCATGGTTGCTCATACACCTTTGGTGGCCACCTGTCACCCAACTTTCACCTAGGGCTCTGAGAAGCTGTAGCATATATATTGGCCATACCCCAGTAAAACCATTTCAGTAGATGGGCTAAACCAGGTGGAGGGTAATCAACAGGCCTTGAACCCATTGGTGAGTTAGGAGGAAGCCTACCCCAAGCGTGTGAAGGTTTCCCTTGGCAGAATGAGCAAATGGGAACGATTTGTCCTCAATGGCCATGATGGCAGCTGAAGCAGGTACTGTGGAATGCTTAGAGCTTGGTCAGACATCAGACACCAAGGTTATCTACTGTATCCTGGACCATCGAGAGCCATCTCGACTTTTTCCTGCCATTGGACTTCACTGACTCTGGAAGAGAGTGAGGCTGGCAACTTGGCGTAACTCTGCCTCAGTTAAATCCAATTCATGCCAGAGTCAAGACATCGCCCTGTGATGTCATTGGTTCTCTTTGAAAAGCAAGGACTAACAACAACCACTGGCAAAGGTGGGACTGAAATCTCCAATGGGTTTCCTGATCCATTGGACAGGAGAGGAGCCAGACCTGTGACCTCATTGGCACAGAGAATTCCTGGTTGAAGAAACTCTCTCTTTTAATGCAGGCTATCACTTTCTCTTCAATTTATAGTCTTAGAGAGATACCTGAGGGCACTGAGAATTAAGCAACTTGCCAAGGATCACACAGCCAGAATATATGTCAGAGGCTTTGGTCTTCTTGGTTTAAAAGTCGGCTTACTACCCACTCCACGGCACCATGGATGAACTATCAGAGGCCTGATTGAATGCTGGTGCTAAAAGGGATGGATCTTTGTGGACATCTGTTCCAACACCCTCACTTTAGCTGATAAACCGAGGGAAAACTTCCTAACGATTAGAACTATCCCAAAGGCAATGAGCTTCTTTATCAGGTAGTGAATTCCCCATCTTTGGAGGTATTCAAGCAAAAGTTGGATGGCCCTTTGTTAGTGTGTTGTAGGGGAATGAGGAGAAAAGGGTTACAGATTGGAGTAGATTAAGTCCCTTCCAATCCTGGAATTCTGTGATTCTGATGCTCAAAAAAATGAAATAATGTCATTAGCACTCACTTTCCATGCCTGTAAAATTGGGATGATAGTACTTGAATAATCTACTTTTAGGGTTGTTTAATATATTTTAAAGTACAATAAAACCTTGAATTATTACTGATCCCTCTGGTCCTCAATCTTGTCACCTGTAAAAAGGACATTATAACGCTTGTACTTCCTACTTCAGAGGATGACTAAGAAGAAAATGTTTCATAAAGTTCTATGTAAATATAAGGGGATTAATGTTATTTATTTCAGGACTACTTGTTGATATTTAGGAGGCTCCAGAATTCTTTGCATTACATCATATCCTCCCTCCATCGACCAAAGTGCATATTATTTCACTTAGTGCCCTTCTATCCCACTGGATGGTTTCCTAGGACCCACACTGAGCAACCAGAAAGACAAAAGGAGTTCCCCTAAGAGTCTGCTTCCTGACTCTGCCTTGTCTTCTGCCTGTATTACAGGATCAGGAGGGCTCTTGCTCATTCATTTTCTCATATGCTCAGCTGACTCATGATAACTTGCATTGAGGAAAAAAAATGTTCCTCATCACCATGGCTATTCACTCTTATCCTACTCTTGTCCAGCCCTTATTCAGGTTGTTTTCTATGCTTAGATTAAACTCCTTCCACAGCTCTACTTGGTGAAGACCACCTTAAAGACCTAGAGATAAGTGATATTTGATTATAAGTGATATTATTAATCCAATTCACGTATAAGTCATTTATTGCTACTCTTAGAAGTCTCAGGATGATAGATTTAGAATTTCAGAGGCCATTTGCTACAACCCTCTCATTTTGCAGATGAGGAAACTGAGCCCAAGTGACTAGCCCAAGGTCACACAGGTTCCAAGAATCAGAGCTGGGATTTGATTCCAACTACTCTGATTCTAGGCCTTCTTCTATTTTCCCTTTATTCTATCACACCTCATCATCTCCCATGGATTCAATTACCATCTCAATGCATTAATTCCCTGATCTATGAATCTAGCCCTAACATCTCTTCTGAGCTTCAGTTTCCAGTTACCTTTTGGATATACCAAACAGGATCTCATGTAGGCTTCTCAAACTCAAAATGTCCAAAACAGAACTCGTTATCTCCTCCTGTCCCAAACCCTCTTCTCTTCCATACTTCCTCATTTGTTATTGAGGATACCACCATTTTCTCAGTCACCCAGACTCACAACCTTGGTGTCATCCTTGACTCTTGTTACCAATCTTGTCTTCTCTACCTTGACAATATCTCTTATATGCATATTCTTCTCTCCTCTAACTGTTACCAACCTCATCTGGGCTCTTATCACTTCATTCCTAGACTATTACAATAGCCTCCTGGCCAATTTCCCTGCTTCAAGGATCTCCCTACTCTAAAGTAATTTTCCTAAAGCACAGGTCTATGTTACCTTCTTACTCCATAAATCCCAGTAGCTCTCTGTTACCTCCAGGATCAAATATAAAATCCTCATCTTACAGGCATTCAGGTCCTAGACAATATGGCCCCTTCCTACCTTTCCAGCCTTCTCACACTTTGTTCCCTTTTTACACATTCTAGCATCTAGCTCTACTGGTTTTCTTGCTGTTTCTTGCACATAACACTCCATCTCTCTACCCTTTGCCTGGACACTCGCTGTCCCCATACCTGGATTGCTGACTTCTGCCTCCTAGTTTCCCTGCCTTCCATTTTAGGACTCAGCTCAAATCCCACATTATGCAGGTCTTTGTCGAGCCCCCCTTTCTCCCATTCCCTAGTAGCTCTGCCCTCAGATTACTTTCCATCAGTATCATATCTAGTGTATTTGACATCTAGAGTGAATCATTTTCTAATACCTTCCTTCTCTGTAGAATGAAATTATTTTCAATAGTTATCATGAAATGGAACAAGTAATAGTCATGGTTAGAAATGGAATTCAGTGAAAATTTTACTTTAACAAACTTCACATATATCCCAGTAAAAAAAAATATTTAAATGAATGTCACAGTACAAATTAGGAAAATATAACAGATTAATATTTTAAAATTATGTTAATGTATTTTTAAAAGGGAGAAAACATCTAATATTGGACCATCGTAGCAATGAATAGCAACATTACAGTTTGTTTTCAAACCTTAACTTCAGCAATTTGTCAATAACTTTGTCAAAATTAATCCTTTGTTTATATTCAAGTCCAATAAACAGTATGACCAGACTTCAACTATCTTTACCTTAGCAGACAGAGAAACACATTTTATTAGTTTTAATTTCAAAAAGTTCCATATTAAGCAATAGATATACAAATAGGAGAAGTCTTAAACATAAGGATAAGTTTGGCAGAGATTCATAAAACCCCATTCCCCAAGTGAATTTTAATAAAACCAAAACATCTGCAAAAAGTACAGTTTAAGCAAGTACTAAATCATACACTGATGTAACATTTTATTTTCTTGACTTTGTTCTTTAATTTTAAAACAGTTAATTTTAAAAAGAATAAATTTCAAATTTAAAGACATTCAAATTCAGTAAAAACATTTCACAAATGACTAAAATTCATACTTAACATAAAAATTATACCTTGTAGTTCACAGTGTTTCACCGTTTTAAGTTTTAAAAAGATATAAAAATTCCAGCTGGTCACATATAACAACAGAACTGAAGTAATTCAAGTTGTTTCTTCATCTTTACAATTATCGTATTATCATTGTTTACTTCAAGTTTACTGTTTAAATACAAAGGTTAGAGACATAAACTTCCCCAAGATTGAGCTCGAGTCCAAATCATTATAAATTCACTCTCAAAACAAACTTGTATGGTTCATTCTGAGTATAACTGAGTCTGCACGTCAGAGGTCACGCAGCAGTTGTTCACAACTTTGACCAACAAAAGATTTTTTTCAAGGAGGAGTATTTTTTCTTTGATACTGATCAGGGAGACTCATCTTTCTGAGTTCAAATCTGGCCTCAGACACTTATTAGCTGTGTGACCCTGGGCAAGTCACTTAACCTTGTTTGCCTCAGTTTCCTCATCTGTAAAATGAGCCGGAGAAGGAAATGGCAAATCAGTCCAGTATCTCTGCCAAGAAAACCCTTAATAGGGTCATGAAGAAACTAAAAGAAACTGAAAAAACGACTCAATGACAGATAATGCACCCCTTTATTGTCAGCACCTAGAGGTGTTGTTTCCAGCCCCCGGCCTTACTACACAAGAGCTTTCTATTTATACTGTATATATCTTTTATGTACCCAGTTATTTGTATCTGTCTCTCCAATTAGAATGTGAGCTCCTTGAGAGCAAGGGACTGTGTCGCTGCCCTTCTTGGTATCCCCAAGTCGTAGCACAGTGGTTGATACATAGACTTAATAAATACTTGCTAACTACTATCAGCATCATCATCACCATTAGAAATTGTTGGAGTCTCAAGACAGGCAACTCGGACCAATGGAGAGAAAATGACAGGAGGAAAATTCTGGTTCAACGTACAGAGGAATTCTTAATAATGTAAGAAGGCCAACAAAAAGATGCAGAGATAAGGAATGTCTTAGTGTAGAAGCTCAAGCTTGAGTGGGGTCTTAATAGAAATACAGAACTCTAGCAGGCAGAGAAGAGAAGGAAGTATATTGTGGACATTGAAGATGGCCGGTGCAGAGGCCTGGAAATGGGAGAGAGATGGAGTGCCAACTGTGAAGAAAAACAAAAATCGTCAGTTTGGTGAGGAATAGCAATCAAGGAAACTGGAAAGGTAAGTTGGGTCCTGGTTTTCAAGGGTTTTAGAAACTAAAGGGAAGAGTTTATATTTTATCCTGGAGTCACTAAAGGCTAATAGGAGATGAATGAATAGACCTGTCCTTAAGGAAAATAAGCTTTTTTTTTTTTTTTTGAATCCTCAGGGCCTGGCCTGTTACCTGAATATTGGGGGCAGTTGATAAATGAATGCTGAAGCAAATTGGATTGAGCCCTTGGAAATCTTCTTATTAGCAGGCAGGAGAATGGAAAAGGCAGAGCAGATGCTAGCCTGTTGCTTCCAATTATGACAACAAGCAGGAGTAGAAGGTAAACCTGGCTCAGGGTGGCAGATCTCCGAAGCCTTGGGGCAAGCTGAGTAAGGGTTTAAGAACTTTGGAGATGCTCATTGCCTCAGGCTGGATTTCAGAGATCTTCAGAAGCTTATAATTTAGTAAAGGAAAAACAAAATCCCTGGGGCCCAAAACTAGGGATCTATTCTAAGAAGTCTTTGCCCCTGGAAAGCTAACACATGTTAACATGGCCTAAGGTTCAGGTGCCTTACATGAAGAGGGAACTTCAAAATACAACGACTGTTAAAAACACTGAAATGAATGACATAGGAAAGAAGGGGCAAAAGATCAGACCCTTGTGGGGGAAGAGTTTCCAATACAGTTGAGAAAACAGAACAACTAACCACCCTACCTCCACCACCCACCCCAAGGAAAATGATCTTGCAACTTTACCTAATTTTACCTCTTTTATCACCCTACTTTATGCCAATTAGTATTTATAACTTGTAAAGACAATATCATGGGATTTGGAGCTTAGATATGACGTTCCAGATCACCTGGTAAATCTCCCTCATTTTACAGATGATGGAAGTGAGACGGGCTTCAAATCTATGTCCTCTGGCTTCATACCTAACCAACCAATTTAATTCAATCAATATTTATTAAGTGCCTGCTCTGTGCCAGACATTGTGCTAATCGATGGGGATTCAAAAAGAGGCAAAAGATAGTCCCTACCCTCAAGGGCTTACAATCTAATCAATAAAAAATATATATTCATTAAGTGCTTACTAGGGAGCAGGTGCTATGCTAAGCACTTGGGGGAAAGGGGATAAGAAGAAAGGGAAAAATAGTTCCTGTCTTCAAGAAGCTCACATTTTAATAGGAAAGACAGTATATAAATAATTAGGAAAATACTACATATATAAGTATATATGCATGTACATATATACATATGCATATATGTGTATATTAAGAGTCGTTGTAAGGTAACCTAGATAGTGTATAAATAATTAGGAAAATACTACCTACAGAAGTATATATACACACCTATGTATATATTTATGAGTACACATGTATACACATACATATGTGTATATATTCAGGGTAGATGTAAGGTAACCTTAAAGGGGATGTATTAGCACTTGCAGAGGGGGAGCTTGGGGAAGGCCTCCTGCAAACTGATTTCTGAAGGATGCCAAGGAAGTCAGGGAAGCATGGAGTCATTGGCAAAGGGGGGTGGGGAGAGAGAGCATCCAAGGCATGGGGCAAAGTCAGCTCAAAGACACAGGTTTGGAAGATGAAATATCATGTGTGAGGAACAGGAAATAAGCCAGTGTGTCTGTATAATAGAGTGGGTGGAGGGGTGTAATGCATTAGAAGACAGGAAAGGTAGGAAGGAGCCAGGTCTTAAAGAGCTTCAAAAGTCAAAAAGAGGGGCTTGTATTTGATCCTGGGGATAATGGGGAGCCAATGGATCTGTTAGCAAGAGGGTGACATGATGAGATGTACTTTAGGGAAATTACTTTGGCAAGTGAGATAGGAGAAGGGAGTGTCTTAGAAGGCTATTGTGCTGGTCTAGGTGAGAGGTGAGGACAGCTTGACTAATGGTTAATAAGAGTGGGGAATAAAGAAGGCACACGAGAGATGCTCTGAACTTAAGATTTGACAATGGATTGGATATTTGGGGTGAGTGCGACTGCAGAATCAGGGATGACACCAAAGTAGTGAGCATGGGTGACTGGAAGGCTGGTAGGGCCCGAATCAGCAATGGGGAAGTTCAGGAGAGGGGAAGGTTGTGGGGGAAAGATGAGATTGTAAGTTCCTTGTGTTTGCCTTTCTTTCTGCCTTCCTCTGCATCCTGGCAACATGTATGCTAACTTGTGGCTGATATCCCAGAAAATATGATCATAGGGAATCTGTGCCCTGATGCCATCAGGGACAGCATGTGGTGTAGGGGAAAGGACAGGAGATTGGGAGTCAGGAGTCCTGGGTACAATTAACGTCTCTTTCTTGCGGAACTCACTCAATCTCTTTTTTTTTTCACTCATAATTCCCTTTTCTAGGCTTCATTTTCCTTATCTGTCAAATGAAGACGTTAAATGAGGTCGCTAAGGTCCCTTTCAGCTTTAACATCATGTGTTATGTTTCAAAGGCTATGTTTTAAGGTCCTGCCTAATCCTTACACTTTATATTCTAAGGCCCCTTCCAGATCTACCATTGAATGTTCTAATAACCTAATTCTAATGCGGCTCTTCCTTCTACCATTCTGCTCTAAGCTCCCCCCTAGTTCTGTCTCTCCATTTTTCCTATTCTAGCAGCTTATATTCTAAGGTCCCTTTGAGTTCTCTTCTAGTTCTAACATTCTATGATATTAATTTACCCTTTATCAAATCACACTTACCAGAATATTACTATCAGGAAAAATTTGATGCAGAAAGGATCAAGAGAGATTTCCTGTTGGATTGTGTTGAAGACATCATTGGTGTGGAAGACATTTCACTTACCAACCAATATTGGATTGGATGATACAAAACAGGAGCAAAGTGAGGGCGAGCGAGCCTGATGAAAGCTTTGAACCCCAGGTAACCTGGGAGACACTCAGTGCTCCCAGACATTGAGAGATGGGGCAACCCAGAAATGACATCATTCTGATGTCTCAGGAAAGGAAGATAATACACTCAGCGTGTCATGCTAAAAAGCCTTGTGTGGGCTGCTCAGCATCCACACCTTCCTAGGTTTCTATTAATAATAAGCAATAGGAAAACATCTGCCCCGCCCCCCCAACAACACTCATGGTTACTCATTTATTCATGAATCACACTATTACTTTCCCAAAGGATGCAACACCTTTTGTGGCTGGGGTTGGAGTGATGTGGGCTGAGCTAATGAATAACACCCTTCTTCCCTTTGGGGAGAAGTTAGGGTGAGGAAGGAATTTATGTTTAGTGTTCTTTTTGGCAAAAATCATATATTGTAAAGAGTGCTGGAAGGAGATTCAGAAGCCATGGATTCAAGTTCTGGTTTAGGAGATACGCTAAACAGCTGGAGAGTCCTTAGCGGACTCACTCAATCTTATTTTTTAAAATTTAATTTTTTTGTTCCATTTAAGTCTCCCTCTTTCCTTCCTTTCCTCCCTCCCCCTGAATTAGAGAAGGCTGCCATTTAACACAGATAGATAGATATAGATATAAAGCCATACAATGCATATTTCTATTTATCAGCTTGTTTTGTTCTTCATTAATTCATGCAACCCTTTCCATGTTTTTCTAAGATCATTGAGCTCACCACTTCTTCCAGAACAGTAGTATTTTGTTACGATCACATACCACAATTTGTTTAGCCATTCTCCAATTGACGGGCATCCACTCAATCTCATAAAACCTCAGTTTCCTCAATCGTAAAATGGGGATCAAAATGGCAAGCAAGCTACTTACTATGTTCCAGGCACTATCTATGCTAGTGTTTATAGATACAGAGATAAAAATGAAAATGTCCCTGTCCTCAAGAAGCTTCCATTTTACTGAAGGAAAACAATACATACATAGATAAATAAAAACAAAAAATATAAAACCTTTCCACTCTCTGGGGAGAGCATGAACAAGTGGTATAATGAGGAACCACATTCTTCTGATGCTCCCCCCATGCCTCACCCCTCCCCTGGGAATCCTCTCCTCCAGCCACCCCCTTCTTCCTCAACTGAAGTCTTTGGAATCTTTCAAGTCATATTTCAAAGGAGACAATCTGGCACTGGAAAGAACATTGCAGAACACCGTGGAAGAAAGAACACTGAATTCAGAGTCAGATGACTTGGGATCAAATGCTGGCTCTTCTTCTTACTTCCCATATACAAGAGCTTGCACAAGTTGGGCCCCCTCACCAGTGTTTCCTCACCTATCAAGGCAGGATGTGGGGGAAGGTGTAGATTATGTGATCTCTAAGATACTTTTCAGATTTAAGTGCTTTGAATCTGTGCAATGTCACTTTCTGCTTGAAGACTTAGGGACATCAGTCACTCTTACTGACTTACCACATTCTCCCTTGTACTATCCTATACTGTATAGTGGAGACTAATGGTTAGGAGCCAGTAGCTAGGTGGGGCAGTAGAAAGAATGTTGGGCCTGTCAGGAAGACTCATCTTTATAAAGTCAAGTCCAGCCTCAGATACTTACTAGTTTAAAGACCCTGGGCAAGTCATTTCACCGTTTGCCTCAGTTTCCTCATCTGTAAAATGAGCTGGAGAAAAAAATGCCAAACCGCTTCAGTACCTCTGCCAAGAAATCCCAAATGGGGTCACAAAGAGTCAGATATGACCGAAAAACGACTAAACAACAACATATGGCTGGGGGCAGAATAGTAGACTGGCATTTGGAGGGGGAGGAGGAGGAAGAGAGAGACACACACAGACTGACGGACTGAGACAGAGACAGAGAGAGATGAGAGGAAGGAAAAAGTAAATGGGGAGGAGAGATAGATGGAGGAGAGAGAGAAATAAATGAGGAAGACAGAGAGAAGAAAGCTTGATGGGAGGGAGGGAGAGAGAGAGAGAGAGAGAGAGAGAGAGAGAGAGAGAGAGAGAGAAAGTTCCCTGTTCCCTGTGATCAGACCCAATAACCACTTACTTTTTCTATTTCCAAAAGGCAGAAATATAGTAGTTGCATTCCTAGTGCTGAGGACCCAGGGGTACTATTGATTATATCAAACAAGCCCAATTGAAACCCTAGACTGGAAGAAACCTGGTTGTCAAGACCTTGGGCAAGTCACTTCTTTCTTGGCCTCCCAGCGCCATGTCAGGAAATTGAATCGCTTCCATTTGAATTGTCTTAGGAAGATTCTGAAGATCACCTGGCAGGAGAAGGGACCAGACACTGAGGTCCTTACTTGAACTAAACTAAAGCATTAAAACTGTGCTTCAGAGAGCCCAACTCCAATGGGCTGGCCATGTTGTTCGAATGCAAAATGGACACTTGCCAAAAAGACTATTCTATGGAGAACTCACACAGGGCAAGCACTCACATGGTGGTCAGAAGAAGTGATACAAGGACACTCTTGAGGGCTCTCTTAAGAACTTTGGAATTGATTGTGTGACATGGGAGACACTGGCACAGGACCACTCAGCATGGCATGCCCTCATCAGAGAAGGTGCTGTGTTCCATGAGCAAAGCAGAATTGAAACAGCTCAAAGGAAATAAAGGATGCACAATTTTAGAGTATCCGCCCCAAATGTTCACATGGACTATTTGTGCCCGACCTGTGGTAGAGCAATCCGAGCTCGTATTGGCCTGATCGGCCACAGTTGGATACATTGAAACTTAACTCTAGCATAGTGATGCCATTTTGGTCCTCTTCAAGAATGAAGGACAACAACAACCAACCTCAGTTTCCTTACCTGTCAAATGGGTATAATAATACTCATACTGCCTCCCTCACTGAGGGTATTTTGGGGACTAACTGAACTAATGCATATGAAAGCATTTTGAAAAGTCAAAAGTATTTCAGAAATGTTAGCTATTATAAATAAAAGAAACCTCTCTATCCACTCTTCCTCTTTTGCACCTGATTGTGCATTCAGAAAGTGACGAATTGATAGTCTTTACCACATCATTTCAGTTCTCCTTCTTAAGGAAAAGGGTAAATATTCCCTCGTCCTTCTTCTTGTATTTCACAGATAGTTCTGGCTTCTCAATATTGGCGGGGAGGGGGTGTTGTCCATTTAAAGAGAAAATGACCTGGATACACTGTAAATATGGTCAATCAAGCAATCAAGATGCCATTCCATCTCATTTCCTTCAGCAGACCGCCCCCCCACTCTGTCATCCTCACTCTTTCATTTATTTTCAATGTCTCGCAGTCTGCTGGCTCCCCCATCCTGAAAAAAAAAAAAAACACTCTCACTTGATCCTTCTACCCCTGCTAACTATCGTCCTATCTCTCTTCTGCCCTTGGCAGCTAAACTCCTTGAAAAGGCCTCTACAAAAGGTGTCTCCACTTTCTCTCCTCTCATTTCGTCCTTAACCCCCTACAATCTGGCTTCTGACCTTATTCCACAGAAACTACTCCCTCCAAAGTTAATGATTATCTCTTAGTTACCAAATGCAACAGCCTATTCTCAATCTTCCTTCTCCTTGATGTACTGAAGCCTTTGACACTGTTGACAACTCTCTCCTCCTTGATATTCTTTCCTCTGAGGTTTTCAGGACACCACTCTCACTGGTTCTTCTCCTTCCTATCTGACCACTCCTTCTCTGTCTCCTTTTTAGTATCCTTCTCTACATCATACCCTCTAATCATAGATGTCCCTTACAATTCCGTACTGGGCCCTCTTCTCTTCTTCTGTGCTACTTCAGTTGCTCATCTTATCAGCTCCCATGGATTTAATTATCATCTCTAGGCCGATGATTCTCAAATCTACCTTTCCTGCCCCAATATCTGCTGTCTTGCATCCTCAATTGCCTTTCAGATATCTTGAACCTGATGTCTAGTACACACCTTAAATTCAACACATCTAAAACAGAACTTATGTTACCGTAAAGGATGACACCACCCTTCCAGTGCCTTAGGCTCACAATCTAAGAGTCCTCCTGGTGTGCGACCCTGGGCAAGTCACTTAACCTTGTTTGCCTCAGTTTCCTAATCTGTAAAATGAGCTGGAGAAGAAAATGGCAAACTGCTTCAGTATCTCTGCTAAGAAAGCCCTAAATGGGGTCATGAAGATTTGGAAATGACTGAAAAATTACTGAACAACAACAAATGGCTGGGGGCAGAGTACTGTCTTGGCATTTGGAGGGGGAGGGAGAGGAAGAGAGAAAGGGGGAGAGAGAGAGAGAGAGAGAGAGAGAGAGAGAGAGAGAGAGGAAGAAAATAATAAATGGGAAGGAGAGATGGATGGAGGAGAGAGATGATGTCTGCCACCTGCCATATCCAAGTTATTGCCAGGTTCTATTGATTTCGTCTCTGCAACATCTCTCAAATATGCCCTCTTCTCGGACCCTGACACCCCTCTAGGGCAAGTACTCATCATCTCACACCTTGATTACTTCAATAGCCTGCTGGTGTTCCACCTGCCTCAAGGCTCTCCAAAACAATCCATTCTCCATTCTGCCAGTTAAGAGATTTTCCTAAAATACAGTTTTGATCATGTCCCTCTCTTCTCCTCAATGCACTCCAGTGGCTCCCTCCAGGATTAAATACAAAATCCACTGTTTGGTATTCAGAGCCCTTAATACCTAGCCCCCTTCTACCTTTCCAGGCTTCTTAATCTTCATAATCTTCCACCTAGTGACACTGGCTTCCTGGCTGTTCTACTAACGAAACACTCCATCTCTCAGCTCCAAGCATTTTCTCTGGCTGTTCCCCATGCCTGGAATGCTCTCTCTCCTCTGCTGGGAATGCTGACCTCTCTGGCCTCCTCTGAGTTCCAACTAAAATCCCACCTTCTTCAGAAAGTCTTCCCTAACCCTTCTTAATTCTAGTGCCTTCTTTCTGTTAATTATTATATAGCTTGCATTGCATATCTTTGCATGTTATCTCTCCCATTAGACTGTAAGCGCTTTAAAGGCAAGGACTATCTTTTGCCTTTTTTTGTATCCCCAGAGTTTAGCGCAGTGCCTGGCACCTAATAAGTGCTTAATAAATTTTATTAATTGATTGATTAAGGTATAGCCCCTTGGGGCTATCTCCCTGGCACATGTGATAGACAGGGAGAGAGTGGCAAAAGTTACTGGTGGCTTAATATTGACTTAAGGAGATTACTAATGGAAGAATTGGTATTTCTAAAATACCTGAGATTCACATACATCATTAGTCCATAAGAAAGAGTCCTATTCCTCCTCAATCTTTCCTTCAATGATTTCCATTCTGATCCAATCCATCAAATATTTATTTAAGAACTTAACTACGTGTTAATGCTAGAATCTAGAGACACAAAGGGAACAAAAAAGTCTCTGCCCTCAAGAAGCTTATGCTTTTGTAGGAAGTTATCTTGGATATCTTGTCAAGTCAAGAATTTATTGAGTACTCTACCTACTATGTGCCAGGCACCACTGGAGATGCAAAGAAAGACAAAAGCAGTCCCTGCCCTCACGTTTATAATCTTAATAGGGGAGATGAGAAGCAATTATGTACAAACAATGTTGTTACAGTTCAGTCCAACAGATGAGATAAATTGGAGATCATTTCAGAAGGAAAGTGGTAGCATTAAGGCAGATCAGAAAAAGCTTCTTCCAGAAGGTGAAATTTTAGCTGAAACTTGTATAAAGCCAGGAGGGAAACACAGGCAGAAAAAAATTCCAAAAATGAGGGACAACCATTGAAAAGGCAGAAGGAGATGGAGTGCCGTGTATGAGGAACAGCAAAGAGGCCAGTATTATAGAGTACATGGAGAGAAGTAAGAAGACTGGAAATGTGGGAGGAAGCCAAACAGAGTTTTTATTTGATCCTAGAGTACAGGGAGTCACTGGGATTTGTTAAATGGAGTGTGTGTGTGTGTGTGTGTGTGTGTGTGTGTGTGTGTGTGATGGTCAGACCAGTGCTACATGAAGATCCCTTTGATATCCGGGTGGATGATGGATAGGAATGGGAGGAGACTTGAGGCAGTGACCTCAGCCAGAGACTATTGCAATAGTCCAGGTGTGAGGTGATAAGGGCATACACCAACATGGTGGTGATGTCAGAGGAGAGAAGAAGGCCTATATAAGACATATTTCAAAAGTAGAATCTGTAGGATTTGGTAACAGATTGGATATGGGCATGGGGATGGGGTGAGAGAGTTGAGGATGGTGGGAGCCTGGTGGCTGGGAAGATGGTGGTACCCCACCCCACCCCTTGGAGAAATAGGGAAGCAGGGAAGTTAGAAAAAGGGAAGTTTTGGGGGGAAAAGATAATGAGTTTGTTTTTTGACATGTTGAGTTTAAGCTGTCTATGGAACATTCAGTTTAAAGTGTTTAATAGGGAAGTTAGAGCTTCAAGACTAAAAGTCAAGAGAGAGGCGAGTGTTGGATGAACACATCTAAGAATCATCTGCAGAGAGGATAACTGCATCTATAGGAGGTGAAAAGATGACCAGAGACACCTTAATGAGGCAAGAGAAAGGAGCTCTATTCAGCAGGCTCCCCATCCCCTGCTGGCCCCTCCCCCAACACAGATTTTTTACTTCTAAAACCTTGTCGCTGTGGTGTCCTGACCGGTAAGAACCCTCTGTAACTGGCTAATGTCAGGTGCAAATTTCCATTGAATTCCACGCTATTTCAGTCCAACCCATTGTTCTAGCTTTTGGAAACTTTTTATACCTTGACATTACCTAGGTTGTGAACAGGGTGACCTGAAGGATAGTTGTGCCCTCAACGGTAATAGGGAAGATAAATGCTTAATGAGTATCGAATGGATGAATAAATAATTTAAATGAATGTCAGAAATGGAAGCAACCTTAAAAATCATCCGGTCCGATCCCACTGTTTTACGGAGGAGGAAACTCCAAGGAGACAAATCTCAACTTCCCTGCTCCTATGGATCCTCCTCTTAATAACCCAGGCTTGAAACCTAGGTGTTATTTTTGACTCCTCATTCTCTTCTCACTCATTTTTCACTCTTCGTGACCCCGTTTGGGGTTTTCTTGGCAAAGATACTTCTCCAGCTCATTTTACAGATGAGGAAACCAGGGTGAAGTGACTTGCCCAGGGTAATACAGCTGATGTGTGTCTGAGGCTAGATTTGAACTCAGGTTCTCCTGACTCTAGGACCTACATACACTCTATCCACCACACCACCTGGTTGCTCCTCCTCTCTCACATCAGTTGCCAACTCCTATGGATTCGACCTCTGAGACATCTCTTGGATTGGCTTCCTTTTCTCCTCTGACACTGCCACCACCCTGGTGCAGGCCATCACAAATAGCCTCCTGGTTGGCTTTTCTGCCTCAAATCTCTCCTTACTCCAGTCTATCCTCCATTCAGCTGTCAGTGATCTTCCTAAAATGTAAGTCTTTTCTATCATGTAAATAGCTTGTTCGTATGTAGTTGTTTAGGTTAGAATGTGAGCTCCTTTAGGGCAACGACTATCTTTAACATTTTTTTTTTTTGTAACTGCAGTGCTTAACAGTGCCTGGCACACAGCAGGTGTTTCATAAATGCTTGTTGAGAAACCGATTAGTCAATCAACTCCAGTGACTCCCTATTGTCTCCAGGATCAAATATAAAGCCCTCAGTTTGACTAATAAAGCCCTTAGGAGTTTATATGATGATATTCAGAAGCAAATTTTCTTGCTCAGGATCCCAAAATTCTGAGCTAATCTTACTCTAGGATTTTTTCTTCTGTACTTAGAAGTTCAGGTTTTCAAATCATAGTGTTAGAAATGGATGGGATCTTTCAGTCAACGATCCACCCTTTCTCCCTAACACTCCCCACTCCCCCACACATCTACTCTAATCCAGCGACGGTGATCCCCTAGCTGTTCCTCACACAGGTCACTCCATCTTTTCCTTCAGAGTGTTTTAATAGATGTCCCCCATGCTTGGAAATTTCTCCCTCCTCATCTTCCCTTCCTGGCTTCCCAGCTTGCTTCAAGTCTCAACTAAAAGCCCATTTTCTGCAAAGAGCCTTTCCTGATCCTCAATCTTAGTGTTTTCCCTTTGTTAATTATCTCCATTTTATCTTGTTACATGTTGCTTGCATGTTGTTAGCCTTAAGTGTAGCTTCTTGAAGATGGAATTTAAAAAAAAAATTATCTCAACCCCAGAGCTTAGCACAGTACATGACACACAGTAGTAGCTTAATATATGCTAGTGGATTGCCTGAGGGACAAGGAAGGGAAAGTGTTTTGCCTAAAGTTACCCAGAGAGTTAGTGACTTAGCCAGGCTTAGAACTCAGTTTCTCTCAAGCTAGCACTCTTCTCACCAAACCAGGTAAAACTGTCAGAGGAGAAGCAGGAACTATGCTTTGCCCTGGGTACTGTCCCACTGAAGCAGTCCTGAATGCAGAGGCCAGTCAGTGTTCCTGGTCTTGCTGCCAATGTTGCCCAGATGAGAAGTAGGATATCAGCTGGGACTCCATTGTTGGCTCTGGGCTCTCTAGGGAAAGGTCACAAAAATCTTTCTCATGTGGTCAAAGAAAACAGTAGGCACTATGAAGGTAGAGTAGCATGAGAAGGAATCACAATATTAGCATTGGAAGGATCCTGAATACATAGAATATAAGAACTGGTAGAGTGCTTAGAGATCCTCTAGTCTAACCTGATTTTACAAAGAAGGAAACAGAGGCCACTGTGGTGAAGTGCTTTACCATGTGGCACTAGGACCACGTATAGCAAGTACAGTGAGAAGAAGTGGGACTGGTCTCACAAAACTTCAGTATGGATTCAGGCTCAGCTAGTTACTGTAACCTTTGTGTCCTTAGGCAAATAAATCACTTATCTTCCCTAGAGTCTCATTTTCATCATCTGCAAAATATTGGGGAGAAGAGGGGAAAGTTGTAGCTGTGGGCAAGTCACTTAGCCTTTCTGTGCCTCAGTTTCCATATCTGTAAAATGAGGCAGTTGGACTCTGGTCTCCAAGGTCCCTTCTAAGGCCTCTTCCAGCTCCCAAAATGAAGGCCCACAAAGTCAGGCAGAGCCACAGGGATTTCAGAGAGCCCTGGAAGTTTAGACTTCCCCAGAGGAAAGCAGGTAGGTGTCACTTTTCCTTAAAGAGCTGGCCCCACCTCCAAGTAAGCTAATTACAGAAAGGTGTGTCCACCTTGTGACTGTGATTGTGGCATTTGGCCTCTGGGTCCCTTGGGTGGGTGTGGGTGGGTGTGTCAGCAGAGGGCCCAAGGCCAGTACCTTCCCGAATTATCTCAGTAGGGGAAAGAACCTTGGCCCTGACCTACTTACAGGGAGAGGAGGTGAAAATTCCCTGCTGCAGAAGGCTTCCGAAAGGTGCCGAAGCTCTAACAACAGTACCCAGAATTTTAGGCGTGAGTTTATTTTTAGAGATGGAGGATGGAAGCAGAGAGAACCCCTGGGCTTTTATTTTTTTTTTAAGATCACGGTATCATAGAATCCCAGAGTTGGAAAGGACCTGATCCAATCTCTACCTTAGTAGGACTCCCCTCTATAATGTGTCTCTGACAGGTAGTCTTCCAAGATTTTCAGTAACAGGGAACTCATTACTTCCTAGCAGCATAGTCCATTGTTGGCTAACCATGGGTCAATCAAAAGAGACACACTCAACTCTGAGGACCTGGGTTCCAATCCAGCCTCTGACACTTACTACCTGTATAACCTTAGGGAAGTTACTAAATCCTAATACACTTCATTTTTTCTTGTCTGAAAGCTTAGGTTGGATTAACAATAATGATAATAATTAGCATTTAGATAATAATTTAAGGTATGCAAAATGCTTTACATATAGTATCCCAGTTTCTTACAACTCTGGGAGGTAGGTGCTTTTATGATCCTCATTTTACAGAAACTGAGGCAGAGGTTAAGTGACTTTCTCAAGGTCACACAGCTAAGAAGGGCCTGATGAAGAATTTAAATTCAGGTCTTCTGTCTCCAGCACTCTAAACATTGTACTGTCTAGCTGCTTTTAGCTCTAATTGACTCTGAGGCTTTTAGCTTTAACAGACCTTCCAGGTCTAATTTGATGACTTTATAAACTTTAATTTTTTAGGAAGTTCTTTATATTGGCCTGAAATTTACTCCTCTGAAGCTTATCAGCCACTGTTTTTAGTTCTCCCTTTTGGGAGCCACAGAATGTCTATACCTTTTCCAAAAATGTCTTTCAGACATTTGGAGGAAGGGATAATATTCTCCCCAAGTTTTCTCTCTTATGTGGTAAATGCCACTGTTTGCTTCAACTAATCCTTGTGTGTCAAGGGCTAATCAAGGGTTTCTTTGATATTACATTAGGTCCCACAGAGGATGCCAAAAAGCATAAAATATGGCCCCTGCCCTTAGGAGTTTAATGGCACATGACATTCAGAAGCAAACTGTCCAAACCATTTTTCTACAACTATTTATTTTCTTGTTCATCCTGCCAAAATTCTGGGATAGACTAACTCTAGGGTTTTTCTCCCTGCATTTAGATTAGAAATTGATGTTTTCAAATCATGGAATATTATTGATGAGAGAGATCTTACTCTATTCCAGACACTCTGCTAAATACTTAAAAAAAAAATCCCTGCCCTCAGGGAGTTTACATTCCAATGGACATAACAACAGGGGTAACTGGAAGGAAATTTGAAAGAAGTCCTTAACAGATGGAAAGACTGGGAAAGTCCTTTCACTGAAAGAGCCCTCCTAACTCCAGGGTAGGGCCTCTAGCTACCTAGCGGCCTGCTACATTCAAAATTTAAGGAAATGTTAAGTTTCATGTGGACGTTAATTAAGGAAGCAAGCATCTACTAAGTGCTTACTATGTGCTAGGCATTATCATAAGCACTTTATAAATATTACCTCCTTTGATCTTCAAAACAACCTTGGGAGGTAGGTGCAATTATTATAGCTATTTATAATTGAGGAAACTGAGGCAAACAGGGTTAAGTGACTTGCTCAGGGTCACACATTTAGGAAGTGTCTGAGATTTCAACTCAGATCTTCCTGACTCCCCATCTAGCGCTCTATCTACCATGCCATCTAACTGTCTTTAATAAAAATAAGCTATTTTTTTACCCCCCGAGTTCATGGACCTCTAGAAATCTATACAGGGGTGTTTTGGATCCAAATGTAAGAATCCTTCCCTTGTAAGAACAGAATGTCAGATGTACAATGACAAATATGATACAGTTGGAAGAGACTCCAAAAATCTTCTAGGTCAACTCTCTCATTCTGCAGAGAAGGGAGCCAGGCCCCAAAGAGCAGAAGTGATCTGGGCAAGAGAACTCTCTGAGCTTTTTTTTATTTTTAATTTAGATCATCATAGAATCCCAGCGTTGGAAAGGACCTCAGAGGTCATCTGATCCAACCACTATCCGAGTCGGAATCCTCTCAATAATAACATCTCTGACAGGTAGTCTTCCAGCCTCTGTTTAAAGACTTTCAGTAACTGGAAAATCATTACCTTTCAGCAGCATACTTCATCATTAGATGACCATGAGTCAATCAGTACAGATAACCCAGCTTGGAGAACCAGGGTTCCGATCCAGCCTCTGGCACTTACTATCTGTAGTACTTATAGTACTTGTAGTACTATCTGTACTATCTTACTAATTACTATTAGCATACTAAACCCACGGACCTCAGTTTTCTCATCTGGAAATTTAGGATTAATCATCATAATAATTAGATTATAATAAGATTAATAATAGCTAGCATTTAAATAGCTACACAACCCTGTTAGGATATATTGCAGATGTAAAGTAAGCAAAACAACGACCCCTGATATGAAGTATAATCATAATTACTGACAGTCGCAGATACAATTTATAAGATTACAAAATGCTGGATAGACATTATCTCACTTGGTCCTCACAGTACAAGTCAACAAAAATTTATTAAGTGATACTACATGCAAGGCAGTGTTTATCAATCACCCATTAAAGCAACAAGCATCTATTAAGCACCTACAGTATGCCAGGTTCTAGTTAGGGCTACAAGGACAAAAAAAAAAATGAAGCAATCTTTCCCCCAAGGAATTTATATTCTATCCAGACAGATCTGACAACAAATACATATATGGATATTCATGACCATGATACAGAGTCAATGTTCAAAATAATAACCTTGTATGAACCTTGTATGATAGTTACTACCATTTCTATTTAAGCTGGGGCTCAGAGATGAAGACATGTAGGCATACCAGGATCTGAATCCAAGTTTTGCCTTATATATAACGTATAATGAGTAAATGATGCTACGTTATGTCACTTTAACTCAGACCTAAAACACCCCCAGAGTCTCAGGCTGGGATCTATTCCAGTTTCTCTCTCTGTCTCTCTCTCTGTCTCTCTGTCTCTCTCTCTGTCTCTCTGTCTCTCTCTCTCTCTCTGTCTCTGTCTCTGTCTCTCTCTCTCTGTCTCTTTCTTTCTCTCAATTATTCTCCAATTTTCCTGTTTTCTAGTACTGACGCAAGTGTCTCAGGGCTAGCAATGTAGCAATGCCTGGCAGTGATTTGGCATGAGTTCCCTTGCCTTATGGGGCCATCCTCAACCTCTGGAATTGTCTTCAGATCCTAGAAAGGGGAAGAGGAGGAGAAGGAGGAGGAGGAGGAGGAGGAAGAGGAAGAGGAAGAAAAAGATTAAAAAAGTATGAAAAGGAAGAAGGAGAAGAAGGAAGCAGGATGGCATGGGAGGTGAGGAAGTGAGGGTAGGCTGAGGTTGGTTACTAGGTTTGAAGCCAAAATGATTTGAATTTAAAATCCAGCTACGTGATTCTGGACAAGCAACTTAACCATTTTCTGACTCAGTTTCCTCAACTGTAACATGGAAACAATAATAGCACCTCCCTCCCAGAGTTGTTGTGAGGATCAAATGAGATATCTATAAAGCAATTAGCCCAGTCCCTGGCACACGGTAGGTGCTTAATAAATGCTTGCTCCTTCCTTTTCTCCTGGAAAGCACTTTCTCATAACAACCCTGGGAGATGGCTTCCTGGTAGAGTAGTGAGAGTGTTGGATTTGGTGTCTGAAGCTTCTAGATTAAAATCTTAATTTGTCCTGTCTCCTCTGAGTCAAGGGACCTGTTTTTGCCCTCGGTTTTTTCAAGTCCCTATGCTATGGTAGCACTGAGCGTGAGAAGAGGAAAATCCAGTGGAGCCAGTCTTCGGAGGAGGAATTGCAAAGCAGCTGTCATACTCTTCCATACCCTGAGAAGAGATGGTATGGGTCATAGGCACCATTGCTGTCTACTCAACCCAGGGTAGGGCACTAAGAAGACATTCCTCTAAGGGACAGTGGCAAGAGCACTAGACCAGAGATCTCCAACCTTCTCTAGTAGGAAGACCATCGCCCCCCTTTTTGGAGGTAATTAGAGTTGAATGACTTGACCAGGGTCACATTGCTAGTCTGAGGCAGATTGGAACTCAGGCCCTCTTGATTCCAGGGCTGGTACTCTTATCTATTGCACCACCTAGCCGCTCCACGAAAGGCCCCCTTTTAACACCAATGAACTTTACTATGCCTCCCTCTTCTCCTCCCCTACTTCCCTCAGTAGAGTAGTTATACCATTAAGAACATAGATTTAGAACTGAAAGAAACCTCAGAGGTCATCTAGCACAACTCCCTCATGTTATAAATGAGGAAAATGAGTCTCAGCCAGCTTGAGTGATCTGAGAGCAACAGGGAGTTAATGGCAAAGTTGACCTTCACACTCAAGACCTCTAGACTCGAAATCCTGTTCCACTGCCCCATACTGCCCGATATTCAAAGACTCCAATAAATCCAGGAGCGCTTTTAAATTAATTTGCAGTTTGTTAATCAACTGCTCAGTCCACAGGTATCTATTAAGTGCCTACCATCAGGCACCATGCTAGGCCCTATAGAAACAAAAGTGAAACGTCTCTCGGGGTGCTTATATTCTATTGGAAGAAACTAAATATGCACATATAAATTAATATAAAATAGATACAAGGACGGAGGCAGCTTGATGACTCAGCAGATAGAGTACTGAGCCTGGAGTCAGGAAGACCTGAGCTCAAATTTGGCCTCAGACACGTACTAGCTGTGTGACCCTGGGCAAGTCACTCTACCTCTGTTTGCCTTAATCTACTGGAGAAGGAAATGGCAAACCACTGCAGTATCTTCGCCAAGAAAACTCCATGTCGTATGGTCTATGAGGTCATGAAGAGTCAGGTGTGACTGAACAACAAGACACAAGGTAATTTTAGGAAAAGTCTTACATATAGAATGTGGGAGTTGGGTTTTGCTTTGAAAGGAGGTAAAGACTTTTTCAAGAGGCAGGGGTGAGGAGAAAAAGTAAACCAAATACAACCCCCACCTTGAGAGTTACTCTCCCATTGAAGACTCATGCCCACAAACTGCATCCCCAAAAGCCAGCTGACTATAGGATTTCAAGTAACCCTATTATTACCCATGGGTCCCCACCAGTGTGCTTCCATCAACAATAGGGCTGTAGCCTGAAGGAGCCTCTAGAGAAAAGAATTAGTGAGCTCGTATAACAAGAACAAAATACTCTTCTTAAACTAGGGATTACCCATTCTTCCTATAAAAACAAGGTCCCTGGAGAAAGTGGGCACACACTTAAAGCATGAAAAAAAAATATAGGTGACAAAGGGTGACCTCACGGCCCCTGGTTACTGGAATTCCTTTTTTCTCTTTAGGGTCTGCATGAAGTTCCCCTTGGATAGAGGACGCTGTTACCTCTGAGGGTTGGTATTTCTACTGAGTCCACAGGCAATAGTTCTCTCTGCCACTTTGATTCCGGATGCTGTCATTTGTTCTTGGGGACTGTCAATATCTGTCTGTAGGTGACTGTTCCCTCATTGGCTACTACTGTTCTACAGAGGCCTCTGGATTACCAGACAAGGAAAGGGGGTGGGGAGAGGGAGTAATTCTCTCCTTCTCCCTCTCAGGGGTTGCTCCACTATTAGATTTGCCAGTTTCTGGACATTTGGGATTCTGAATTGGTTTGCTCTCTTTATAGATAGCCCCAGAGGCATGTGTAATTCTTTCATCCAATCTCAAAAATATTTCCTGTATGGCTCCATCTATCTTTATCCAATGATCAAAGCACTGGGTCATTCTCAAAATAATCAAGGACATCTTTGAATCTTATTTCTATTTTTGATTGAGTGGGCCTGGAGTCAAGAAGGCCGGAGTTCCAATGTGGCCTCAGACGTTTTCTAGCTGTGTGACCTTTGGCAAGTCACTTAACTTGTTTGCCTCGGTTTCCTTAACTGTAAAATGGGGATCATAATAGCACCTACCTCCCAGGGTTGTTGTGAGGATCAAGTGAAATAATATTTGCAAAATGTTAACACAGTCTGGCACATAGTAGGTGCTATATAAACACCATCTATAATAATAATGGCTATTATTATTATTATATGATATATAATATATAATATATTATATGTAATACAGTACAATATATGATATAAATTATAATGATATTAATATAATAATATTATTATGTGATTATTTTAATGGACATAGAGTTAGAAACCCCATCCTTACACAGACAAGGGAAATAGACTGTGCAAAGACATGGGGATAGGAAATGTTATGTTGTATGTTAGGAACAGCAGGGATGCCAGTTTGGTTGGAATATAGAGTACATAAAGGTGAGGAATGTATAATAAGCCTGAAAATATAGGATGGAGCCAGATCATGAAGATTGGTTTTACATGTCAAACAGAGCTGTTTATACTCTACCCTAGAGGTAATAGGGACCCACTGAGGAAGGGAATGACAGGGCAAAAGCTATGCTTTAGGATATCACTTTGCTCTGTGGAGGCTGATTTGGAGCAGAGAAATTTAAGGCAGAGAGACCAATTAGGAGGCTACTGGATAAGTATGATGCTAGGTCAAGGGGCCAAGGGAGGGATCAAAGTGCTTTAGAAGGGTGGGACCATAAACAGCTGGGGAGTACAGTGGGGAGGAGGAGAATGGGGGAAAGCCCTTAGAAGAATCTGAGCTGAGACCTGAAGAAAAATGAGGGCTCTGAAAAGTGGAGATGAGGAAGGGGTGTATTTCAGGCCTGGGAAATGGCCTGTGCAAATGCACCAAAGCTGGAGATGGAATGTTGAATCTGAGGAACAGCTCTGGTTCAATAGCAAGTAAACATGAATTGAATGCCAATCATTCATCTCTTTTGGATTTATGCCTCACGATGGTAAGGAAATTTGCAAAAGCACTGTCGTTGCTGCTCTGTCCATCATGATTCATTTGTTTCAGTCCTGTCCCACTCTCCGTGACCCCATTTGGGGTTTTCTTGGCAGAGATCCTGGAGTGGTTTGCTATGTCCTCTTCCAACTCATTTTTACAGCTGAGGAACTGAAGCAAACAGGGTTAAGTGACTTGGCCAGAGTTACACAGCTAATGTCTGAGGCTGGATTTGAACTCAAGTCTTCCTGACTCCAGGCCTAGACCTCTGAAATTCCATCAGGTCCTGCTAATTGGGAAAGGTTTCAGTTATGGGTAGGACAATATACTGTTTGTTATCTGCAGACCAGCTGAACCAAATGCAGAGAGGGTCATCACTAATGGGAGAAAACAATTTTTGGCTGTGGCAAATCACAAAACCAACTTTTAAGACATGGTTGATCTTTGCTCTAGATTAGTAGCTGCAATCCACATAAAGATAAAAATAATAAAGATGACAATATGAAGACATATTTATTATATATTCATATGTATATATATGTACATGAGATATATGTACACACACATATACACAGGAATATGTATATACATATGTGTATATATATGCAAATACACATATACATGCATATACACACACACATATATCATATATCTTAGGAGGGGATAGTGAGACTGGTAACTTGCACAGCCCTCCCTCATTCAAATCAAAGTCAACTGCAAATCATGTCACCATTTCCCTGATGTCACAGAAGGACAAACACAAGACAAACAACAGTCTGTAGTTGTGCCATATACTATGGAAGATTAAAAGATGAATAAGACATGGTCCCTACTGTCAGAGAACTTTACACTTCCACTAGGTTATAAATGCCCTAGGAGCAAGGACTGTCTTTTTCTTATTTGTATGCCTGCTGCTTAGTAAAGGCTCAATAAATGTTTATCGAACTGAATTGTACACTCTAATAGTGGAGACAAAAGATGAAGGCAGCATAGCATATCGGCTAGAAGGCCTGTCTCGGGAACCAGGAAGGCTGGGGTTCCAGTTATTGGCTGTTGCTCTGCATTGGTAGAGGGAGTTTCTTCAATGAGTAGACCAAAGTAAACATAAGTTGGGTTCAAAAGAAGAAAAAACAAAACACAGACACAAGTTATTGGAATACAAAATAGCACATAGTAAGTTCATAGGACATAAAATATTGAGTCCTGAGAAAGAAGGGAGGTCTCACTGGGTGGTTGGAACGGGGCTTTCTTCATTGGTATAATTAGAGGGTTGAACTAGATGATAATATCAAAGGGCCCTTTTTCATCACTAATGTTCTGTGATACGTAGATAAAAGAGAAATTGTACCCAACTAGAAATTCATTCATCCAAAGACCCAGATGGCTCTGGAGGTGACAGTGAGGCTGGTGACTTTGCACAGCCCTCCCTCACTTAAATCCAATTCACCTGCACATCCTGGTATCACCTCCCCAATGTTACCATCCTCTTCCAAAACAAGGACAAACAACAACTTATCAAATCTGTCACTCACATAAACCCTTCTGAGCCTAGTTTGCTAAAGAAGACAAACTTTCCTGAAGCAGTTAAGTAACCACACCAGGCAGTTCATGCCTAAGGGCTTAAAAGAGTGATGGGGATATTAAGAGCTGTAGGTGCTGAAGGATCAGGGGATTTATCCCTTCTAGATGAGTGGCAAAAGAGAATGGGAGAAAGGTCATTCAAAACAAGTGAAAGGAAGAGCTAGTCAAGGGGAGACCGTAGAGAAAGAAGGGAGCAGGACAAAGGGAAATTGTTGGATGGGCAGAGCAGAGACCTCAGGGGAGGAAACATCTGGTGCGTTGTCTTCATTTCTGAGTGCCACATTTTAGGAAAGATGGACCAAATGGGCTGTCCCTAGAAGAGGGCAGTCAGAATGGTGTAGAAGAAGGAGCATCTGATTTGGATTTGGGTTTTTACATTGATCCTGCTTCTCTTTGCTTTAGGATCCCCATCCATAGAATGACTTTGTACTACATTATCACTCAGGCCTCTTATAGCTTGAGAGATGATGGCAAAATGACTTGAGACCATCAATTAATAAGCATTTATTAAGATCCACTGTGTGCCAGGCTGTAGAGATATAAAGATGAAAAAAAAATGAAGTCTTTGCCACAACAGAGCTTAAATTTCTATGGAAAGATAAAGCATATACACTAATAAACATGGTACATATACACAGAAATTTGGAGAGAAGTAAAACCAGTTAATAACTGGGGAACAACTCAGAAAAGGCCTCATGCAGGTCTGAAGTGGCACTCAAGGTGTACCTGAAGGAAGCCAGTGACACTAAGAGCCAGAAGTGAGGAGGAAAGGTATCCTGTGAGCAAAGGTAAGGAGGAAGGAGATGGAACTTCCTGTCTCGGAAACAGCCAGCTGCCGAGTTTGACTGGAGAAGAGAGTGTAAGAAAGAGGGTAATTTGCAGGAAGACTGGGAAGGTAGATCTACTCTAGCAGATCTGGAGCTAGAAGGGACCTCAGAAGTCACGGGTTCAACTCCCACATTTTACAGAGAAGGAAGTTCACACCGGAAAGGTGGGGTCCGGGTGAGAGCCAGATTAAAATGCCAGGCTGGAGAGCCTGTATTTTCTTAGAAGCATTAGAAACCTTTGCATATTTTTGAGAGTAAGGGGAGGCCGGTGACCACATTAAATTTGTGTATTAGGAATTATCCATCCACCTAGGTGGAATATGGATTGGAAGTGAGACACAGGAAATGGGAAAGCCGCTTAGGAGGCACAAAAGGCAAAAGATGAGGAAAGCCTGTACTCTGGAGGGACTGAGTTGTGAGAAGCTGATAGATGTCGAAGATTTTTTAGAGGTAGATTAGACAAGAAATACCATACTGCAAAACCACCTATTGATAAGAAGTCAAGTCAAAAAGTCCTTCTGAAGTTGTGATGGCCTGTTGACAGCATGTGTGAGGTATGTGTGAGACTGTGTGCTAAGTCTGGGATACAAAGAAGAGCAAAAGGCTCTGTTCTCAAAGACCTCACAATCTAAACGTGATGCAAACAACTACGAAAAAGCAAGACACACACAGGAGAAGGTGTTTAATGTCCAAAAGTGGAATGCATTTCTTCGTAAGGCGGTAAGAATTATCCACTTAATGGAGATTTTAAAGAAGTGACCGGAGAACAATTGGTTTTACTACGTGCCTGGCACTTAATTAAACGCTGCTTTCCCTCCTTCCAAGCAGAGAGGATTCTTGCAGTTAACTGGTCGGACTAGATGGCTGAGGAGGGAAATGAAAGTGTTGGGTCGAGGAGACATTAGAGGGTCACAGCCGGAGAAAGGGACATAGCTGGAAGGAGAGAGACAAATCGGGTGTGAAGAAAGTTGGAGGAAGACTTTGGGATCCGGGGGACTTCCAGGAGGAGCGAGCAGGAGGGAAAATGGAGAAGGCACGGCGGGAGGATGGGGAAACGAGGCTAGCCCAGGCTGGCGTTAATAAGCCACCCAGCCACCGAGGAGGGGTGTGGAGGCGTGCACGTTCCCTGCTCCCATATGGTGGAAAGGAAATTAACCACAGCGCGCGCGTGCGCGCGTACACACACACACTCACACTCATGCACACGCACACATGCACACTCACACACGCTCATGCACACGCACACCACGCAGCCACCCCTCCACTTCTACCAAACACAAAGATCTTGGGGGGCGGGGAGGAGGAAGGGAGTGGTGTGGCGAGCCCGGAGCCCCGAGGACGAGGACCTAGCCAAGCGGCTCCTCGCTTACAAAGCATTGCGCAACAGGCGGCCGGGGCTCGCGGAAGGAGGCGGAGGAGGAAGAGCAGGAGGAAGGAGGGAGGGCGGTCGGGGCTGCTGCGTGCAGCAACGGCAGCTGCGGGGACGGTCGGGGAGAGGAGGGCGGGGCCGCAGCGGCTATAAAGCGTCTCTCGCCAGCCAGAGCCGGACATAAACAAACCTCGCAGTCTGCGCGCACGCTGACTCCGCTCACCCACGCGTTCGGCTCTGAGTTCCTTAGCTGGACACGAGACTAGGGCGCGGCTGAGTGCCTTCCCTGGTACCCGCGTTCCTCATCTCCCCAGCCTCTCCTCCCCAGGTAAGGCAAGCCTCTTGCCCCCCAGCTCCACCACGTGGACCAAGATGAGGAGCCCAGGGATCTTTGGTTTTCCGTCTCTGAGGCTGGACGGAGACCCGCACCTTGGAGCCCTGGGACCCCGCGGTGCGCCCCGGGCGCTGTGGGATCCTCGGGGTGGGCGGGGCGCGCAGCGCTCGCCGCAAAACTTAAGGATGGTTCGATCAAGGGTAGCAGAAATTGGGGTTTGATGGGGAGAGGAGCGCCGGGTGACGTGCTTGGTACAGCCGCAGCTTGGAGGTGGGAGAAGAGGGCTTAAAAAAGGAAGGGCGTGCTCCACCTAGCCCCCCTAGGATGACCCCAGGAGCGGAGGGTGGGAGCTGGGATCCCTCCCGATGGAGGTCTGCGAGCCATGGGTGTATGAGTGTGTGTGTGTGTACACACTTGGGAAGAGGGATGGTTGTGAACACCTGGCACACTTCGCCCTGGTTCCCTGCCCAACTTCACAGCTGGAGCCTCTGCCCGGGGGGTTCCTGCGCGACGTGGGCGCTTTCCTGGTTTGGGCCAGAAGAGGGAGGCGGGTCAGCGTAGACCTGAAGCCCGGAGTAGGGCCCTTCAGTGAAGGGACCCCTTTCTTTTGCCCCTCCTGAGACAAGGGAAGGGGGAGCGTGTGGGCGTGGGTGTGCTAGCTTGTGCGTGATGCACCGTTGGGAAAAAGGGAATGTGAGCGAGTGCCCTGACAAAAGGGATCGACCGTGGGTGTGGAGCGATGGCCTGGGACTGGGAGGTGGAGGCGGAGGGAGAAGAGATGGAGCTCTCGGACAGAAAGAGGGTGGGTGGGTGTGTCTTGCTGCCCTTGGGGCAGCGGTGTCGGTGGGGTGGGAGCGCTGGTTGGTTATCTGATTCATCTTGGACTTTTAAATGATCGGGGGGCGGCGAGCCGAGGTTGGAAGGGTGAGCCTCAAGGACCACCTCACCCCATCTGCCACCCCTGGCCGACCCCTCCTGCTTACAAGTAGTGGAAACAGTTGGAACCGCGCAGAGACTTCTGCAAAGAGCTTGCCTCTTGCTTGCTCTAGTTCGGCTGTGATTGAGCCTCTCCGAAGAGGGCAGGCTGGGTAGGACTATAGACGTTGCCCTCTCCCTGGAAAAAGAAAAAAAGGTGCCCGAGCCTGCAGAGGCTGCGTGCGATTGATGCCCGCTCTCCCTTTGGGATTCCAGGCTGACTTCCTTCCCCATTTTGTCTCCTTAAGGGCTGGTCTGTGTGCATGGGGTATTTTGGAAGCGGGAGCAGGGCTTGAGAAGATGCAATTCTGCCCTCTTGCTTCTGAGATTGGCATGGGAGGGCTGAGGGGAAGAGCCCAGGGCTGGAAAGTCAAGGCTACTTTAGTTGTCTCCTTTGCACTGCAGTTGCCCGCCTGTAAACCCTAAGCCTGAAATGCCCCCCTTCCTTCGCTCTTATTTCCGACCTCCCTGGCTTTTTTTTTTAAATTCCCAACAACAAAAATCCAACTCCTCATCATTCTGGTGCTTCCTCTGTTTCCTATGTATCCTGCCCGTAATTGCTTGGCATGTATTTGTTTGCACGTTGTCCCCCCTCATTAGACTGTGAACTCCCTGACGGCAAGGACTATTTTTCTATCCCCAGCACGTAGCACAGTGCCCGGCACATAGTAGGCGATCAATAAATGTTTAATTGATTAAAGTGAGGGGCTTGGACTAGATCAGGCTTTCTCCAAGGACCTCTGAGGGTTAATGGATAGATAGAACTTGGAAGGGAAAAATAAATTACATCTTTATGTTCACTAACCCTTACATGAATTACAGTATTTTTTTTTAAATATTAATTATTTTTAAAAAAAAAACCTTTTTTTCTTAGAAGGGGGATTTTACTAGACTGTCAGGTTATAGAGAGAGGGTGGCCTGTGATACTAATAAGGTTAAGAACCTCTGATGATGGCTGCGGGTCCCTTTCAACTCTAAATTTGCAGGGTAGAAAAATGACCCCCCCCCCTTCTGGTTCTGGGTAGGTGGCTAATTGCTTTCCCTTTACTTTCCTGGGGCCGACTCAGGGAGGGGAGGGTGGGTGGAGCTCTGGTTCTCGGTCCTTACCTTCCGGAGGACTGGGGAGACAGATTAGAGGCACCCCGTAGTTTTCTGGCTTTCACTTTGTTGAACATCTTTCAGCTGAAGAGCTCACTTGCCCTGTGATTTTTAGGGAATTTATTTTTTAGTCAATTTAAATAGATTGTGTGTAAGGGTCCCTGAGTTTTTTCCCATCCACCCTTAAAGCAGCAACATCTCAGAAGACCCAAAGTACCTCCTACTTGGCAGAGCTGGGGTTAGTGCCTGTGGAGTAAATGACATTGATTCTTAACCACATCCAGCAGTGTCCTCAAGTGTGAAGGCATTGGTCGAGGTTGCCACTCCCATTTTACAGATAAGGAAAACAAACTGAACTGGAGTGACTTGCCACACAGCATGGGGCTATAAGAGCTAGGACTCTTACAGTTTTTATAACTCCTAAGTTCAATACCATAATATCATAACCTCCAGCCTACCTGGCTTAGTTTCTCATTTTTCTGGGCAGGGCCTAGACTGGATGACCTCTAGGGTGACCTGGCTTACTTGACTCTGAGCCTCCAAAGGGCAGTGGAAAGTGAGACCTTTTGAGCTCCAGTATGTAATAAATTCAATGGCAGAAGATGGTGGAGCTGGACGGAATTCTTAGAATTTAGAATGTTAGAACATTGTACGTTCCATACCAAATATTATTTTTAATAACAGCTAGTATTTATAGTGCTTCAAGCAACAGCCCTGAGAGGTAGACGTGTTATATCCTCATTTTACAGATGAAAAAACTGAGGCAGGCAAAAGTCAAGTGACATGTCCAGGGTATGGTCACACAGGGACTAGATTTGGGTCTGGTCTTCCTGACTTAAGGCTCAGGGCTCTTCCAACTTCTCCATCTAGCTGCCTCTTAGAAAGATAAGGAGGCTGGACCAGATCAGGGGTTCTTAACCTTTTCAGTATCAAGCACCTTTTTGACAGCTGAAGCCTATGCGTCTCTTCTCGGAATGATGTTTTTAAATGCACTAAGTGAAGTCCATGGTATTAGAAATGCAGCCAATTATGTTGAAGTAAAAAATTATAAAGCATAATACAAAATAAAAATAGTTGTTGAAGAATTTCTAGACTAGACCAGATTGTCTCTGTCTCTCTGTCTCCCTTGTCTCTGCCTCTCTTTTAGAGGCAGTCTAGGTTAAGTGACTTGCCCAGAGTCACACTGTTAGTGTCAGGTGTCTGAGGCTGAATTTGAACTTGGGTCCTCCTGACTCCAGGGTTTGTGCTCTATCCACTGTGCCACCTAATGATCTCTTAAAGGTTTGAGCTGGAAATTCTACCAACAAGTCAACGAGCATTGATTAAGTGCCTGCTTTGTGCCAGTGCTATGTCCTGGGGATAAAAAGAAAGGCCAACCCCCTCCCTCCAAAACAACAACAAAAACATCAAAACCAAGGATTTATTAAGCCCCAGTGCTAGGCAGTAAAGACCCAAAGAAATGGTCCTTGTTCTTTCAAGGAAATAACATATACAAAGATAAATGCAAGGTAGTTGGTGGGGGGTCAGGAAGAATTCAAATCTGGCCTCAGAAGCTCACTAATTATGTGACCTTGGCCAAGTCGCATAACCTCTGTTTATCTAATAAACCTAAGTATTTTTGCCACTTGGGGTCGTGAGTTGGACACAACTCAACAATAACAACAAAGCTACTTACAATCCAGCTAAGAGGATCTGAAATGGTTTCATGTAGAGGATAGTATTTGGGGGGAGCTGGTCAGAACCACTAAGGATTCTACTAGGCAGAGGTGAGAAATGAGTGCATTCCAGGCATGTGGCAAAGAGCCAAGACAAAGATTCAGGGAAAGGAGATGGAAGGCTGAGTGTGAGAATCATCAGCAAGAAAGCCTATTTGGCTGAATGGTAGAGAGTGTGAAAGGTACTAATTTATGAAAAGGTACCTAGGAGGTTCATGGATAGGATCTGGCTGGGGCTACTACTTTTAAATAAGGAAGTTATCCATCTTCTTTAAGTAGGAGGGGGGAGGAGGGATGGAGAGATGGGGATTAGAACCTAGGTTTTTTTTTTCTTTTAACAATATTTTTAAGAAATTAAATATTTTATTAAAACTTAATGTTAAACATTAACATAAGTATTATCTCATTTTACAGATGAGGAAACTGAGGCAGGCAATATCATCATAATACTTGCTTAGTAACTTTCATGTAAATTAGTTGATTTAAATACATAAAATTTACTAATACTTTTTGAGTTCCTCATGAGTCCTTTGCAGGATCTTCTGTCACTCTCATTCACTTTTTCTTTCTTTTTTTAAAAATGTATTTGTTTTCAACATTAAGTTATAAGATTTTGAGTTCTAAATTTTTCCCTCCCCAAGACAGCATGCAATATGATATAGGCTATACATGCACAATCATATTAAACGTATTTCCACATTATTGAATGTTGTGAAAGAAGCATTAGAACAAAAGGGAAAAACCATGAGAAAGAAAAAACAAAAAAAGATAATATTATGCTTCGATCTGCATTTAGACTCCATATATCTTATCTCTGGATGTGGAAAGCATTCTCCATCATGGGTGTTTTGCAATTGGCTTAAGATTGTTGCATTGCTGAGAACTAAGTCTATCAGTTGGTCATAGCACAATGTTGTGTTACTGTGTACAGTGTTTTCCTGGTTCTGCTCACTTCAGTAAGCATCCAGTCTCTCCAGGTTTTCCTGAAATCTGCCAGCTCACCATTTCTTGTGGAAGAACAGTATTCCATTACATTCATATACTACAACTTGTAGAACCTAGATTTTCTGAATTGTCCATGGTCAGAGCTGCCATTCAAGCCTTTGCCAGTTGTCCCACTGATCACTTGGGATGGAAGGTTAACACATTTTTTCCATTTCTGATAATACTTTTTCCTTTGTTTTGCAGAGTGGGTGTGCAGACATTAATAGTGATGGAAATCTAATTTTTGTGAGGCTCCCAAGAGATGAGGGCTGGGTGTTGGAGGGGAATAGTCTAAATCATACATTTATGAGAGAAACAAACTGGGTGACCGTGGGAGAGCCTGGGAGGGGGAGTAGGTTAGTAGGATTCCAATTGCCCTTGTGATGGGAAGGATTCTGAACTAGGACTGTTTGCCCCTTTGCTTAAAAAACAAAACAAAACATGTGACATGTGACCTGAAGCACACCCACTGGGAAAGAAAGATCGTATTGTCTGATAATGGCCAAGCTTGCCTGGAAAGATCAACAAAGCCTTGAGTCAAAGTTTGTGCACCTTCTAGATGGCCAAGATGATTCAACGTTGGAAATTCTTGGATTCGGAGATGGAAGGGAGCTTAGAACTGTGTTGGAACATAAAATGTTACTATTCGCAACACTAAATGTAGGGAATTGGAAGTTCTTAGAGTGCTAGAATCTAGACCATCTACTAAGGCCATCTGCTGCTGCTCACCACCTGACCAGTAATCCTTTCCACTACCTACATGCCTCATTTGTGACTCAGAGACGATGTGTTACTAGTCTTTGAAAGGCTATTGTGTGGGAGGGAGATTGAGACTTTTTCTGTTTGTCTTAAGGGGCAGAGCCTGGAGCCATGGGTAAAAGTTAGAAAAGAGCAGATTAATCGAGAAGGCTCCCCCAAAAGACAAACAACCAACCAAACTTTCTAATAATTTGAGCTATCTAAAAATAGGATGAGCTGCCTCCAAGGGAGCGGATTCTCTCTCTTCCGGGAGGCTTTCAAGCAGACTGGGTAATATCTGTGGTGATGCTACAGTGAGGTTTGTTTTCAGTTAAGGCTTGGACTAGATAGATGGCTCCCATGGTGTCTTCAAACTCAGAACTTCTATGATTTTTGGCAGTCCAGGACTCTCAGAAGACCTGGAAGGAGGGCATTCATTGGCTCATCTTCTCATTTTAACTATAGGAAACTGGGCCCAAGTGACTGGTTTAAGGTAACCTACCTAGTAAATAGGTGGGATTGTACCCCTATTCTTCTTGACTAAAATATGATGCTATTAAATACCACCAGCCAGTCTGTGTTTTCCCTGCTTGGACCAAACCACTCTCAAAAGCTTAAGGAATGTTTTGGTTATTTAAATGCAAAGGGTGTTTTTCTGACCTGAATCTTTTTCAGTTTTGTGTTTGATGGAAAGAGCCTCCTTGACAATCTACTTTGAGAGGCCTCCCAGTAAGCCAGAGTCTTCTTTATCAGAAAAGTAAGCCTTAGGGATTCTTCTAACTCCTGTTACAGTTTCCCTGACACCCAGCCTGGCCTGAGACCTGCCTATCTATGGTCTTGATTCCTTTTACCCTGACATATCTAGGGTGGAGCATGTAACGGAGACTCTAGTTAGTGTATATACATTTAGTACTGGAAATACCAAGTACCTCAGTACAGTTTGTAGAATTAGGAGACTGGAGTTTGGCCATGCCTTTTACTAGCTGTGAGGTGCTGGGCAAGTCACCCAGGACTCAGTTTCCTCATTTATGAAATGGTAATTACAGTACTTAAGCTGCTTACCTCGTGGGGCTCTCCCGAGAATCCAGTGAGATAATGGATATAAAAAAAAAAACCATTTTTTCGGGGGGTAAATGAAGCATCCCTTATATAATCACAAGCAATTATAATGGAAAACCAAAAGGAATATAAAAAGAATATAATTGCCTTCAAGGAGGTTATAGTCTAGTAGGGAAGGTAAGTCATAAATACTTAAGTAGATTTTTGATTTCATCGACTTGGATGTTCCCTTCAGTGAAGCGTCTTTCAAACCATCTGTACCTGCCCATCCTTTGTGACTCTTGTCCATGTCTTCCCATAAACTTTCCACATGGAATCCAACCAGACCTTCCTTAATTTTTTTTACCTGATTTTGGAGAAATGAGGCAACCTATGAAGTACTTGGGCCATCCAGCCATGGTACTCTTACTGTTATCTCTTGGACCAGGCCATCTTTTTCTACTTAAGCATTTCTCTGAGATCCCAGCTAGGAATTCTTCAAGTTTCCTTTTTGCCCACACCCACTCTGCCTACTGGGTCATTCTCCATCTTAGTTCTTCAGAGACTGTCAGATTCCATGACTCACAGCCATACAACAGCAGGAGAATATTAGTATTTTCGAAGGTGAACTTTTGTTACTGGCTGAAGCTTGGAGTCATTCAGAGAGACTTAAGTGATTTCCTGAAGGCCATCCAGCTTGTCTTTCTATTCCCTTCCCACCTTTCCACCCCCACCCCAAGGAATCTGCTATTACAGAGAAGAGTCTCAGAGTCCAAATTAAAAAGGAATTATTCTCTATGGCTGGTGAGGTCTCCCAGATGTCCCTGTGGGCAGATAATGTCTTGCTGGTTGTTTCAAGCCTACTAGAACATTGTAGAGCATTCGGGAACAGATCCATAATTGGCATTGAGTGCCAGGGGGTGGTCTCCTAGCCCCCATAGGCTGGGAATGTGCAATCAGTCGAATTCCCTGGACCCAGTAAGACTGTACTGCCATGATCCAGACATTCTCCATCCTCTGTAGCCTCCTAATAGCTCAGGAGGCTGGAACTTCCAGAGGAGAGGGGCTGGGTTGTTTTTTTTTTGAGAGGGGAGAAGGCGGGGCAATTGGGGTTAAGTGACTTAGCCAGGGTAACACAGCTAGTAAGTGTGTCAAGCGTCTGAAGCTGAATTTGAACTCAGGTCCTCCTGACCCCAGGGCCCACACTCTATTCTCTGTGCCACCTTGCTGTCCTGGGGCTATTTTTTTGAGGGTTATAAACCTTTAAGAAATGGAAATCTTGCCTAGTAGAAGTTTGCAGATGCATACACATTTGCCTTGGGCAAATAGTGAATTAACCCTTCTAAACTCAGCCTAAAATCCTAATCTGCTCTGGCACCAACTAGCTGTGTAAATAGGGGAAAGTTGATGCCTTTGGCCTCGGTTTTTTTAAAATCTGCAAAATGTGGAGATTGGACTGGAGGACCTTAACAGGGGCAGCTAGGTAGTGTTCTAGTCCAGAAGTCCTGAGTTCAAATTCAGCTTCATGTACTTCCTAGCTGTGTGACTGTGGGCAAGTCACTTAACCTCTGTCTGCCTCAGTTTTCTCATCAGGAAAATGAGGATAATAATAGCACCCACCTGCCAGGGATGTTGTGAAGATCAGGTGCTATACTATTTGTAAAGTGCTTAGTACAGTGGCAGGCACATGGTAAGCACGATATAAATGTTAGTTATTATTTATAGGGCCCCTTCCAGCATTAAGGAGTTGGCACACCATGCCGGTAGCTTCTTTCAGAAGTCAAGTTGGTCCCTGTGCGCCTGGTGGTTAAATGTTCTTTCGCTTCTCAAATACTCTTGTAGTTACAGGATTAAATATAGTACTGCCTAT
Organism: Phalanger gymnotis; assembly: GCA_028646595.1. Classification (NCBI taxonomy): domain Eukaryota; kingdom Metazoa; phylum Chordata; class Mammalia; order Diprotodontia; family Phalangeridae; genus Phalanger; species Phalanger gymnotis. The sequence goes on from CM053622.1 coordinate 89,415,606, forward strand.
TAAAAAATATAATCTGGCTTTAGTAGACTGTAAACTCTGGCACCAGACCCGTGCTTTATCCAGTCCAGGTATCTCGCCAGGAGACCAAGGCCTGGCCAGCATGATTCTCGCCTCTCTTATTCCCCCCCCCCCCCCCCCATTTGTTACTTAAGGAATCCAAGTAGCATTGGCACTGCTAATGGAAAGGTCATGTCCAGCCTAGTGTGCCCATATATGGGTCAACTCACAGTTCCGCCGTGGATATAATTGATTTTTATAATTCCCTGTGTGTTATTTTGTGCATTTTAAAACATAATTCAAAGAAGGGATCCATAGGCTTCAGCTGACTTCCCCAAAGGGCATTCATACCACAAAAAAAGGTTAAGAACCCTTGGGCCTTTGCCCAAAGATGCTTCCAATACATACTGTGTCTCTTTATCAGACATTTTTAACCTGGGATCCACCAACACCCCCCCACCCCCTCTACCCCCCCCTCCCCCCGCTCCAGTAGATTTCACATAGGAAATAAATGACATTTGTTTGCAGATTTTAGCATTTTCATCTCAATTATTTAAAAGCATTCCGAGAAGGGGTCCAGGACACATAAAAAGTTTAAGAACACCTCTACAAACACATTCTCTCTCTCATAGGTTATAAGCTGCTTGAAGAGGGGAACTTGGTCACTTTAATACTGGTCTTCTCCAGAAGCCTGGCACACATAGCAGCCACTCCTTGGAGACAAGAACCCCTATCTTGGTGGAAAGGGCATTCCGGTCAAAAGACCTGGAGTTTGAATCCTGGCCCTACTCCCACTGCTTGGCTGACCCCTGGGCTAGTCCCCTTAACTTGTCTGGGCGCCATCTGTAAAAGGAGATTGGACAGGATGGTCCTTTTCTAAGGTCCCTTTTTAGCTCGGAATCTATGCTGCTTTGAACCAAATGACCTAACCGCAGGGCTCTGCATACAAATTCAATAAAAAAATAAATTCAATAATTCAGTAATAAACAAGGCCGGTTGTTATGACAATAATTCAAGTACTCTAATCCCATTATAGTGAATAAGACATAAATTTCACTACAGGAGAGTAAATCACTGAGGGGGCTTCAGTAGAGATTTTTTTGCAATGGAATTTGCTTTGGATGTTTTTATGGCCTTTAGCAAACTTTACTAATTAATTACTATTTAATACTTTAAATATACCCTCACCACAACCCCCTAAACTTTTAAAAAAAGTGAAACACTTTTCACCTAACAGATAACAGACCCATACCCTCTGTTTATGGTTTATGTAAGAACGCATTTAAAACTCAGGTTGCCAACATTCTTCCAAGCTTAGGGCTAAAGAAGGGCTAAGAAAGTATCCAAGAAGCCACAGTTTGATGGTTTGGTTCAGGGCCACGTATTGCCATGATCTGAAATTTCTCCATCTCCTGTTACCTCCTATCCAGCTCTATCAGCTAGCCCCAGGCCGAAAAAGTATAGACTATTCTCCCCAAAGTAAAGCAGGAGCCTGAGGGCTTCCAGTTGATGTGATTAACTCTGGGGTTGGCTCCCCGGGAAGCCCTTTGGCTTCCTCTTTGGTGGGGAGGAAGAGATAGGGGTGGTAGTTAAATTCAAATAATACATAATAAATCAACAGAATCTAAAAAATCCATCTTCTGAAGTGCCCACTCAGCCCTCATAGACCTCTTTGAAGCTGGCCACTAGGAAATAAATGGATAGGCAGCTGAAGTGCTGGTGCATATTACAATAAGGGTGAAAAACATCTGGGCTGTGACCATAGTGGAAGAACTCAGTGAGATCAATGGCGAACTTTCCAGTAAGCTTCCTCACTCTGTCCCCATTCAGTGGGCCCCCTGCCCTCACCCAAACCACGATAGCCTTATCAATCCTCCACCCCCCACCAAGTCTGTTTTATCTTAACAGTCCAGCTTTTGTTCTTCCTGAATGATGGTTTAAAAAAAAAAAGTTAAAAGATTGTCGGGAGTTGTGGAAGAAAACAGATTGGACTGGAGAGAAGGAGGGATGATAAAATATCATTGCTTACATTGTGCCTGTCGAGACCTGTGAGTTCATTGTGAGGGAGGGGCAGGTGGTATTTCTCAGCTGTGGAAATTGCTTGTACTGATGGCATATTGGGAATCCCGTCCTACCTTAGTGATCTAGGGCACACAGGTTAAATGACTCACTCAGGGTCACAGAGGCAGTGTTTCATTAGTAAAATGTTCCTGACTCCCAAGGCTGGAGGGCTGTGTTTGAATCCCAACTCAGATACTAGATGTGTCCGACCCTGAGAGCTTTGGGTGCATCATCTCTACAGTGGAGATCAGTTGTACCTGCCTCATAGCAATGATGATAGGAACAGATGAGAACACGTGTGAGGTGCTTTGTAAATTTTAAACTACTTAATGCGTGTGATTTCTTCCTGTCTTCCCTATCCTCCTAGGAGATTTGTGAGGGACAGCTTGAGGCAGTGAATGGGTGTGTGTGTGTGTGTGTGTGTGTGTTGGGGGGTTATGGAAAGTAGACAGTACTCGACAGTGATAACCAGACAAAGGGCATGATGTCTGGTGACATATGCTTCCCCGCCCTTCTCCTTTCTACTCTTCCTGGGAGATTTGTGGCTCGTGGTGTAGTAAAAAAGAAGGCTGGATTTAGAGTCACTTTGTATAAGGTGGATTTGGAGAGACCTGTGCTACTAAGACCGTAGTAATCAGACTATTAAAACATCAGAAAAGTGGGATTGTCTATACCTTCTCTCTCATTTCCGTAAGTCAGCTAACAAGCCTATATTGAGTGCCTACTATAAGTCAGGCACGGGGATGCAAAGAAAGGCAAGCAGCCATGTGGGCAGTGGATAGAGCAGTGGGCCTGGAGTCAGGAAGACCTGATGAGTTCAAGTCCAGACTTGGACACTTGCTAGCTGTGTGATCCTGGACAGGTTAACTTAACCTGTTTGCCTCAGTTCCTCTACTGTAAAATGGAGATCATAATAGCACCTACCTTTCAGGGTTGTTTTGAGGATCAAATATTTGTAAAAAAGCTTAGCACAGTACCTGACACATAGGTGCTATATAAGTCCTGCTATTAGTAATGATAATTATATCATAATGGTATAATTAATAATAATGTTACTGTTAAATTATCCCTGCTCAAGGCCCTTCTGTTCTAAGGGGAAGGGATGGGGGGAGTTGAACAATGTGTTTACAACATGTACGTATACCCTGGGTGGGAAGAAGGCAGGTTTGTGGCTGTTCCCTTATCTATGTGACTTCACGCAAGTCACACAGTTTTCCTGTCTGAGAAATGAGGGGGGTAGTCTAGATTCTCATACATCATAGGATTTGGAACTGGAATATAATAACTTGACCCTTTGGTTCAAGGCTTTCATCTTAAAATGTGAAGAATTCTTCCTCCAGAATTCTGATGAATGCACGATACTGGGGAGATAGCAGAGGACAAGCAGCTAGGTGGAACATTGAACTTGGGTTGGGATTCAGATTCAGATGCTAACTAGCTGACCCTGGGGAAGGCACATGTGTGCCTCAGTTACCCTAGCTGTAAAGTGGGGATAATACTAGTACTGAAAGTGCTAAAGAATGTAAGGGTCTGATCAGCATCCTTCTGGCATCCGTGGGTTGCAGTCATCGGTGCTTCTGGTTTTTTATTGTGTTTCACAGCTTGGGTTCTCCCAAGGGCATGACCAGGCTTTTCTGGAGTTCTTCCCCGCCCAGCCAAATGGAAGCCAGCAACATCAGTGTCTTAGAGAACACATCCTTTGTCAGAGTTCGTGTTTACCACCCATCTCTTCCACCCTGGCATGAATAACTACAGTGAAATTGAGTTGTGGTGACCCTGGGCAACTCATTTTAATTTTTCTGGACTCAGTTTACTCCTATGTAAAATTGCTGGTAGGGTTAGACTAGAAAGTCCCATATATGATGATCCCTTCCAGAATGCAAATCCTGTGACCTTGATAGCTACAGACTATAGGGAAGACTGGCTTAATAATTATAGTTGCCTTTGAATAGAATGGGCTGGGGTAGTGAGTTTCCTGTCACTGAAAGTATGCAAGCAGATATATAACCAACTATTAGGGATACTATAGACAGCACATGCTTTTCAGGTAAAAAGGATTGGACTGGGTGACCTCCGATGTTGTGTTTCATGAGGTCTAGTCAAGACTCCCCAACCAGCTGGGGTCCCTGTTACCACCCTCCTATCCCTTAGCCCACTGGTGGACACACAGAATCACAGGACCCCGAAACACCTAGACGCTCCAGGTTGGAATAAACCTGGAGTCCTCCTCAGCCCATCCAGACACCTGAATCAAGGATAGTTGGTTGTTAGCAGAAGGCTTCCAAAAGACTGGTGTTCTGGTCCAGTATGGCATACTGTGGCCCCCTGGAATCCGGGTCTGTCACTGCTGTGACCACGAGAAAGTTTAATGCCTTGGAGCCTGATTTTTCTGGACCCAGTTTCCTCCTGTGTAAAACTTCTGGGTCTAAAATCCAGAAAAACTAAAGCGTTAGAGGAAGGTCCTTTCAAGCTGCAAATCACAGATACTGAGTCATAGGAAGGAAGGAAACAGAAACACACTTATTATTATTAAGCACCTACAACGTGCCAGGCACTGTGTGCTAAACACTTTACTGCTATTATGGACCCCGTTTTACAGATGAAGAAACTGAGGCAGATAGGGACTTGCCCAGGGTCGCCCACCTAGTGTCAGAGTCTAGATTTGAGCTTGTCTTTCTGACCCCAGGCCCAGCACTCCGGCACCACTTTGCTGCCTCGAAACATCTTCCTACACTCCAAATTGGAAGGACCCTCAAGGTCACCCAGACAGGCACTTAAGTCAGTGGTAATTGGTTGGCTGCTTTGGTGTCTAAAGGAATTTGACACAGGTTTTCTGGTTGAGTGAATAAACTTTTGAGGTTTTCAGAGCAGTTCAGGCCCTTTGTTCCCTTTCCAGGCCTTGTTGGGCAAGATGCACAGCCGGACGGTAGCTGCCCCGGTGTCAGCAGCCCTCCAGAACCAACACTCATTAACCTGGAGTTTGCCCCCCTCCTCGTCAAATCCCTGACTGATGGCAAGGGCAACCCTGAGCCTATGTACTTCCTGGGGCCCCTTGGGACTGTGATGTGTTTCTCATTGCTGATTCAGAGAGAAGACAACCTAATTAAAAATAGTAGCCAGTGTGGCTTTACTATAAAGGCTACTAGGGGCAGCCGGTGGGGAGGTTGGAGTTTAAGGATAATGATAATAGCTAGCCTAGGTACTTTAATTATTCATTCTCACTTTACAGATGAGGAAACTGAGACAGGTTATGTGACTTGCCCAAGGTCACACACAGCTAGGACAGTCTTCCTGACTCCAGGTTCGGTGCTCTGTCCACTAGCTGTCTCCATTATAATGTTAATAATAGCTCCTGCCATCTTTCCTCCTGCTCCTCCTTTCACTTCCCCATTTCTGTCATTCAAACCACCATCTGTTTGTCTGCCCAATCTCCTGTGCTGAATACCGCAGATCTTTCTCTTAATTCTTCCTCTCCATTCTGGGGAGACTGTCAAGTCCTAATTGCAGGTCTTTAAATGTCCTTTGGAAGCTCTTTCTTCCCAAGGCCCTGCCTGGGCTGTTGAGGTCTAGCCTCCTAAAATGGTGGTCTTCCTCCAATCTTCTGCTCCTCTTCATTCAGTTAGCAAGAGTTCTTATGTGCCAAGCCCTGTGCTGGTACAAAGACAAAAATGATAACAGATATGTGGGTGTGTACGCCTATGTTTGTGCAAAAAACAGACAAGAACTCCGGGAAGTAATTAACTTAATTAAATTCATTTACTTATAATATTTATAATAAATTAATTAAATTAAGTGAAAGATGAGGAACCTGACACTCAGAAAGATTAAGGGACTTGGCCTTATTAAAGTGATGGAGTCTTATTTCCAGGTAAGTGAGGGTCAGAGCAGGATTTGGCATCCCACTATCATACCTTTAACATCACACTGATTCCTGTGTGTTCTGTGCTTCAGCTGGTGTTTCCCGAGCCAGGGTCTTTATGCTGCTGCTTGTGCCTCAGTTGTCCTCTTTGCCTCATGGTCCATGGCCTCTTGATTTCCCAGCTCTCCTTCCTCCCCTCCCTCCTGTCAGTGGTAGTAATGATCTTTCTCCTGGGACTTCACTAACCTCTCCACTGAACTTGCCTTGTGATGAGTCTACATCTCTTGTCTCACTCGAATTCTTTCACCCCGCGCACCCTGGCTGGTTGCCGATTCTTGCCCCATTTCCACCACATCTTACGTGGCTGCCCTCTTCTCTGCTCACGTGGCTGCGGTCTTTGTTCACTTACTGCCACGACCTTCATGCTGGTCTCCCTCATTCAATTCTCTCCTCACTCCGGAGCGTCCTCCTCAGTAAATTCCAGTGGCTCACTATTGGTTCAAGGATAAAAAAGAGATACTCTTCTATTTGACTTTCAAAGCCTTTCATAGCCTGTCCCTAACCCTTCTTTTCAGCCATAAATAAAGCTGAAGGGTAGGTACCCTTTCCTAAACTCTACAGCCTGGCCAGACTGGCTGTCATCTTACAGGTGAGAAATTCTGAGTCTGTGATACCTTTCTTCACCTCCTGCAATCCTTTCAGAAATAGTTCCATCTCTCTTTAAGTTGAAAGGCAGCAAATCTGGTTCTAACACTGTTAATAATTGCACATGTTAATTCAACAAACCTTTTAATTAAATATCTATTTTGTGCTAAGTGCTGGGCTAACTTGTGTAGACCCTAGGGGAGTAATTCCTTCCCTCACACATTCAGTGCCTACTTTTATGCAATGCACAGTTCTTAGCTCCAAGAACTCTAAGTCCCTGCCCTAATGCAGCTTAGTCTTAATAGGATAAGATGCAAACATTGATTACTGTAATATGTAGTAATAAAATATGGATTCTGGGCTCTACAAGCTTACCACCTAGTAAAGGTGGGGATGGAGATTAAAGATACAATGAATATGATGGGGGTCTAAGAGGGACTTAAGGGGCTCGGTCTTTCCTTGTGACTGTATTTGACCTAGATGTTCCGTTCTTGGATTCTCACAACCTTCCTGTAAAGTCAGGCAGGACTACTGCAAAATTGGAAGCCAAGGGAAGAAGCCAAATCTTTGTGGGCTTTAGAACTGGAAGGGGCATTGGAGATGTAGAGACTCCCAAGTATGAGAAGTGGGAGGCAATGGCCTTAATCTTGGAGGCAGAAATTTGAAAGATGAAGAAGTTTGCAGTTTTGGAAGTCACACTTCTCACTTCTTGGACATCATTTCTTGATTCCTTTCCCAGGAACATCCGTTTTAGGGAGCCAATATTTGGGGAGGTGAGGGTGGGTAAGAAAAGCAATCAAAAAACCAATGAAAGAGCTGTTTTGGCAACACTGTATATCACTGTATTTCACCAATATTGGCAACACTGTATTTCACCAATAACGGGTCAGATGGGACTCAGAAGTTATACTAGGGCTTCTCATTCCAAAATCAGTGGGTTTTTTCCCTTCGCTTAGATGGATTAGAAGCCTATTTTAGATTTCTTAACCTTGTTCCTATCTTCTCTTTAGGTCCCCATTAATTAGATTATAAGCTCCTTGAGGATCTGTGTGGATACAGAAAGCTTGGCACATAGTAGGCACTTAATAAATGATCAGTCAGTAAGCATGGGCCCTACATGTGTAGACTGTGCCCCTGTCCCCACATCTTTTAACATGTGGATACCACTGCCACGGGCATAATGACCAGCCCATCCGTTATCCTTGGCCCTCCAAGCATACCCAGCCTGCCTCCTTTTGTGGTCATACATTTCTGATAAATCCTTTATCTCCTGAACTTCTTTGCTGATAACTTGTAGCATTCTACTTAACCACCACTATGAGTGAGCCTTTCTATTATCCTTGAGGTGACCTACAATTTTAATTCTTTAGAGATTGTGGCAATACATGACTTGCAGTCAAGTCAACAAGCATTTATTATTTATGAAGCATTTCCTAAATGCCAGGCTCTCTGGTCAGTGCCGGGGCCACAAAGATCGGCAAAACCCCAGTGGTTGCTGCCCCCAAAGAACTTGCTTTCTAAAGGGGAGGCAACTTACAAATAACTTTATATACAAGATGGCAGTCTTGTAGCTCTTTGGTCTCTTTGGTTTGAGAAAAAAAGCACCCAAAGAGACTTAAGTGACGTCCCTAGAAACACAGGAGAAGCAGGTGTAGCTAGAACACAAGACTTGCATATGATTGATTCATCCCACCCCCATCTCTCTCAAGTGGGTTTTTGTTTGTTTTTTAGACAGGGTGCCAAGGACCCCAAATCCAAGCAGCATGGATCATAAGGACATTTATTTTTTAAGCTCATGAGGTCAAGGGGAATACCGCCAGGCCCCCAAGTTTTGGAATGTCCCTGTGACTGTGTAGGCGAGGTATTCTGCTGGCAGGGCTCTCATGACCACAGGCACGCTGACTTTACAAAGCCCAAGGAGAAAAAAAATTGTTGGGTTTTTTTCTTTTCTCTCCCCTTCTCTGTCCCTCCCTCTCCTTCCAGCTCAACCCCCCCACCCCCCTTTTTTTAATAGAAAAATTTGCTTATCCAGCACAGACTGTTTTTGGGATGGCCCTGGAGGACATCCTGAGAGATGAATAATGAAAAGTCAGTGGAGTTGTCTTTCTGGGGAAACGGGGCTATTGCTTCATCAGTGTGGAGGAGCCCAGCCCAGAGCAGTGTGGGTTGTTTGTTTTGGGGGGGAGGTTGAGGAGAGCGTGAGCATACGTGCACAGTGTCCACTTTGGCATCCGTTTACTTTTCAGGGTTTGGGTTGAGATCAGCTTTATTCATCTGGGTATTCTCATAGAGTTGGGGAGATAGTGCCACTGACAGAGACTGACAAAAGGTCCAAGTTAGAAGGGGCCTTACTTAGAATGGAGGATGATAGAGCTGCAAGGGACCCTGAGATGCCTCTAGTTTATTCCTTTAATTTTGCACCTTGCGAAGGAATTCAATAAACAAGTGACTTAGCTGGTTTCAAAACTCAGCCTTCAGTACCCCTGCCTGAAGCTAAGCTCTTTGAGGTTAATCAGTTAGGAAGGATTCATTATTTATTAATTACACATCACATGTGTCCCAGGCACATTTGGTGGGCTCTGGAGTCAAAATAGAAAACGTACAGGCCCTGCTCTCAATCCATACACAAATGTATACAAAATACAGAGTGAATACAAAGAAAATTTCAAGGGTAGGAGAAGACACAAGAAGCTAGGGAAACCAGGAAAATAATAATAACAATAATAAACCAGTAATTATTATATTGTTATTAATAATTATAATTATATAATGTTATATCATTAATTATAATATAATATTGTTATATTATTAATTATAATAACATAATATTGTTATTAATTATAATGGTGCCTCAGGCTCCCTACCCCTGGACTGTAGACTATAATAGAGTAATAGTTAACAATAATAACAAATGAAGTAAATCTTATTATTATTAGTGATAATAGATAACTTTTACATAGTGCTCACAATGTGCCAGGCACTGTGCTAAGGACCTGACAACTGTAATCTAACTTGAGCCTCACAACCCTGGGAGGCTGGTGCTATTATGGTTCCCATGTCATAGAAGAGGAAACTGAAGCAAACAGGTCTTGACCTGCATTTAGATGTCCCACAATGGAATGAGCCGCCCCAAAAGGTAAAGAGCTCCTGAACAAGCTGAATAATTGCCTGTCTCGGATATTCAGTTCAGTACACATTTTATTAGCTATCTACAAAGTGTATCTGAGGCTCTAGGTTGACATGTGGTTCTTAATTTCAGAGAGCTTAGAGTCTAGGGAGGCTGGGCAGAGTTTTGGGAAGAGAGGAGCTGAACCATTAATAACTGAAGGATTTCTGGAGTAGGATTTGAACTGAGTCTAGAAGAATAGGCAGGATTCCAAGAGGCAGTTGGGGATTATAGGCATGGATGAACAAAGACATGGAAGTAAGGGCAATGAGTGGTGAAAGGTAGGGGCCTTGGAGGGCCTTGAATGCCAGCATCAGGGGTTTAACTTTTGGTGAGGAGGCAGTGGGGCATGACAAGAAGCATTTTAAGTGTGTACTGTGTGCCAGGCACTGTGTTAAGCACTAGGAATGGAAATACAAGTTGAAAAGAATATTGATCTCTGCCCTCAGGGAGCTTATATTCTAACGGGAGATACAATATTGAGGGGCTGATAGGATAGGTTGAGCTGCCTGCCTGGAAACATGGTAGCAAGGTGCAGAAAGTCAGAAGAACAGCCAGGAAGGAAGGGAATGAAGCACAGCCGATCTGGGCTTATCCAAAATGGAGGTCCTAGGAGGTCCCCAATGGGAGAAGGCCAGCTTGGGAGTGGGGTGGGGGAGGGGGAGTTCCCAGGTTAGAAAGGAGTTGAGGGAAGAGTCTAGAGGGGAGATATGGAAGAGGGCGGTGCTAAGTTGTACAATTCAGTATTAGGGAGGTCCATGTGGAACATCTGAAGACCTAATTAGTCATTTATTAGCTATCTGATTCTAAGCAAGCACTTTCCCCAACTTTCTTGGCTCTCTTTTTCTCACCTATAAAATAAGGGCACTACTTATAGTTCCTAACCTTTTATTCAGTTTACTTCCAACTTGAGCTCTTGCTTTTTTTTTTCCTCTCAAAACCTTCAGAGGAAAAAGAATAACAAGACATTCATTTGTCCCAGTATGTAAGGAATCCTGCCTTTCTGGGGGTGGGGAGAGGATGAGAGTAGGCAGGGAAAAATTCACAGCGATTGACAACACAAATATTTCCCCTTTCCCCATTCCGCCCTCTCCCTCATGGCTGGGATTAGTTTCCAGCAGAACCTAGCCTCTGTGGGCCATCGGTGGTGGCATGGTTACAAGAACCCTTGCTGGGATGCAGGAAGCCTGACTTCTAGACCAGCCTCTGCCCCCTTGCCAAGCTGTGTGACTCCGAGCAAACCCCTTCTCTTGAGCACTTTGGGTTTTTGTTGTTGCTGGTTTTTTTCCAGTTTTAACGTGAGGTCATTGAATTAGATGATCTCCGAGGACTCTCCCAGCTCTGACCTTTTGTGTTCCTTGTTTCTAATCTGGTGGCTCATGGTGGGGAGGGATGGCTAGGAACTGTTGGGAAGTCAGTCTGAGGGTTTTTTAGTGTTTGCCTGTCTCCCACTGGGACACTGGCTGCTCACCCTCTGGTCAGACGCCCCGACCAAAAGACCTGTGGCCATAAATGCTGAAAATGCCCCTTCATTCTCAGCTGGTAGCCTCAGCTCCAGATAGGGCTCACTCCCCACTGTGCTGCTGCAGATACCATATTTAGACTTCCCTCAGTGACTTGCACTTCAGGATGCCTTCTTCCTCTTTTGTTTCTTGCTTTTTAGCTAAGGCAGTGGTTCATAACCTGGGGTCCACAGTCTATGCATAGATTTCATGGGGTACCTGAATTTGAATGAGAAACACTCTCTCTCTTGTTGTCCCTCTGTGCATAAGTAGTATGGTTTTTCTTATGCTTATATATAGTACATATATACATACATGTATGCATGTGTGTGTACATATGTATATGTAATAAAAAGAAAGTTTTCATTTTCACCAACCTTTAACTGAAGTTTAGCATTTCCTTCAATTATTTAAAGGGAAGGGGTCCATGGGCTTCAGCAGACGGTTCAAGGAGGTCCCTGACACATAAATGGTTAAGAACCACCCAAACTTTCAGGAGTGGGGAATCTTCAGGCCCGAGGCCTTCTCAAACTTTGGATTCAGTCAAAGGGCTGCACTCGAGGACGTAGAAGGCCATATGTGGCCTTGAAGGCATAGATTCCCCACCCCTGACAAAGGTGACACATCCTCAAGGGCCCAATTCTCAATCTTTTTTTTTTCTTTTTCTCTCTCTTTTCTGTAGCTATATTGCCAAATTTGGGACTAGATAACATGCAGGCATATTCTACCTAAGTTATTAATTGGGCCTGTTAGGTTAAACAGTATTATAGAGGTCATCTAATTCTCCAGGAACAAAGTTGAGCAGAAAAGAAACTGGAAACTTTGGGGTTGGGGGAGAAGGAGGGAACTTGAAGATTTTGGTTTAATGTTTTAATGACATTTGTAAATAGACTTTGGTCTGCGTGTACCTGCACTGCCCTTTAAGGCCTACTATATTCATTCATGCTACAGTGGACAAAGTGTTAGATTTGGTTCTCCCAAGTTACTGGAAAGAGTTATAAGCACATAAGGGCAAATGGCCTTAGCCTCTCTGGGCCTCAGTTTCTTTTTTTTTTTTTTAATAAGGAGGCTTGGCTTACCGTTCCTTGCAGCTCTAAAGCTAAGTAATAAATAATGAATAAAGTGTGAATGCTCACGAGTATCCTCTCAGCAGGTACTAGGAGCCTTAAAAAGATAGATAAGACATGCCTGCCCACAGGGAGGTTATGGTCTGTCAGGGAGATGGAATTTAGAGGAATATCTCTGCTATAAGACAGGCTGTTTTTAAAGTTCCTTGAGGGATAGATGATTGTAGTAACTATGAGACAGAGGAAAGAGTCCTGCATTGGAGGAGGAGGAGGAGAATATGGATTCTAGACCTAGCAGATCCACAAGGTGTAGACAGGTTGGCTTTGAGCCAAGCCTTTTACCTTTCTGTGGTAATACTTGGATTCCTTCACTTACCGGCTAGTTATAAAGCTCAGTTGGGAGAACTTTAGGATAAGTATAACATGCTATACAGATGTGAGAGGTTATGTTGGTGGGAGACCTTTCTTGTCTTGCACTGCCCTCCCCTACTCTCTCCCCTCCCCCACCTTTAATTCACAAAAGCCTTTCCTTTATGAGTTAACAGTGGGCACCTCTAAGGCACTGTGCATTCACAGAATGTTAGAGTTGGTAGGGACCAGAGATCATTTAGTCTGGACCTTTCATTTTGCAGGTGATGGAAGCGAAGATTTAGAGCTGGGAGGAAACCTTAAAGACCCTCTGGTCTGGCCCTCTCATTTTATAAATAAGGAAGCTGAAGGCCAAAGAGATTCAATGACTTGCTTCAGGTCACATGTTTAGCAAGTAGCAGGGTTGGGAGTTGACCCAAATCCTGACTCTGTCCACTGAGGCCCAGGTTCGGGAATTGACCGGCTTAATGAGACAGGACCGGGGCTCAGACTTGCTTCCCACCTCCCAGTCTTACGTGATTTCTGATACTAATTTGCTGGTCCTGTCCTGCCAGGATTGGGGTGGGGTGGGAACTTCAAGTCTTCATTTAGGGGTCTTTGAGCTCTTCTCTCAGTATAACTTTCTACTGGGGGGCGGGGGCGGGGGAAGAGTGAATAAATGAGAATAAAAGTCTAGGGCAAGCATCCCTGACCCTTCTGTTGTCATTCTTTTCAGGTAACAGTCTGGGACCATGTCGAAGGACCTCCAGGATGTGGACCTTGCAGAGGTCAAGCCTCTGGTGGAAAGAGAAGAGGTAAGGAGCAAATGGGCAAATGGGACTTTTCTTCTTGGGCTCGGGCTCGGGCTCGGGCTCAGGCTCAGTCTCAGGAGGTCATAAGTCCTGAACTCTTAGTTCTTGGAAAGCTCAAAAGATACCCTGTGTGAAAAATTGTAAAGGGATTAAGTTGTAGAAATGGGAGTCCAAAGAACCAGATGTATCTGTGTTTGTTCATTACCCTTTATTGTATTTTATTTTTTTTTAAATTACCCTTTATTTTAGGAGTGAAATTTTAAAAAAAAAGTGAATTCTGGAGAAAAAGCCATTTAGAGGTTGCCATTTTAATCTAGCAGAGTCTAACAGGAAGTATATTTTTATTAATTCCTTTCCTTGTTGCCCAGCAGTCTGGAGGACAGTGCTAATTAATAATGACCTGTGAAACTTGACTGCACGGTAGTATAGAATTGCCGAGCTGGAATAGGTCCCAGACATCTAGTCCAGCTCCTACCCAAAGCCTAAATCACCCTGCACTATGCCCAATAATAAATGATTGTCCAGCTCTACTTTACTCCCTTTGCCACCAGATTGGATGATTTCAGGGAGTTTTTCCTGCTGTTGAATGGAAATCTGCCCATTGGTTTCCCATTGTAGTAGGAAGGCCAAATTTATGATCTCAAATATAATCATGCATATGTTTGAATGGTTCGAAATTGCAAGGTATGAGAGATTCTCTAAGTAGAAAGCAACAGAACATTTATTTAGGCCCCCAGAGCAACAGATTAGCGAACCAGCCTCCCCATTCCAACATCTTGACCAAAAAACCCCAGGCCCAATAGGCCCACCTCACAAGAGTAACCAGGAGGCCACAGAAAAATAAGATGGCATAAATCATATTCACTGGCCTCAAGTCCTCGCTCGAACTCCTGGGTCCACACACACGGGTCGGCTCTGCTTTGGCTTCAGCTGTAGTTTCTCACCTCTCTTCACAGCCGAGCCTCTGGAGTTCTCAAGCCCTGCCTCAACGACCAGAGACCATTGGTTCTGGAGTTGGCCCCTCTTAAGTCATTAATCTACGCCCACACAGGTTTCACACCTGATAGGGCTTTGGGCCTGGGGCTTAGCACTTAACAGCTGAAAGTACTTTCACTCAAGGTAAACAAAAGCCAAACTCCTCAATGGCTAAGAAGCCCATTTTGCCTTAAGGACACAACGCATTAGTTCTGTCATCTGGTGTGGAGGAGAACAAGTCTTCTCCTTCTATGTGATGGCCCTTTGGTTATTTGGAAACGGCCTTATGCCACCCACAGAGATCTTCCTTTCACCAGACTGAACACCCTGAGTTTTCTTTACCCATCCTTTTGAGGCAGGGTCTCTAGACCTTCATCCCCCACACCATCCCCTACCCACCCGCCTCCTGGTTACCCTCCTCTGGGAAACCAACTTATCAATGTCACTTCTTAGAAATGGGGCATCTGGAGATTATTTCCATTGTTGATGTTTTAAACTCAAGTGCAGGGTTTCATATTGATTTATTCTCCCACCCCCACCCCACCCTTCTCTTGCTGGTTCCATTCCTGATTGCAGCTTGTTGAAATGTTTTGTATCCTGGGGTATCTCTCTCTCTCCTAGCTTTGCCTCCTCATCAGAGTGGGCCATCCGCTGCCAGCAGAAGGATAGTTGGAACCAATTATTCCTTCAGCCCCAGGGCCAAAGACAGTACCTCTGACCCCAGCTTAGCTTAAGAGTCACGTGTCACTAATCTGTCACAAGAGGTGTGGAGTACGGATGGTTCACAGCAACTCCATCCCTGCTTTTGAATACACAGCTTGTTAAATACATAACTCAGAAGTGCACTCTGGCATCTGTGAAAAGTCTAGTGCCACAATCCAAAGTGAATCTTGGAGATAAATAAGCCTCACAGTCTTGTCCAGTTTTGGTTACACTTGTACTTTGTTGGGGCTGGGAGAGATTAATTTTCCCCTTAATGGTTTAAAAGGAATCTGCTTTCTCAAATTTGTCACGGTAATTCATTGCTTCCTCCTGCCCCTGCCCAACTTTCTAAAAGGGGTGACTGCCTGCCTTCAGGGAAAGGCCTGGCCCATTCTTCCACATTAAAAAGCAAGACTTGAAGGTAGTAACTTCTGCCGCTAACCTAATCCCCCCAAATCTTCTTTTTTGTCAGAGAGCACTGTTGGTGTAAAACTATTTTCATTTTTGATAGAAGCTGAATTTTAAAAAAATCCATTTTTCTTGCCCCTGGCTCTCCCAACTGTGGGGCCCCAATCCCAGAGTGTGGATTTTGTTATTTTCACTAGTCACTTCCCTTAGGGCTTTGTAAAAGTCATTCACAGAGAAACAGCTCTGCTGATGTGGTATGAGGGCCTCTCTTCAAAGTCATGTGGATTTTGAAACCGTAGCTGAGCAGTTAGCAGAGTGTGTGACATCACTTAGCCGTGATCACACAAGATAATATTTGTTAAAAGAAAAATAAAAGCCCCAATAATGAGTACAGTGCCTGGCGCATAGTATGTGCTGCGCAAATGCCAATCTTGCCTGGTGCTTGAAAATTGTGCATCAAACGGGCCCGGTTAGGTAGCAAGATAATTCGAGGAATGGCTAGGCTCCCTACTGGATTGCTGGTAGAAGTCATTGATTGCTTCCTCTGCCCAGCAGGACATTTGTACCATCTGGACCTCCTTCCATTCAGAAGGACAGAGAGAGAGAGAAGGGGTGATGCTGTTACCAACCAGCACTAGATCTCGCCACCCTTTAGTGTAGCCCATCCTTCCCTCTTCATTGAGGGGGATCCTCCAGTAATGGTACGGCATGGCAGGAGCAGTGACCTTGGAGAAGTTATAGCTTTATTAACACACAGTCCCTAGCATTCTGAATGTGGTTCCCCTGGTAGTATGCATAGCTTAGGTCTGGCACTTGTAATAGTTTACTGTCTTGGTTTGACCCGTGGAAGGGGATCAGGGAGTGACATTTTTTAAACCAAAACCAGGCTATGGGTCCTATCTGAGTCTAATGAGTAATGTTCTTTCACAAGGTATAGTAGGAGATCTGGGGGCACAGCTATCCCAGGCTAGATCCCCTTCCCTTTGGGAAGTTAAGACCTCAATCCTGTGCATTTCCCCACATGGCTGGTGTGTTTGAAGGAAACTGACTGTGGTTATCTCTTTACAGACCATCACGGGCCTCCTGCAGGAGTTCGATGTTCAGGCAAGTAGAAATGGTTTTTTTCATTCTTCTCTCTCCTTTCTTTCCCTTACTTTGAAATTGAACACTATTCAAAACCCCGCAGGGGAAGGGAGAAATCAAACTAAGCTTACATCCCCACCCAGGGCAGAAAAAATGTCTAATGTTCTGAATATTGTCCAAAGAAATTGAAGTCCTCCTCTAGCCCTTGAAGCAAAACGGGGAAACATCTCAAGTTGGGGATACTTTGGAGTTTGGGAAAGAGGCTGTGTGCTCACAGGAAAGGCACAGAGACGCTTCAGTTCAGGGTTTTTTCCCAGCAAGGGAACGTGGCTGGAGGGTCTTTAGACTTGGCAGTCCCACAGAAAAGTGAAACATCTTTCTGAGTTTGTTTGGCCTAGAGTGGAAATCTGTCCATTTTCCCCTCTGTGCTGGGATGGTTCTCTAGGACTCGCCTCCAGGAACAAGCTGTGTGCAGAATTGGCTTCCCTACCCCTGTTTATGGGAGCAGGGCAGTAGAAAGTGATGGATGGACAGGGCTGGTCGAGGAGGAGACACAGATTTCAGATTTTTTATTCAGTCACTCAGCACACACTGAATTTCCATGCATATACTGTTGTGCTTGGCTCTAGAGAGAATGGATGGATGGGTGGGTAGGTAGGTAGATAGATAGATAGATAGATAATAGATGTGTACCCACATACTGTGTGTCGTGCTGGGAATACCGATAAGAACAGAAGCACTAACTATCTCTTTAGGTCAGAAGCACAGATTGGAAGGATTTAAAGCAGCCTTAAATTCAGCAGCGCTCAATCTTTTGTGACCATGGTTGGCCAAGGCTTTACTTAGCCTGACCTTTCCTCTTGGGGCTTCGGCTTTACCCCTCTGGTAAAGGGGGCTTGGACTAGTAGACTGGTGCATCTTCCAAGTTGTTCTAGTTCTGAAAAGTCTGAGTCATTTATACATTTGTTATTGTTGAGTTACTCCTGGCTCCATGACTTATAACTTCGTTGGTGTTGTTAAATTGTTTCGGTGCAGAACGACTCTTTTATGACCCCATTTGGGATTTTCTTGGCAAAGATACCAGAGTGGTTTGCCATTTCCTTCTCCAGCCCCTTTTTTTTTTAACAGATGAAGAAACTGAAGCAAACAAGGTGAAGTGACTTGCCCAGGGTCACACAGCCTAGTAAGCATCTGAGTACAGAGTTGAACTCAGGAAGATGAATCTTCCTGACTCTGGGCCCAGCACTGTTCACTATGGCGCCACCTAGCTGCCTTCTCATGTACTCGTTACTGAGGCCAATATAAGGGCTATTGGTGATTCCCTAATGGTAGCCAACTTGAAACTGTTAATTACATGCTTCATTGCTTTATGGTTCTTCTCCTCCTTCGATAGTGGGATACTGAGGCCTTGAGCACTGATGATAATGACCACCCTGCGTCACGCAGATCATCTGAAGGGTATCTATAATCTTACCTTTGCTCAGCCCTAGGAAAGCAAAGAGAGCCTATGACATCTTCCCTACCTCATAAGTAAGCACACTCAGAGATTAAATGTCGGGAATTCAGCCATGCAGTCAGGATTTCCCGGCCTCGATATTCTAACAGACCATATGTTAATCAGCAAACATTTATTGAGTGCCTACCGTGTGCCGGGAATTATAAATAGAATAATGGTGTTGGATGTTCTCCTCATACCCAGCACTGGGTTATTTATAATAACTAGTGATAACAACTAACTTTGTTAAAGCGCCTACTATGTGCAAGGTGCTTTACAGTTATCTCAATTGGTCTTCATGACGACTTTGAGAGGTAGGTGCTATTATTATCCCCAGGATAACAGGTTAAGTGACTTGCCCAGGGTCACACAGCTAGTGAGTATCTGAGGCTGGATTTGAAATCGCGTCTTCCTGATGATTCCAGGCCCTGTGCTCTATCCACTGTGCCACCTAGCTGCTGTGAGAGATATGGTACAGACTTAAATGGGAAGGAGTTTTCTCGTCTGGGAGTTCCTTTTAATCAATAAAATCACTTGTTCAAATCTAGCCTCAGACGCTTCTGCTATGTGATCCTGGGCAAGCCACTTAACTAACTTTGCCTCAGTTTCCTCATCTGTAAAAGATTTAGGGTGCTAGAAGATGGTGCAGTGGAGTCAGGAAGACTCACCTTCCTGAGTTTTAAAAAAAATACTTGTAAAAGTATATAATAATTAAATGTATAATAAAATCAATCTGTAGCTTTCAGAGCTATCCTGTTTGCTGCTTTCTGGTTTCCTTCTGTTCTCTTCATTTAAAAAAATGACTCAATGACTTCATCTTTTTAAGAAGGACGACTCGGTGGCCTTTTTTGCCTTCTCTCTCATGCTCTCCTTACCTGTTCCTCCTTCCCACTGGGGCAAAATAAAATAAAAATAAAGCCCTTGGAAGAAATTAGCTGTGTCTGAAAATCTTACGTTTTGTCTTAAGGCCATCACCCCTCTATCAAGAAGAGGGCGGCAACCTTGAGCTGTGGTTTTGTTTCTTTAATAATACAAAGGATGGTCTCTAGAATAGCTAAGTCAAGATAGGTGACTATCCCTGCCTTGAACTTGGTAGTGGATGCAGGCCCCTCAGTCATGGGGAGCAGCACGCATGGCAGTGGAATGCTTGCTTGTCTGTGATCTTGCTTCCCCTAAGGGCCCTTGGATGGTCTTGAAGGCATGCAGTCTGACCTGAAATGCAGGGAGAAAAGCTGTAATCTTATTCAGATTTAGAATACTTTTCCTTGGGGGTAGGTGGTGATGGTGATGGGGGAATCACTGGTGTCAGAAGGGGAGGAGAATGAGGTCTGCCACCTCTCAGCACAGTTTCAGTTTGTCTCTTCTCCCACCCCTTCCATTTCAGAACTTTAGGGAAGTAGCCAGGAGACCCCCTCCAGTGGTCTTTGCCCACCTCTTGGGAAATAAGATGGCCATCAGTTATTGAACTGTGGTACCAGGAAGGTCCTTAGGGAGCTTCTAATGTTGCACCCCCCCCCTCCCCTGTTTTATAGATAGAGAAATAGCAGCCCAGCGAGGGGGAGAGGAGAACTTGGGTGGAAGGTTGGGGTGGGGGGGAGACTGGAAATGTGAAAATATAACTGGGCCCTGGATTCACTCAGGCAGAAGATTTCAGAGCCATAGTCTTGTCATGGCCACTTAGTGACCTTATGCACTCAAACAATTAATAAGGTCATCGATTTAGAGCCAGAAGGGAGGGACCTTAGGTGTTCTAGCACACTGCCTTCACTTTTTTTCAGATGAAGAAACTGAGGCTAAATGTCTTGCCCAAATACGCACCGGTAATATGTGGCAGAGAAAATCCAGGCTTTTTTCCATACTGCTTCTCTCAAGATCAGTCGCACAGCTATTTAGTGCCTGAATTAGTAGGGCTTGAATTTGCTAACTTCTTTTCCAGTGCCTTAAAAGTAAGTTTTATCGCTTAGTCTTTTTATACATTTGCTTGCAAATTGACCCCGTTTCCGTGTTCCCCTATAAGAACCCTTCCTTGTAACAAATAGAGTTGAATAAAACAAATCAGTACGTTGGCTGTGTCTGGAAACATGCTCCATTCCTCACCTGTAGTTTACTGCCCAAAGGAAGGTACATTCGATGGTTGAAAGCTGCCACCTTACCTTTGGGTTTAAGAACCAAGCCTTGAACCCAGTTCACCCTGGAGCTTATAGATTGGACAATAGGTCCCTGCCTTCCTCGCACAGAGTGAATGTAAATACTAAATAGTGACTGTTTCTCTTTTGGCCAGGAACCCTGAAGGTCTTCCCTTCCCAGTTTGATTTTTTTTTTGAGTTTTGATTAAAATGGCCATCCTTTAATTAACTTCTTAAAGAGGCCCATTGACCGAATGGGCATTACCTCACTCAAAGTGAGAACCTGAGAAAACCTTACCCTAAAAGGGCCAGGATCTCCCAGTGCATCCTGGGCCATCTCCAGTCTTCCTGGTGAACATCAGTACGCTGGACCCAGACGGCTCTGGAGGAGAAAGCGAGGCTGGTGAAACTGCACAGCCCTCCCTCACTCCAATCATAGTCAACTGCAAGTCATGCCATCATCTCCCTATGTCATAGTCCTCTTGGAGAATGAAGGACAAACACAACAACCGCCACCCCCACTTCATCATCAGCCCCAGTGTTCATGATTGGTCTCCAGGGCCTCTTCATAGGTGGCAGCCTGTAGTATCTGGAATACTAGGGTTGAGACTGGGAAGGATCCTTGGGGGATCATCCAATCTACCCCCCTCATTTTACAGAGACAGTGTGAAGAAAGTGTAATAATAATGAAGGAAGGAAATTAAATTTATGAAACACCTAGTAGGTGCCAGCCACCATGCTAAGTACTGATAACATTTCATTTTAAGCTTGAAAGAATCCTGTGAGGTAGATGCTGTTATTTCCATTTTACAGTTAGGGAAACTGAGGCAAACAGCATTGAAGCGACCTCCGCCCAGGGTCACACAGAGCTAGTGAGTGTCCGAGGCCAGACAGTCCCAGCTCTTGCCACTGCACCACCTGCCCATGATCGTGTATCTTGTAAATGTGTCAGAAGTGAAATTCAAACTTTGGTCTTTCGTCATTCCAAGTCCAGCCCTGAGCTAATGAGTGTGAAGGTGGTGGGGGTTCATTTGTTCTTTTGTCCATGTCTCCACCCAACCCTCTTCTTTTCCAGCCTGTTTTCTGAACGTTTTGCCTACCTCCACCCCCCAAAAGAAAAGTTACTGGACTTGGACAAAAGATCGGTCATTAAGGCAGCCCCTGCGTCAGTGGGTTTGATACTGTGGTCATTAGGCTAGGGCAGTAGGTACAGTGAGAATTGTTCTAGCCCTGTCTGGAACATTTATATGATTGAATCCACCAACCAAGCAGAACTCATTGGCTAGGTCCTCGGGGCCCAGGACCCTGTGTTCAGCAGCAAAGGCATTGGCATAGCCTTGGGCACAGCCTGTGGTCCCCATTGACGTCATCTCCTTGAGTCACCCTCTGTCTGTTGATGATTTCTCCTGAGTGGCTTTCATCAGCCCCTCATACCCCTGCATTTCCTATCTATCAGCTTGGCTGTTTCAAGGAGCCAAGAAACCTGCTTAATCGACCTTCTCCTCCCACCTACTCTTCTGAGGTCCTTCCCTTAGGAAGATAAGCAGGAGATGCTTCCAGCTAGCATTACATGCCAGGCGCTGTGCCAAGGGGTTTACAATTATAATCTCATTTCATCCTCACAACAACGCTGGGAGGGGTTATTTTTACCCACATTTTACAGATGAGGAAACTGAGGCAAGCATGGGTCACACAGCTAGTAAGTGTGGGAAATAGTTTTAAGCTGAGGTCTCTAAACACTGAACCCAGTATTCCTTTCCACTATAATGCCATACAGCCTGTCTGGACACTTAAGTTGTTCCATGGTTCATCTCTAAAACAAAAAGGAGTTAATGGATAGTTAGAAGGATGCAGCTCTCACTTACGGCAATTCCTCTCTTCTCTTGGCCCCCTTCCCAGAACAAAAAAAAGCTCTACATTATTTTATCCTTACTTATCAAATACAGTGTCCAGAAACTGTACTAAGCCTTTTGGGACTCTGTAGACTAGGGCTCTTCTCAGGCTCTCCTTAATAATGAGATTAGCATGATACAGTGGGTAGGGCATTGCCCTGGGAGTCTAAAAGAGTTTTGTTTTGGAATTAGGCAGGGCCCTAGGTCTTCTAAGCCAGTTGAAGCCTGATCAGTGATGTGCCATAGGATCGTAAAATTCAGTAACAGTGGAGCTGGTACCAAGTCTCAGACCTCCTAAACCTAAACTGTATACCAGGCACACACTCTGGCCAAGTTGCTTTCCCTCTGTGGTTCCAATTCCCCATTAAGTTGTCCTGTCTCTCTTAAAGGGTCTTGTCTCCATTAGACCTCACAGTGGAAGTGGAAGGTGCTTTGACAGAAATAGCGTTTTTGATTTGTGTCTTCCCCAGAAGAATCTTTCCTTTTAGAAGGTCGACATGGAGACTAAAGATTGCAGAACTTCTGAGATCATGGACTCTTAGGGCCGGGATGGGCCTGGAGATGTTATTTAGTTTATTCACCCCTGTACTTTCTCATCATGCAGAAGCACACAGGAATGCAAGTTAGAGTTGAGGCCATTCTGTTTTCAAGTCTTTTATTCAATCAGTCATAACTATGATAATTATAATAGCTAGCATTTCTGTAGCACTTTGCAGAGAGAAAATAGTTTTAGGATGACCAGCGTATCTAGTCTAGTTCTTAGACAGTAAATATACATCTTTTCCTTACCTATGTATAATATACATATATATGCATTTAACTTTATTTTTAGTTTTCAACATCTATTTCCATATGGTTTTGAGCTTTTAATTTTCTCCCCCCCCAAGATGACGTGCATTCTGATACAGGCTCTACTTATACATTCATATTAAACATATTTTCATATTAGTCATGACGTAAAGAAGAATTAGAAGTAATAGGAGGAACCACTTGAAAGAAGAAACAAAACAAAACAACAAAAGTAAAGGAAAGCAAATACTGTGCTTCCATCTACATTCAGAGTTCAGAGATCTTTCTCTGGATGAGGATGGCATTTTCTATTGTGAGTCTTTTGGAGTTGTCTTAGATCCATGAATTGCTGCGAAGAGCTAAGTCTATCAAAGTCGGTCATCGCACACTGTGGCTGTTACTGTATACAATGTTCTCCTGGTTCTGCTCATTTCATTCAGCATCAGTTCATAAGTATTCCCAGGTTTTTCTGAAGTTGGCCTGCTCATCATTTCTTATAGCAAAATAGTATTCCATTACATTAGTATTACGTTACATAAGTGTTTGTTGACTTATGTTAAAAATGAGTCAGTCTCCACATAGGATGGTGAAGTCAGGGGAAGTGCCCCCAAAGGGGATGCTTTTAAAGTTAGGAAAATACGGAATCCCAGGTGTGGATTTTGTAAAAGCCCGGGTGCTTAGGATACTGCAGTTAGATGGGGAGATAATGGATTAGACTATGGTTTGTCAGTCTTTTTTTGTGTCCTAGACCTGACCTTCTGGAGCCTTCAGAGACCTCTATTCAGGACAATATTTGTTGCCCACATTTATAATTGAAGGAAATGGCAAATTTTGTTAAGAGTTAGTGAAAGTAAAGATTCTTTTCCATCCAACTTCAGACCCTCTCGAAATCTAACTGTGAACTGGTCTGCGGACCCCAGGTTAAAAAATCTCTGGCGTTAGAGTTATAGAATAGTGCTTGGGATACAATATTCAATTCAAAAAGCATTTCCCAAGTGCCTACTATGGACACAACCATGTGTTAAACATTGAGGATACAAAAGCCAATTGAAGGTCTCTGCATTCAGAAGCTTCTACTGAGGATAATCAAGGTGTTCCATAAATATTTGAATGAGTATTGAGCACATAGCCCGGTAGCTGGGCAAGGGAGGTGTGAGAGATAGTCTTGTTGTGGGATATACTGATTTTTGTGGGTTCCCCTAGTAATGGGTATGAGAGAGTCAGTTACCTCCTTGGAGCCCATTGTTCCCTGCCCTTCCTTTCTCCCCTGTTCAGCATCCAGCTTGACTCCAGGGGTCATGTGGAGCATCAGTCAGGAAATAGGATGCTGTCAAAGGAAGGGAGAACTTAATTTAGGAGATTGCTTGGAGCTTACCAGATCATTTCACCTTCAGGGAAGGTTTGTTAAAAGGACAAGTTGTCGGCCCGATCAGACCTTAGAAATCAAGATTGGATAGGTGCTATGATCTCATTTGTGGATAGACTGTTCACCTTTGCAGACTGTAACTTTATTTGCATTTTACAAATGAGGAAACTGAGGCAGACAGGTATTGACTTGCTCAGAGTCCCACAACTATTAAGTGTGTGAGGCAGGATTTGAACTTAGGTCTTGGTGACTCCAGAACCATTGTTCAGTACACTGAGCCATCCAGTTGCCTGATGATCCAAGTAATGCACGAGGGTCCTACCTTTGGTTGTTTACCATAAAAGGGTTGTTTCTCATTCTCACTACACCACCTCTTTTCCATTCATACATAGCCTTGATAGTCTCATACTTCTACTGCACACTTAACCTTTGGTAATAAGTGGCAGCCCACTTAGACTCAAGACTTTTCCATTTCCCTTTAGTTTACTTGTAATTTTGTAATTCCACCACTGTATTCTTCCATGGAATCTTGGAATCTCCTGATCTCTTAAAGAATCAGAATGGTATTTGAAAATTTGGACAGGGCTTGCCTGAGGCTGACCTTTCCACTGTCCATAAAAGATATAAGAAACTGAATAGGGTAATTATTACAGGGAGACATTTATCCCTAAACCTTGAAAACAAACTGTTGGTGCTTCTAACTGAATAATTGTTGACTAAATACAAGCCATCCTAATCTTTTCATAAAAAGATCATCTTGACTTGTCCCTTCTATGAACCTTTTAAAAGAGCACATATTTAATTAAAATTTGGTCACAGACTTTTCTGTCTGGCCTGCCTCACATTATTTCAAGGTCTATCCTTGACTTTCATGAATAAAATCTTGGAAGCTCTGTGGGCTAAACAAAATAATGCTTTTGTCATCCTCTGGTGTGTCTTTGTGGCATGGAATGATCCTGGGTTGTCAGTACAAATGGAGCACAATGTCTTCCAGGACTTCCAAGGCTGGAAAGGCCTAGTGCTTGGACCCAGTAATGGCTTGGGTATCATATGAGGCCAGCCTACGAGAACTCCATCACCAACTTGGTTTCTGAATAATTTTGGGTCCATAAATTTTAAAGATTCATCTGTCTACAAAGCTAGAGAGGGGCTACTTTCCTGTCAAGGGAGTAACCACAATGGTGAAATTGCGTAGGCCCGAAGTATTTAATTAGATTAATTCTTTCGAAGAAGAAAAAGTCAGCTATGGCTTCTGTGCAGTGTCTGGTTGTGGGATGTCCTGAAGCTGTTGACATCTTAGACCAGGAAAGAGATATGATCAAAAGTTACTTTTTCATCCCCTTTGTTGCTTGGTTTTACTGCCTGGATAACTCCGGCAAGCCACTTCTTTGGTTAGGGTTGATGTTTCCTGACTATCAAATGAGGAATCAGACTAAGAAATTTTTAATGTTGTTTGTTCCTGACATAAAGGCACTCAACAATTGATTCCTAAAACCTCCTACAGAATTGTTCAGTTGTCTCATTTGTGATTTTCTTGGTTTGTCATTTCCTTCTCCAGCTCATTTTACGGATGAGGAAACTGAGGCAAATAGGGTTAAATGACTTGCCCAGGGTCACACGGCTAGGAAGTGTTTTAAGGCTAGATTTGAACTCGGGAAAAGGAGTCTTCCTGACTCTCTAAGCCTGGCATGCTAATACACTTGCCCACCCTTCCTAAAAGATATTGCCAAGCTAAGACAGTGGGTCGAATTCAGATATGATAAAGTTAACAGAGACTTACACTTGATGTTGCCTAATTAGAGGGTGTTTTCTGTGACTTGCCTAAAAATTTGAACTTGTATCCAGTTCTCCTGACTACCTGGCAACCAGTCTGTTCATTGTTTCATTAAAATAATATTTATCACCTAGTATGAAGACTACTACCCTGATGCCTCGGGATGGCATGGAGATAAGCTTGAGTTCTCAAGACTGCAGGAGTAGAGCTCTTCCAAGCTGGGAAGGCATAGGATTTGGGTGTAATGATGGATTCTTTGTGCATCGTCTGGGTACCAGACTAGCTGAGTTTGGAGAGGCTTATTACAAGAGGTTGGTCAACAGTGATGAAATTTTAATGATAGGTCAGAAATCCTTTGTACTAGTGCTTGGATCCAGTAATGGCTTGGGTATCATATGAGGCCAGCCTAAGAGAACCTCATCACCAACTTGGTTTCTGAATTTTAGGTGCATAACTTTTGAAGACCCATCTGGAATGGGAGAGTTGGGGTGTCTGTGATATCTTGATTGGCAGTAGAGGAGATGTGCTCTCTGTTGTGAACTGTGTTCATGGGGTTGAAGGGATGTGATCTGTGTTGACAAGGATATTGCCTACACAAATAAAATTAAACACAAATCATAGAAATATCAGATCATAGAAGCAGGAGAGACCTTGTTTTTGTTATTTAGTCATTTCAGTTGTTTTCTGACTCTTGGTGACCCCATTTGGGGTTTTCTTGGCAGAGATACTGGAGTGGTTTGCCATTTTCTTTTACAGTTCGTTTTACAGATGAGGAAACTGAGGCAAACGTTAAATGACTCCTGTGTGACAGGAAGCATCTGAGGCCAGATTTGAACTCACAAAGATGGGTCTTCCTGACTTCAGGTCCAGTGCTCTATCCACTGTGCCATATAGCTGCCCCAGAAGAGATCTTACAGATCCATTAATAAAGGATAAGCATTACCTAGGACAATGTATACAAGTAGGAAAGGTGTAGAAGGTTGAATGTACAGTAGCCCCAAATAATCCCCACACAAAAAAACTACTTTCCTATGGTTTATTGGCTTCTAAAAATGTAAGGTAAGGTAAGGTAAGGTCCATGTTGGTTGGGTCCTAGTTAATCCATTTTCCTACTATCTTTTTTTTTTAAGAAGGTGAATAAAATTTTATTAAAATTTTTTTAACATTTAATTTATTTTCAGTTTTTAACATTCATTTCTATAAATTTAAAATTTTCTTCCCCTTGCTACCCAAGATGGCTTGTAATCCAATTTGTACTCTATGCATACTTTCCTATTAAACACATTTTCACCTTAGTCATGTTGCATAGAAAAATTGTAAGGAATGGGAGAAACCATGAGAAAGAAAACAAAAGAGAAAAGAGTCTGCTTCACTCTGCATTTCAACTTCCTAGTTCTTTGGATGTCCCACTGTACTTTCCATCCACTGTTCTTTTAAACTGTGATTAGTTTTGGTGTTTGCCAAGACTGGGATAGGGAGAGGGAAAGGAGGTGAGATGGCCTTTTATCCTACGTGTTAAACACAGTCATGTTCTTCGAGTTTTCCCAGTTACCCTGCAGTGCGGGGTGGAAATGGGGCTGTGGGCAGAGCTACTTAAACTGGCATCAGCTGTCCTAGAAAAGAGCTTCCTCTGCTGTCAATGGCAACAAATCAAGTCAACAAACAAGTTTTAAGCGCTTAGTGTGTGCCAGGTTCTAAGTTCTGGGAAGACAAAGAGAAAGATAGTTGGTCCCTACCCTCAAGGAGCTTATGTTCTAGTAGGAGAAGATGGCACATAGAAGGAATTAAAAATTCAAGGAGAAGAGTACTCTTGGGCATGGTAGAGAAAGACTGGAGAGAAGTGAAGACGTGCTGGCCTGGGTGTCCACCTTAAAGTGGAGGTTTGGGGAAGAACCAGACAGGAGGAGGCAGCTACAAGAGCTGGTACTTGGGCATCATAAAGTCCAGAGTCAGGCAGGAGTCCAGCCTTTTCGCAAGTCAAAGGGACCCTTCAGTTGTCTGGCATCAAGATTGGTTTAACAATTCCTTCCCAGTGAGCGGACTTTGTCCAGGTACCTCCCAGGTATAGCTGTGCATTGGTTATAGAAGAGAGAGACCGTCTCCATGCTTTTGTTGGGGGACTGAGTAAATAAATAAGCAAGCATGGTGGAGAAAAGGGTGATTTAGAATCTTTTTGGATGAGTGTGCCTTTTTTTAAAGTTTTCTTTTTGGGATTTATTTTGAAAAAGGGGATTTTTGTTCTGGGCCTCATTCCTCATTCCACATCCTCCCTCCTCCCTAACCCCCACCCCCACACAAACATAATAATACAGCCAATGTTTTCAAGTGCTCCATTCAACCACAGACTATGTGGGGTTTTTGTGGCTGGTTTTCCTAAGGGGCCATTAGGGCTGTGGGGCCATGGGGCGAGATGACAGAAAAGGAAATTCCATCTTTATTTCTCAGCCACCCTCACAGTAGCCTGGATGCAGACATGCCTTCTGGCCAGAGAAAGGCAGCTGGTTTGGGAATTGACTGGACGGATGTGTGAGGTTAAGGTCATCTGGAGTTTGGGAAGCATCCCTGTCAGAGGGCCTGGTGCAGATAGTTTTGGGGAAGAAGGCAGGAGAGCTTCATGGGGGCTGGAATGGATGCTTTTGACCATTTGGTTTGTGTGTGTTTTCTTTTGGAAGGTTGGGGGTGGGGTGTGTGTTGGTTGTTAAGACTTATCATTCACATATATGGATAGAGTTGTTTTTAGTTTTTATACTTACATGATTAGGAGCTTCAAAGGATTTTAATTCTTTTATGTATTGTGAGGCTTTGTGATAATGGATATGAGGATACCACAAAAAGTTTATTTCTCACAGCAAAGAACCACAGGATATAAGAGTGAGAAAGAACCCCTGAGGCCATTTCAAACAACTAGTACCTAATTAAAGAACCTCTCTACAAAATTTGTAGGCCACTCAAAGACCTAGTAGTGGGGAACTAACTATGTCATACCAAGGTGGTTGTCATTCAACATTCTGTGGACATTTATTAGGTCTATAATATGCATGAGACCATTTTCCTAAGCACCAGGTCCTTCCCTATCTACATACAACTCTGTGTTTAATCGAAAGGACAAGACAGTATAAACACATAATTCTAAGACAAAATAAACACCAAAAAATTTTAATAGTATTTTATTCCCCCCCCCCCATTACATGTCAGGACAGTTTTTATCATTTGTTTTTACAAGATAGCAAGTTCCAAATTTTTTTTCCTTCCCCCCCTTCCTAAAATGGCAGGCAATTTGATATAAGGTATACATGTGCTATCATGTAAAACATTTCCATATTAGTCACAATTGTGAAAGAAGAAAAAGATCAAAAAGAAAAAAAAACAAGAAAGGAAAAAGTAAAAAAAAGCTTTGATCTGCATTCTGAGTCCATCAGTTCTTTATTTGGGTGTGGATAACATTTTCTTTTGTGAGTCCTTTGTACTTATCTTGTATCATTATGTTGCTGATAAGAGCTGAGTCATTCACAGTTGATCATTACACAGTGTTGCTGATACTGTGTACAATGTTTTCCTGGTTCTGCTCATTTCACTTTGCATCAGTTCATACAAGTCTTTCCAGGTTTTTCTGAAGTCTGCCTGTTCACCCTTTCTTATTGCACAATAATAATCCATTACATTCATATGCCACAGCTTGTTCAGCCATTCCCCAATTGATGGGCATCCTCTCAATTTCCAATATTTTGCCACCACAAAAAGGGCTAATATAAATATTTTTGCATATGTAGGTCCTTTTCCCTTTTTTATGATCTCTTTGGGATACTGATCTAGTAGTGGTATTGCTGGTGCAAAATTTGATTGCCCTTTGGGCATAGTTCCAAATTGCTCTCCAGAATGGTTGGGTCAGTTCACAACAACACCAGAAATGCATTAGTGTTCCAATTTTCCTACATCCTCTCTAAAATTTATCATTTTCCTTTTTTGTCATATTAGCCAATCTGATAGGTGTCAGGTAGTACCTCACAGTGGTTTTAATTTTCATTTCTCTGAAAAGTGATTTATTAGAGACACCTGCTGTAACTATTGCTTCCCAGCTTTCTGCTTTCCTTCTGATCTATATTTTGTTTGTACAAAGGCTTTTTAATTTAGTATAATCAGAATGATCTGTTTTACATTTCATAATGCTCTCTGTCTCTTGTTTGGTCATGAATTCTTTCCAGATGAATTTTGTAATTTTTTTCTAGCTCTATACAACATTTTTTTTTTGTAGTTTGGTATGGCCCTGAATAACTAAATTAACTTAAGGTAGAATTGTCATTTTTATTGTATTGGCTCGGCCTACCTGTGAACAACTGAGATTTTTCCTATTGTTTAGTTTTACTTTATTTGTGTGAAAAGTGTTTTTGTAATTATGTTCATATAGTTCTTTGGTTTGTCTTGGGAGGTAGACTCACAAGTATTTTATATTATTTATAATGACTTTAAATGGAATTTCTCTTTATCTCTTGCTGCTGTGCTTTGTTGGTCATATAAAGAAATGCTGATGATTTATGTGATGTATTTATTTATATATCCTACAACTTTGCTAAAGTTGTTAATTATTTCAAGTAGTTTTTAGTTGATTCTCTAGGATTCTCTATGCATACCATCGTATCATCTGCAAAGAGCGATAGTTTTCTTTCCTTATTGCCTATTCTGATTCCTTTGGTTTTGTTTTTTTTCTTATTGCTAATAGTTAACATTTCTGGTACTATATTGAATAATAGTGCTGAAGACTGCTTATCATTTTAAGGAATGCTCCATTCATTCTTGTGTGCTCTAGTATTTTTAATAGGAATGGATACTATATTTTTTTCGAAAGCTTTTTCAGCATCTGTTGAGATAATCATATGATTCCTCTTGGTTTTGTTATTGATGTGGGTCAGTTATGTTGATAGTTATCCTAATATTGAACCAACTCTGCATTCCTGGTATAAATCTCACCTGGTTATATTGTATAATTCTTGTCATTTATTGTTGTAATCACCTTGCTAGTATTTTGTTCAAAGTTTTTACATCAGTGTTCATTAGGGAAATTGGTCTATGATTTTCACTCTCTCTGTTTTAGGCCTTCCTGGTTTAGGTATCAGCACCATATTTGTGTCAAAAGGAGTTTGGTAGGACTCTGCCTGTTTTTCCAAATAGTTTATGTAGTGTTGGAATTAATTGTTCATGAAACGTTCGATAGAATTCACTTGTGAACCCATCTGATCCTGGAGATTTTTTCTTAGAGAATTCATTAATGGCTTGTTCAATTTCTTTTTCTAAGATGGAATTATTTAGGCATTCTATTTTCTGATCCGTTAATCTAAGTGATTTATATTTCATAAATATTCATCAGTTTCACTCAGTGTCAGATTTATTGGTATATAATTGGACAAAATATTTCCTACTGATTGCTTCAGTTTCTTCTTCATTGGTGGTGATTTCACCCTTTTCATTTTTATAGTGGATATTTGATTTTCTTCTACAAATTAACCAGTGGCTTAGCTATCAAAAAGAAATTGTAAAGCAAAATAAACACATTAGTGAGATCCTCTGGTCTGTCATCACCATTGTAAAGGTAAAGAGATTAAGCCACTTTGGTTCCTCTTACAGAGGTTGGAGCTGTGCCCTCCAGGGTTAAAAGTCCCCTCATGTTTGGCTTTCTGTTCTGTTTTTGGATAGAGACATACACATCTGCAGGAGGGAGGGTTCTGGGAAGTCAGGAGATAATGGAGAATACCATGATCCAACACTGGGCCATTGTGCTAGCATCTGGCTCAGAACCATGGCAAGGGGATGCTGGCCCCAGCCTAGAAATCTGCAGCATGGGTTGGGCGATTGGTCCAAAGGAGCTGTCTTGGCAGTCTATCAGGCCAACTCTTTCCCTCCAAGTGACCTCCAATTTACTTATCCTGTATTGTCGTAGTTGTTTGCTTGTTGTAGCCACCATTCCAGTGTAAGCTCCTTGAGGGCAGGGGCCATGTTTTTGCCTGCCTTTGTATTCTCAGCGCTCAGTACAGTGGCTAGCAGGTAGTAAATACATGATAGATGCTATTGATGATGATGATGCATAGGGGGAAGAGGAAGGTCTTATTTTCATAAAACATGAGTTCTAGTCCCCAGCACAGCGTTGATTTGGAATCAGAGGTTTTAGGCTCACAGTCCAACCATTCAGCTTTTTGGGACTCATTCAGTAAGCATTTGTTAAGCGCCAGGCATTGTTGTAGGTGCTAGCGCATAGAGATAAAAATGAAAGGCTTTGCCTTCAGGGAGCTCCTATTCTACCAAGGGAAGCTACACTCACATAAATGTACAGTATACCAAATACAGACTGTTCTCACTTTATGTAAATGGACCCTTCCTCATACCACTGCATAAAGAGATTTTTACCTAATGTGAATTTCACCCCCGGACATGAAGAAGGGAGGTATACACCTGTTTAGGAAAGTGGCTGTCACTTTATACAAGGACACACGGGGGCCAGGGACAGACGAGCTCAGGCAGGAGGAGGAACGCTCATAGTGGGGACTGGCCAGAACCGAGAGGAAGGACGTGTAGTGGATGGACACGTGGAGGCCAGACACAGACATAGGAGAGAATGGGTGATACTCAGGGGCCAGGGACAAACCTGAGGTGCCTAAGCATGGACGGCAGAAGATAAGACACACAGGTGGGTTGGTGGAGCAGGGCGCAGGTCTCCTTTCTCTGGAGTCAAGTCCCCAGATCTGGGGCAGCAGCATATTCTTGGGGAGTCTGTTCTGCTTTCACTTGGAGGGATCTTTTTGGGGTTTTTCTTTTAAGTTTTTTTCTTGGGAGGGGTGGTGGTGGGGGGAGTCTGCAGAGTGCCAAGCTGAGAGGCAGGAGCAGAGGGAGTACTGTACAGGAAAGTTAACAAGGGCTTTTTTTGGAACGTGGATTTCTTTCACAACTCTTTACAATCTGCGTAATGTGAATTTATGTAAAGTGAGAACTATCTATAAATAAAGAGTTTGGGTTTGAAAAAAGGCAAAGAAGACCTTGTGTATGTTCAGATTGATCTTTGAGAGAAACTAAGGATCCCAGAGGGAGTAAATTCTCCTCTGTGGGCCTCTGTGTCCTTATCTGTAAAGTGAGGGGGCTTGACTAGATGACCCTTAAGATCTCTTCCAGCTCTAGACATACAATCTTATGGTCATGGTAAGACTCAAGGAAGGTGCTGAGATGAAGCCCTGGCCTGGCAGCCTAGAGAATGCCTCTAGAAGGACAGCGGGTGAATCTTTTTAAGACACACAGCATTGATCAAAATTGTTGTCCTTTTGCGCAAGGCTGAGAGAAAGCTGCCTCTCTTGGTCAGAGAATAAATCCCTGCTCATTCCTCATGATGACTTGAGTTTAGCTGTAGCGTATGTGAAGAAGGTGGAGGTAATTATAGGGCTCGACCAGCCCAGAGATAGGCTCCCCAGCAGCCAAAAACCCTGGTCCAGGAGGAACGGGAGACACAGGAGCTCTTGGTGAAAAATATTTTTCTGTGTTCTTTCCACAGGAGCAGGACATTGAGACTTTACACGGCTCGGTCCACGTCACCGTATGTGGAACCCCAAAAGGGAACCGTCCTGTCATCCTCACGTATCATGACATTGGCATGAACCGTAAGTAGCCCAGTCAATCTCTTAGAGATCCAGGAAAGATGTTAGGCTGCACCAAGAGAGAGCTATTGTCCCAAGCTACAAAGGAGATGGGCTCCTTGTAGGCTGCCCTGGCAAGAGCACGTCAGCATGCCGTAACAGGAGTGTCAGTGTGATGTGGGGAGGTGGGGGGATGCATTTGGATTTGGAATCCAGTACCAGATTAAGTTCTCGCTCATGCTGTTTGCTGCCTCTGTTGCCTTGGGCCTAACAAATCCTGTTATTAAGGGGATTTGTTCTATGAAGTTCGGATTCAGTCTGAGGGCCCTGCCTGAGGACCTAGAGGGCCACATGTAGCCATGAGGCCGCAGGTTCCCCACCCCCTGGCCCAGGCACTTAACTGTGAATTTCCATTTTCTCATCTATTAAATGAGCAGAGTGGCCTAACCACCCCGTGGCTCATTCTGGCTCTAAATCCTGTCACCCTGTTGAGTGTTGTGTTCCTCTTTGGGCATCAGTTTTCTGGAAGGACACTTATAAACTAGAGAGGATCCAGAGGAGGAAACAGCTAGGTGGCACAGCGGGTAGAGTGCTGGGCCTAGAGTCAGGAAGACCTGAGTTTAAGTACAGCCTCACTGACTAGCTGTGTGACTGAACAAGTCACTTCACTCTGCCTCAATTTCCTCATCTGTCAAATGAGCTAGAGAAGGAGATGGCAAACCACTCCAGTATCTTTGCCACGTAAACCCGAAATGGGGTCATGAAGGGTTGGACACAAGTGGAAAACTGACTGAAGAAGAATACCAACACCACCAGAAGGCAGCCATCATTTCAATGTCAAAAAATCCAGAGGAAGGCAATCAGAACAGTGAAAGACCTAGAGATCCCGTCACGAGAGAGATCCCGTCACGAGAACCAGTAGAAGGGACCGAGGTTATTTAGTCTGGGGAAGAGGAGACAGAATAAGCCTGACAGCTGTTTTCGAGTCTTTTTAAAGGGCTGTTTTGAGGAAGAGAGATTAAACCTTGTTGCTTTTGGCCCCAGAACTTGGAGCAGTGGGTGTGGAGTTGCAAAGAGGCAGGTTTTTGGCTTGACACCAAGACCAAGGTTCTTGTAACCGGTGCTGTCCCAAGTGGGCTGCCTCCGAAGGTGTGGGTTCCCCATCCCATAGGTGTTCCGAGTAGGCGGTGTGACCCTTGGCCAGGGGTCTCGTAGAGGGGGTTTCACATTCGTGTAGGGGATGGATTAGATGATCTCCCGGGGCCCTTCCAGCAGTGTGGGATTCTGTGATTCTGAGAATCAGAGGATTCTCTCATTTTGGTGCATCCCTCCCCATGGAGGAGGAGGAGTAAGAGGAAGTAGTCCCACTGTATCCTTCTCAGAGCCTTCTTTCTCAATCTGATCTTCTTAGAATAGCAGGGCTATGCATGGCGTGGCTCAGAGTTCCTGGTATTCCGTATTGAACTGTCCGCTTCCTACTGTATGGTAGCCACACTGGGGGTACAGTAAGCTCTCTTGTTTTCTGCCGGGGTTCAAATGCAACTCAATAGATGCTTTATTATTAATAATAATCAACATTTATGTTATGCTTTAACCTCTGTTGTGGCAATACAGTAATCCCATTGGGGCAGTATCGCTGACCCCGTCTTAGAAATGAGGAAAATGAAGTCAAAAGAAAACTTGGGACTAAGAGATTTCCCGGGTCATATAGCAAGAATGACACAGAGCTGGGAGGATGAAGTGACTCCAGTGGTGGTGTTCGTGGAACGCGAGTTCCTTCCTAAGCTGATCTGGCCTTTCTCTTTTTTTGTTGTTTAATCATTTTTCGGTCGTGTCTGACACATTGTGACCCCATCTGGGGTTTTCTTGGCAAAGATACTGTAATGCTTTGCCATTTCCTTCTCCAGCTCATTTTGCAGATGAGGAAACTGAAGCAAGAAAGGGGAAAAGACTTTTCCAGGATCATACAGTTAGTAAGTGTCTGAGGCCAGATTAGAACTTGGGAAGATGTGTCTTTCTGACTCCAGGCCTCACGCTCTATCCCCTGTGCCACCTACTTGACCCTCTTATAACACACCACACTTCGTAAAGCTTAGCCCTCAAGTTGTTATTAGTCTAGTAAGTGAGATAAGACCAATTTACACAAGTAACTGATACAAGGGTGAATGCCATACGCATGTGGTGGAAAATTGGTTATTAGAGGTTAGGGCTAGGGCAGGGGTTCTGAACCTTTTTTGTGTCATGGAGTCTAGTCTAGTGAAGCCGGACCCTCTACTCAGAATGATATTTTAAAAAAATATATTTAAAGGAAGTGCTAAATTTCATGGTTTGTGGTATTTGCTAGCCACCGGTTTTCTCGTGTGATTGTTTTCCCATCCAAATTCACAGACCCTGTGAGGTCAGTCCACGTACACCTTGGCCCTAGGGTTGGGGTGGTACCTTGGGCTAGGGATGCAGGGAAGGCTTCATGAAAGAAAGAGGTGGCATTTGAAATGGATTTTACAGGATTGGTTGTCTTTCAAAAGGCAGAGATTATGGGAGTGATAGGAAGGAGGAAAGATCATGGAGGCAGGAGAGGGGTGGTTGATGAATGTTAGAAAGGTAATTTAGAGCCACGATGGGACGGCCTTGAATGCCAGACTAGAGAACATGGAACGAACCTTGTTTGGTGAGATGTGGGAAGAGGAATATTCTCACTGAGTTAACATACTTCTAGGATCAGTGATTTCATCCCTGTGGGTGCTTCTGAAGCCAATTCAGACCACAACCCCCATAAGCTTTAGTGTGGTGGGGGGGAGGGGAACAGTAAAACCTCTCATTCTCAGATGGCTACCCCTCTGAGTGAGCTTCTCCTCTCCCGGGCTGAATCTCCAAATATCGAAGCTGGGACCCCGTTCCATT
Organism: Phalanger gymnotis; assembly: GCA_028646595.1. Taxonomy (NCBI): domain Eukaryota; kingdom Metazoa; phylum Chordata; class Mammalia; order Diprotodontia; family Phalangeridae; genus Phalanger; species Phalanger gymnotis. The sequence goes on from CM053622.1 coordinate 89,452,184, forward strand.
TGCTGGAGTTTGCTCCTGCCTGACGTGACTTTTCAAAAACAATTCATAGCCATCATGCCGGGAGGAGGCAGGAGATGTCTGCAGAGGCCTGGAGTGGGAGAGGGTTAGCTTTATCACCTTTATCAGGGCCGAGGAGGACCTGGGAGGTCCAGTGGGCCACCGCTCTCATTTTCCAGATAAAGAAACTGAAGCCTTGGGTGGTGTCAAAGGTCATGTGTACGGTCAACATCAGAGGTGACGTTTATACTCAGGACCCCAAGAGCCAGCACCCCTTCCACTGAATGTCTTGGACTTGGTCCACATGGTGCATTGCATTCACAGTAGGTGCCTAAGGATGCTTACCCTTCTGCTCCAAGGAGGTCGGTCCATTTGCCTGGACTCTTAGAAGGCTCATCCACTCCCTTACAGAGGCTCAAAGTCTGGCCTCGGTCTGGCGTACACTTAATAAGCGCATCGTGTGATCTTGGGCAGTGGTGGGAGTGGTGTGGAGGGATATACTAGAGAAGTATAAAGAAAGTATAAAGTATAAAGAAACTCCCTCAAGGCATTTTTACTGTTATTGGAAATTTAGATACATAGACCAGAAAAAAATGACAAACTTTGAGTTGGCGCTTAGAGGTCATCTCCAGGTCAGTGAAGTGGAGTAAGTGGGTAGAGAGCTGGGCCTGTCTTAGGCCCTTACTAGCTCTGTGACCCTGGGCAAGTGTCTCAGTTTGCCTGTTTCCTCATCTGTACAATGGGGATAATAACAGCCACCTTACAGGGTTGTTTGCCAGGATTAAAATGAGATAATATCCATAGAGCACTTTGCAAACCTTAAAGCATTATATAAATGGTCTTATCTAGCGCAGCCCAGTCGGAATGAGAATCTGCTTTGGCAGCGTAATCTAGCTGTTGCTTGAGGACTGAGGATGGGAACCCACTGTACCTTTTTCTGCATTAGTATTGTTCTAATATCTAGGCAGCTAACCCTTATTTACTTGTTTTTTTTTTTTTTTGCAGGGGGGAAGGCAGGGCAATTGGGGCTAAGTGACTTGCCCAAGGTCACACAGCTATTAAGTATTTCAAGCCTCTGAGGCCTGATTAGAACTCAGGTCCTCCTGACTCCAGGGCCGGTGCTCTACACACTGCACAACCTAGCTGCCCCACCTGCCCTTTATTTACGGCAGACCTTGCTATAGCTGCCTCTCATTCCTTCTGGGGTCAATAGGACAGCAGTTCTGATTGATTCCTCTTGGACAAATTGTGTTGTTTGGCTGCAAACAAGCCCTAAGGTCGAGGGACAGGGGTAATTGTCTAAATGCCCCTGCTAAGGCCCCAGTGCCGCTCTCACACTCACCGCTGTCACACCTGAGGGAAAGGAGGAATGTGCCCTGGAATAGGGGAAAGGCACAGGGACCACTCAGAAGTGTTAACAAGCCTGAGGGGTCTGGGTCTCCAGATAATGTTCTGGATGCGGACCACTCCTGTGGGATCTGGATGGGAGCTAAGCCGTGACATGGGTATATAAGTGTAAGAAGTGAGATTTGAGCCTAGTTTCTAAATCTTGTGTTCTGACTTATACTCTGCTGCCTGCTGAACTCGAAGATGGGGGAACATTCGTGGAGGGACTTGACCTTCCAATAATGAAGCTTCTAGGTGGGGCAGTGGATAGAACGCTGGACTTAGGAGGGCCTGAATCTGAAACCCATTTTAGATAATAGCTGGGTGACCCTGGGCAAGTCACTTACAATTTTTCTCAGCCCCGGTTTCCTTTAAAGTAGTACCAATTTGCCAGGGTTGTCATGAGGCTTAAATGACTTTATATCTATAAAGTGCTGCTTGCAAACTTAGCTTATAATTGTTAGCTGTCATTAGCTATTAAATATCCGAGTGATGTCATTTGGAAGGGGGTCAGACGTTGACCCTGAGGGCAGGCCTAGACCTAGTGGAAGCTATAGAAGGTTTGGCCTCGGTCCAGGGAAGTATTTCCTGATAATCGGAGCTATCCAGCATTTGAGATAGAGGCATTCAAGGAATTATTAAAGTAGACATTTGTAAAGCAGGTACTGTGTGCCCAGGATGGCCTGCATGATCAAAGATTTTGTAAGAGATGCTTCTCCAGGTAGGGGCTGGGTCAGATGATTTCTAAGCTTTAGTAACTAGGTGGGGGAATGTATGTATCTCACATAGACTCCTCCTGCTTGGTGTGAGCAAGAAGAGAAGCCTCCCTCAAGGACCATTTAAAATTAATTTGTCTTTCCGCTCTCTTCCTCTTTCCGTCCTACAGACAAAACCTGCTACAACCCTCTCTTCAATTCAGAGGACATGCAGGAGATCACCCAGCATTTTGCTGTCTGCCATGTGGATGCTCCTGGGCAACAGGATGGAGCCCCATCCTTTCCTGTGGGGTGAGTGTTTGAAAGCTGGATGTCCTTTGACTCCAGATGCAGTGTCTTCAGCTAACGTTAGGGTATTGGGAGAAATGACCTGATTAGGGTTGGAATAGTGTTGAATTTTAGGGTCATAAATTTAGATCCAGAAAAGGCCGTTAGGGGACATCTGTGTCTCTAGTTCAAACCCCTCCATCCCCCCATTTGCCAGATGGGGAAACTGAGGCAAGAGAGATGAAGGAACTTGGCCAAGTTCACTCAGGTATTAAGTGGCCAAGCCAAGAGTAGAGCTCATGTATTCTCTTGACTTCCAGGCCTCTCTGATGCCCTGTGTTAGACCTTGGGTAAAGACACAAGAGGGAGAGAAATGAAAGGACCGTGTTTGAGGAGACGAAGAAGGGAGGACAGATTGAAAGATAGCCAATGTCTGCAAATCGTCTCTGGGCTGCTGTTTCTTTTTTGCATGTGGGGCACCTTGGTGTTGGCTAGGAGTCAGAAAGACCTGAGTTCAGATGTGACCTCGGCCACTTCCTGGCTGTGTGAGCCTGGGCAAATCCCTTGACTTCTGCCTTAGTTTTCTTATCTGTAAAATGGGGATGATTATAGCTTTCCTACCTCCAGGGTTGTCAGGAAGGTCAAGCAAGGTCATAATTGCAAAGCCCTAAGCATAGTGCCCTTACACAGAAAGCACTATCTTATAAACGTTAGCCATTATTGCCACAATTTGTAAAATGCAAGGGTTAGATCTGATGAGATTAAATTAGGAGGGGTCCTTTAGAGTCATATCTCCCTCCCCCTCTCCTGTTTATACTTGGAAAAAACCGAGCCCCAAATAGGGTAGTAGTGACTTATCCAAGGTACAAAATTTGTTGATAGAGCTGGGGCTGCTCTTTGAGTAAGGAAAAGCAACTACATGACATCTGTTTCTCAGGTTTTGTGAAATGGGGCGCATAGGGAGGAAGGGGTTAAGAAAGGGTACTAGCAGGTGCTTCCACGGAGCTCTAAGGGCGCTCCTTCCTTTCAGCACCGTCTACCGCCTCCTGCTTGATTCCTAAAAGTCCCTTCCAGACTCAGCCACAGGTCTTTTACAACTTGGGGCACTTTTCAGATTCCCCTAGTTGTTAGCATCTCTCTTCCCTGAGGTTTCTTTTGCCCTTTGAATATATCTGTATTTCCTGATCTGCACACATCTCCTCCTGGAAATAGAATATAAGCTACTTGAGGGCAGGGATTATGTCTCAACACTTAACAGTGCCTGGCATGTAATAGACACTTAATTTAAAAAAGCCTTTAGAATTTGAATGAAAAATTAAGGCCCAGAGAAGGGAAAGTGACTCACCTAATGCTACATACCTAGTTAAGTAGTGGCAAACCTGGGACCGGGAGCCCAGCTTCCTGACTCTTTCAGTAGAGAGAGATTCTTTTCAGTAGAATGGGCTTTCCATTCTGCCACACTGAATGGACCATGCCTGTGGTTTAATTATTATCAAAGTCTTTGGGACTTAAAACAACCTGATCTTTCTCCACCACAGTATTGTAATAACCGTTCAATATTTTAGGCAGATGGAAATGTACTCAGAGAGCTCTCCACTGCTGGAGACTGATCTCTTGGAAGGCACCTCCTTTCCCAGCTCCCTTCTGATTATACGATCAAAAGAGATATACTGGTGGGGGGCGGGGTGGAGCAGCTCAGTGCTTAAGAGATTAAAAATGGGCTTCTGATATTATTAGAAATGGGCATTTATTCCTTAACTCATAAATAAATGGGACCCACACTGGCCAAGTAATTGAAATGAAAAGCCTATTGACAAAACAAGGACTTAGTTGATTATTAACCAGCTGTTAAAGTAATGTGGTCAGTAAATCCGCCTTTGGCCGGATGGAGCCACTTGGGTTGCTAGCTTACTAGTAAGGCTTTCACTCAAAAGGCCTCTTTAAAAGTTTGAGGCCTTACTGCTGTCTCATGGAATTCAGGCTACTCCTTCTCTGTGACTACTCTAAATACATTTTTTCTGTGGTCTGAGAGCCAGGAATATTGAGACCTGATTTCATTTCTCGGGTAAATCACTTTTTCTCTGAGCTTCATTCGGTATCTTCATCTGTAAGGGGTAATAACACCTTTCCTGTCACATAGAAAGAATGAGACTTGGTCAGAAGAACTTGGTTCGAATGAATCCCAGTTCATCCAGTTACTTGCTGTGCAACAATCGAGCAAATCACTTGACATCTCTGATCCTCAGCTTTCTCATCTATATAATGGGAGGGTGGAAATATTCACACTACCTACCAAGGTTATGGCAGCTAGATGGCACAATGGATAGAGTGCTGGGCCTGGAGTAAGAAAGACTCATCTTTCTGAGTACAAATTTGGCCTCAGACACTGAACTAGCTGTGGGACCCTAGGTAAGTCACTATCTCAATTTCCTTATCTACCCAAGACCCCCCAAAAATGAGGACTGCTTTTCTTAGACAACTCCACAGCCCAAGATACTGTCTTTGGCAATCACTTCATCCTGTTGACTTTAATGAAATTACCATATAATAAAACCCGCGAGTTCCCACTAAAGAATTATTAGCTAGCTCTGTCTCTACTCCACCATCCTACTTGAGCAATTGATTTTTGAACCCATGTGCAGATCTCTACATCTTCTACTGAATTTCCTGTCATCTCCAGCCTCTTGTTTTTAGCCTGTTGAGGGCCTGGGGAGTAGTAAATTTTCATGAGAGACTGTTTTAAGTACAGTGATGGCTCAATCAGCAAATCTTCTGGAAAGAAAGCTCCTTTTTCATAAAGTGATTCTTCATAATACCTCAAAGTTGGAGGCACTCATTTGGGGTTAGAGTTGGAGTCAGAGGCTTCTTGTGGTTTACAAAACTCTTTCTTCACTCTGTGAGGTAGTGTAAACTAAAATAAACTATTCTATTGTCCAGAAGAAGAAACAGGCCCGGCAAAGTGAGATACCTTTGCCAAAGTCACAGAGTTTGGAAGGGGATAGAAGAATCAGAACTGGACCTTGAACCTCATGTTCTCAGTCCAGTGCACCATACTGCTAGTGAAAGATGGGCCAGATCAGCCTGAGAAATGGAGAAGGTCAGTATAGGACCAGAATCCGTCCTATTGGTTTCCGTTTATCTCAGGGTCAGGTTTAAAGGAGGCAGAAGGTTGCACCAGGGCTGGTATTTGCAGGAGCGTATGTTAGGGCCTCCCTTGACTTAAAGGGCTGAAGCCTGTTGGAAGTTTTTAGACTTTCTAGTTGCGGTCTCTTTAGGAAGGAAGGGAGTAAGAAAATGACAGCCAACTATTTGCCAGGCGTTATGCCAGCTAAGCAAGCACTTGATAAATATTATCCTACTCGATTCTCCCAGCAGCCCTGTGAAATAATGGTAATATTTCTTTTTTGCAGTTGAGGAAAACTGAGGTTGATAGAGATTAAAACATTTATTGAGCACCAACTATTTGCCAGACATTATGCTAAGTCAGCACTTATTATCTCATCAGATTCTCCTGACAATCTTGTAAGGTTTCTTTTTATAGAAGTTAAGGCAGATAGAAATTAAGGAAGAGGGAGAAAGGAAACAAACATTTGTTAAAGTGGCGACTATTTGCCTGGCATTATAATACTAACCAAGCATTTCATAAATATTATCTCATTAGATCCTCACAACAACCCAGTAAGGTAGTACTAATATTACTCCTATTTTACAGTTGAGGAAACTGAGGCACATAGACGTTAAGCGACTTGCTCAGAGTTGCATAGTACATCAGATTTGAACTCGAGCCTTCTTGACTCCTGGTCCTGTGCTCTATCCATTGTACCACCCAGCTGCTGACTTTCAGAGTCACAGCACCTCAGAATTAAGAGGGCTTTGGTCTAACCCATTCCCGAACAGGCATCCCTTCTACAACTCTCAAGAATGATAAACTCTCAAGAATGATGATCCAGCCTCTGCTTTTTAAAACCTCCAGGAGAGAGGGCTGATTCTGGAAGTCGGCTTTTATAGGAGTTGCCCTATTATTAGCAGGTTTTTCTTTCTCTCGAGTTGAAGTTTGCATCTGTGCAGCTTCATACTAATTCTGACCACCAGGGCCAAGTAGAAAAAGACTACTCCCTCTTCAAATATGTGAAAACAGCCATTTTATCTTCCCCCTGAGTCTTTTCCAGTTTAAAAATTGCCTGCTCCTTCAACTGATTCTTGGATATTTGTGTCTTGTGGCTTCTCACCATCCTAGTTTCCCCCTCTGAATGTGTTATATTTTGTCATTGTTCTTGCTAAAATATGATACCCTAAGCCAAACATCACCACCACCATTATCATAACAAAGCCTTGTATTGCAGACCCCACAGGACCAAAGTCTCCAAGGACTTTGACACTATCTTGTGAGGAAAGGCTTTGATTTCTGATTTTCTGCTTCTGCTGTGGATAGAAAGATCAGCATCATATATTTGGAGCTACAGGAAACCTCAGAAAGCACCCCATTCAACCTATTTATTTTGCAGATGGGGAAACTGAATCAGATTGGGGTGAAGTGATGTGCTCTGAGTGACTGGGCTTTGTTATTAGGTAATGCTCTTTCTTCCCACAGGTACATGTATCCCTCCATGGATCAACTGGCTGAAATGATTCCTGGAATTCTCCTCCAATTTGGGTAAGAAAAACAAGTGTGTTGGTGGTAGAAAACAGTTTTTGTCAATTTAAATGGTGCCCTTGGTTTTAATCCTTTTTTGGCAAAATTCACATGAATTTACAGATAAGTTTTGGTCAGTCAGAAGAGGAGGTGCGCATGTGTGTGTTTGTAAGACTTTCTGAAAAGTTTGCTTCTACAGTTTCATGTGCAATTATCTTTTATTGTATTATGTTGTGGAAATGCTTGTTTTATTCCATAAATCAAAAATAAAATAAAAAGGAATTGGCAAATGCTACCCAAAAAAAAGTTTGCTTCTTGTAATTCAGTCAGCTTAATTTTCTTTTGTTGTGTTCAGCCACCTGGAAGTGTAGGAGTATAGATTGTAGAACGTGTCCAATCATTTAACCAAAATTAAGTACCTACTATATGCCCAGCTCTAAGGCATGTCAGGGCAGTGGTGATAGAAAGGGAAGGGGTCAGAGGAACCCAGTATAGAAGAGAAGGCATTTATTGAAAGACCTGACCATAGAGATTCAAGACCTAGTAGGGAAGGAAATTAGGCCGCTACTGGGCTGTTAGACTGGAAGAACACGAAGGGGTTAAAGTGCAGCAGCTAGTAGGGTAATCTCGCCTGCTTCCAACCTTCCCCCTGGATCCATCTTGCCATTTGAGTAGAAATGGTCCTTTGCTGTTTGTCTCCTCCCATTTACTTTCTCCTCTCCTGTTATTTTATAAGACTGCTTCCTTCTTAAATATTGTGCAGTAAGAGTTTTCTTTGCATCCATTCTCCTGCCTGCATACCCTACGGATCCCAGGGCCATGTTCTTTTTTACTCATCAAACACAGAGTTAAGCTCTCCAAGCAGAAGATGCTATGTTGTAATAGTCATTCCAGTAAATGTCACAGAATCTGGCTCTCAGAGACTTGATACTCAGGGCAGGAAGGGCAGAAAGGCACAGCAGTGGAGAGGTCTCGGTCCCCTGTCTGGTTACAAAGCAGTGATTTGTTTGGGGGAGAGGAGAGCGTTTTGCTGTTTTGATGGCACTCCACTGTGGCTGTTGAGTTGGCTGTCAACTCGAAATAAATCTGACATCAGAAGGGGGCAGGTAACTGGAGCAGAAACTAGGCTTTTGTTTTTTGTGGGTTTCTCGGTCCCATTTAACAGGAGGTCCTCTCACTGGCTTTGGGGGGCACTTGTTTTCTTCTTACAGACTGAAAAGCGTGATTGGTATGGGAACCGGAGCTGGTGCCTACATCTTAACTCGATTTGCTGTAAGTCTCCTGGCCTCTTGGAAACATTTGAGCTCATTTCAGTGGACACAAGAGAGACCACAAACAGACAAACCGTTATCCTGTCCTGCCCCACGTCCAGTGGGTGGAGGGTAGCTTTTTCTCTGTAACAATTGCATCTTGTTTAAAGATGAAATACATCCTTCTTGGCTTTGGCAGCCAAGGTATCTGCATTCTCTGCTCAATTTACAGAACTTCTTAAAAGAATTTGAGTCTAATAGGAGTAGGACCATGGTCTCCACTGGAGCTAAATGATTCTTTTGTGTGGGGTGGGGATGCAGGCTGAAGTAGAGAAGATAAATGGAGAATAGCCTAATGGCAGCTAGGTGGATAGAGTGCCAGGCCTGGAGTATCTTCCTGAGTTCAAATCCAGCCTCAGATACTGACTAGCTGTATGATCTTGGGCAAGTCACTTCACCCTGTTTGCCTCAGTTTCCTCATCTGTAAAATGAGCTGGAGAAGGAGATGGCAAACCACTCCAGTATCTTTGCCAAGAAAATCCCAAAAGGGGTCACGAAGAGTTAGACATGACTGAACAGCAACCACAAGACATCTCCCTACCAGTCGTAGTTGCTCAGGGGCAGTGATAGGTGGAAACTGCCAAGTGTCCAGTTTAGGCTTCCCTAACAGAGTTTCCTTAGGAAGCTGTGAATATCCCCTCATTGGTGGTCTTCAAGCAAAAGCTGGCTAGCTGTGCCATAGCGAGAGTTCCTTTTGGGTATGGGTTGGTTCAGATAGCCCCCGAGATTTCCTTCCAGCATAGTGAGAAGAGAAAATAATACCTGTCTTTGGGTCTAGCTACCAGCTCTGACACTTGGTAGCTTATGGTAAATGGGATCATTGTAGCTAGAAGAGACATCAGAGATGGATCTATCCCTGATTTTTCAGATGAAGAAATAGACCTAGAGAGGTAACTTCAATGGCACACAGGCAGTAACTGTAACTAGCAGAGCAAGGAGTTGAAATAAGGTCCTCTTAGTCTCTTTTGGCCCCCCAGGACCCTTGCAGCTACAGATCAGTATTTCTGCTTTTTCTGGTCCATTCTCTGACCTTATTGTCTTCCTTTGCAGCTGAACCACCCAGAAATGGTGGAAGGACTTGTCCTCATCAACGTGAACCCTTGTGCTGAAGGGTGGATGGACTGGGCAGCGACCAAGGTAAAGAAATGCAGCTTTGGAAACGTGCGTGTGTTTTCTGTAAGGAGATCTCCTGGCAGGGAGCCACGATCTGCCCTGATAGGAAGCAGCACCTCAAGTTCTGTCTTATTCCTCCAAAAAAGCATTTTCCTTGGCCTGTGCTGCCCCTCAGCTGGGAGCTCTCGGCAAATGTGGGTGGGAATAGCCTCAAACAGCACCGGTCTCTGAGGCTGGCCCCTTCCTGAGGCAACAGGAGTCCCTCTAAGCTAGCATTGACCCATGCAACTCTTAGCTAGACATTTACAGGCTTTTTTAAAAAAAAATATTTTTTTGGAAGGATCTCACATCTTTGCCAAGGAGAGAATAAATTGTTCCAGATGAAATGAGATTAAATAGCCTTCCAGTCTGGGAGCAGTTCTGACTTTTCATTTTGAAAATGTGTTTTTGCCAAACTTGGGGTGGCTATCAAGTGACATGGAGGCAGTGAAGTCATCCCACCACTCACTGAAGGCTTAATGCTCCTGGTACATCGAGTTCATCTGTGCCATCTTTCCTTCTCCCTCAAGCATGGGGGTGCAGGGGGTGCCCCCTCACCCCTTCACTGGAAGTCTTTAGATATAGCCTGTGTGGCTGGTGATAGTGTGGAGAGGCTTGGTGTTCAGGAAGAGGCTGGTCTGGGTGGTCTCTATAGAGTTGTGACTGTATCATGGTCCTGAGGTCTTATCAGCCTGAGACCTTTCACGGTGGGTCAAACTTATTTAACTCCCAGTTCAACAGTAGGTGTAGTGGAAAGAACCTTACCAAGCTTCATGTCACCTCCAAGGCCTCTGTTTCCTGTCCTCTAAATCAAAGGGGGTTGGACTAAGCAATGCCTAAAATCACAGCTCTAAAACCAGGTGAGATTAGGACCTGACCTCTCAGGAGGTTTGAGAGAAAAGTCAGGGGTCTTAGTTCATAGCAGCATTCTGATAGTGACCTTGGGTCACATTTACTATTAAGCTTCCTCTCTGTTTCTAATCCGTTTCTCTCCATCATTTTTGGAGGAGCTTAAAATTGTATTTTGACTTTTTTTTACACAAGATCATTTCCCAACATCCCACTCCCTCCTTGGAGTCATTTTGCTTTTGTAATAAAAAAAAAAAATTAGGCAAAACCCAACTGACAAATGGCCATTTGTGATAGTTAAACAACACCCATGACACCTGTAGTTCCACACACTACCTAGAGGGGACACTGAGATTGTTCATCGCAATTAATATGAGTTTGGCTGTCTTTTAATGTGGTTTTTGTTTGTATTGTCATTGTCTTCCTTTGTCATTCTGTATCAGAGCATCCATGCTTCCCAGAAGTCCATTTAGTTGTTTTTTTTTTTAACAGAATACTAGTGTTCTATTACATTCACATTCCACAGTTTGTTGAGGTTTTCTCCCATGGATAGGTCCTCCCTTTATTTCTGATTTTTCCTGCCCTGGGGAGTGCTGTTATGAATATTTTGCTGTGAACCACCTTTCTTTCCATCAGTGACCTCCTTGGGGGCATATGCCCAGAAGAGGGAACACAGAGTCTGGGGGTACAGACAGTTCAGTGACTTGGCTGTCTCTCATTTTGTTGTCATTTTTTTTTGTTGTTTTATTTGGTTTAGATCTCTGGGTGGACCCAAGCTCTTCCTGATATGGTGGTGTCTCATCTTTTTGGGAAGGTGAGTCATTTAGTCAAATCCTACAGTAGTAGTACCCAACCCCCACCCTAACCCTGACACTCTATAGTTAGATCTCAGAACACATCAGCTCCATGCAGAGAAAGCATGACACCAGCCCAGGCAATGTGGTGTCTACAGATGCTTCACATTTCTTTGTCAGTAAGTGACAATTGTATTTTTTGCATTTAGACTTTTAGCTGCTATTCAGACCTCACTCAGGTTGTATTTGGCCAGGGCTAGGTGGGGTGGGGGTGTAAGAAGTGGGAGTGGCTCTCCCCATCTCCTTTCTTCGGTACTCACACTGGCCTATATTAATAGCTCATTGGCAGCAACTCATCTCTGACCCTTGAAGAGCTGAAACCTCTTTTTAGGGTCCATAGGATCTTAGAATTTCAGAGATCTAGACTAGCTCCCATTCTCTCTGAAGTAGAACCGTTCATTTGGAAGGCACCCCAGAAGTCATCTCTGCCCAAGCATTCATTTCTTGACCACGTGCTTGTTAACAAATGGTCTTGTAATTGTCTCCAGGCTAAACATCCCACAGGCAGATTCTCCTTCAGGGCCTCCATTGACAGGGACCTCACTACTTTGAGGCTGCCCATTCTGTTGTGGGAATGTCTTATAGATGCTGAGCTAAAATCTGTCTCCCTGTAACTTCCATCCATGGCTCCTGACGTCAGCCTTTTGGAATCACCCATCTCCCTTCCTTGTGAGAGCCCTTCAGAGGCTTACAGACAGACATCTCTCAGCCCCTACGTCTTTCCAGGGCCAAACACTTTTCAAGCAGAGGTCTCACTTAAATTCAAAGCACATTTTTGTTCTGGTTGCTTCTGATGTCCTGGACTTAGCTGAGGAGTTCTTAACCTTTGCAGGTCCCGGGGCCCTATTAGAAGTCTGCCTATGGACCCCTTATCAGAATAATAATGGTCTACATTTGTAATTGAAGAGAAGGATAAATTTCAGAGGCTAACGCAAATACACCTTCACAGACCTCTTAGAATTATCCCAAACTATGCTACCTTGCCTTGCCTATCAGTTCCGATGCTAGGCCTATTTGTCCCTACATCAGCACACATGTGGCAGCACAATTTGCTCCTTGGCCACCAATTTCTGCCACTTGGTTTTAATCTGAAATAACAGGAGGATTACTCACAGGCTAATTCTTCTAGTGGTGTTTGTAGTTGACCGACCTTTTTCCTGCTTAAATAATCCCAGACTCTGTTTTGACAACATCAGCAGCTCAACGTGGTCTCATCAGGCCTCCTCCTTCTTTAGCTGTGGGTGTTACTGATTAGGCTAACACTTCCAAGCGCATGCTAATCCCTAGGGCCCCCAAGCCAAAGCTGGGTGGGGCTGGCGGGGAGGGGGTGCTGTTTTGAGTTGTTGTTTGGCCAATGATTGACCCTTCCAGAAAATCAAAAAAAAAGGAGAAAGGAACTGAGTTTGTGTCAGTTTGGGGTCCAGCTTCGTGTAGATCGAAATGCTCTTCCACTGCCTCCTGTTTAAAAATGTCATGCATTCCACCGATTCTGTTGGCATTCAAGCAGAGAAGTCAGGGTAGGTAGTACAGTGGACGGAGGATTGAGCTGGGAGCCAAGAATTCTGAAGGCTACCGCTGATTCTGTCTGTAATTGCTTGTATTGCTTTCCCTTTCTGAGCCTGGAATTCAGACTGGATGATCCCCAAGGTCTCCTCCAGCACTAATGGCTCACATATTTACAGTGCCTTAATGTTTACAATATGCCTTCTTCACCACAGTACACTGGAGTAGGCTGTGTTATGGGTATTATTATACCCATTTTGCAGATGAGGAAGCTGAGACTCAAAGAGGTGGTGAATTTTCCCAAGGTCAGCCAGCTAGTTAGTAAATATCAGAGCTAGGCTTTGAACTTGGGGCTCCTGACTCCAAACTCAGCACCCACTCCACTCTATAAGCACCTTTCTGGAATCCCAGGCAATCCCCACCCTGATAGTTTTCCCAGTTGGACCAAAGTTGACTGTGGCTTTCCACTCCCATTCCTTTCTTCCCTCCAGGTGTGGCCTCTTACATGATGAGGTCGCTTATGCTTTTCTTCCCCCTCACCCCTTTCTCTTGATCACAGGAAGAAATGCAGAACAACATAGAGGTGGTACACACCTACCGCCATCATATCGTCAATGACATGAACCCAAGCAATCTCCATCTCTTTATTAATGCCTACAACAGGTAACTGGATTCGTGACCCGGATTGGTTCACTTCCTTTCCTTGTCCTTCAGGTTTCTCATTAGAAAATGAGGGAGCACGCCCGGATGTGCTCCGAGGTCCCCAACAACTGTAAATGTGTGAGATTATCTTTCACAGGTCAGAGTCATTCAATAGAATATTAGAGCTGGAAGAGACCCAGCACAACATAGAATGTTAGAACCTAGAATGTCAGAGCTGGAAGAGCCCTAATAGTACATAGAACGTTAGAACCTAGAACAGGTATGTGGAACCTGCAGCCTCACATGTGGCTTACTGGGTCCTCGAGTGCGGCCCTTTGACCAAATCCAAACTTTTATAGAACAAATCCCCATAATAGATTTGTTCTGTCAAACTTAGACTCAATCAAAAGGCCACACCCAAGAACCTAGAAGGCTACATGTGGCCTTGAAGGCTGTAGATTCCCCACCTCTGACCTAGAACATTAGAGCTGAGAGAAACCTAATAGGACATAGAATGTTAGAACCTACAATGTTGGAGCTGGAAGAAGCCTGTGAATATAAAACATTAAAACCAACCAGTATTAGAATTAGAAGGACCCTTTTAACAGTGTTAGTCCTGAAAGGAATCTTAGTGTTGGAAAAGGCTTGTGAAAGAAAGTTAGAGATAGTAGGAGCCTAAGAGCTAACATACAAAATGTCAGAGCCAGAAGGGACCTTAGAACTGAGAATTTTAGAGTTGTTGGTTGTTGTTTAAGTACCTTAGAGGTTATCTGACGTAAAATTTGGTTAGCAAATCTTCAAAATAGTTATTTCTTCCCCATCCCCATCTTTTTGGTCTTCGGTAGCTTTGCTTGCAGTAGGAAGGGGGAAGAATATCATGGGTAGCCCTCTCCCTCTCCTCATTCTGTATAGATAGGACTTCACAGCCAATACCATTTTCAGTCTTGTCCACCACCCAGGGCTGTCACAACTTTAAGAATGTGGGAGGTATTTACTTCTCATGGAAGGTTGAGAACCCTTGTAGAAAGACCATATATGAAACAGGAAATCATTGTACTTGTTTCCTAGGACGTGGCTGCACCATGGTCTCCTGGCAGACCCTGGCTTCCACCAGACATGTTTTCACCTAAGTCAGTGGAGCCAAGAAGGCTCTGTGGCCTAGCGTCCCAGCTGATGCTGACTGGTCCTGAGGCATGCAGAGTCAGGCGGGTCATCCCAGAGAGTGAGCAGGGGAGGTGCTCTGCTCTGGGGTCCTTTCTGTTACTGATCCTGCCCCTGGGGAGGAAGCATCTGTTAATTACTTTGGCTTATTTCCACAGTCGCCGGGATCTGGAAATCGAGCGTCCTCTCCCCGGAACCAACGCCATCACCCTACAGTAAGTGACTGTCTTCCACATGTCTGTTTGCAGACTGAGCCTTTCCTAGAATTCCCTTGATCCCTTTCCAAAACTGACATTAGTAAACCACTTTATACATAAACTATCTCCTTTGGCCCTTACCATTCTCTCCATTTTATTATTGTGGAAACTAGCCCAGAGGAGGGAAGTCATCCTCTCAGGGGCAAACCAAGTTAGTGATGGAGCTGAGCCTCGAACTCTAGGTTATGCAGAGGAAGACCCAATGGATATAATAGCATGAGCCTCAGGTTTGTTGTGAAGATTAGGAGAGAGAGCATTTGGAAAGCACTTTGCAAACCTTAAAACAAAAAGATAGCTAGATAGATAGGCTGAGGGTTAGAAGTGTTACTAGGTTTTCTGATTCCTAGTCCAGTTTTTTCCCAATATGCAGATGTAAAGGCTTAGCCAAATATCCCCGCAGCCACAAGCAGAGAGTTTTCTTTGGTGGGTGTCTCAGGTCTCTTTTTCACCAGAGTTGCCATTTGTTTTTCTGGGGCCAGCGCCTTAGACGGTAGCCCCCCTGTAAGCTATGTCAGGTAGAGAATGAGCTACAGACAATTTTCACATACCCCAAGTTCCAGCTTGCCAGGATGATGGGATAAAACTGGCTCTTTCTGGAGCTTTTCCTAAATAATAAAAACAGAATATTGTCCACCAGGGTAGTATTAATTAATTCCTTCTGCACACACAGGTACAGGGCTGGACTCATACATAGTTGCCCACTTGGTAGGTTTTTAAGGGGGTGTCCAGAAGCCCCAGCTCCTAGACTCAGGTGTATTAAATCCACCTGTGGCTGAAATTCACTTCATCTTAAGACAAAACTTTTGTATTCAGCTGTTAGAAAACTCAAAATGAAGATGTCCCTGGTAAGGTCCACTTAATTTGTATTCGTGCTAAGGTGTAGAAGATTACTAACAGATTTTGATGAGCAGAAGAAGGTGAGGAGAAAGCAGGACAGGTATCTGAAGGAATAGTAAAGAGATGGTGAGGGGGGCATGTAGGGAGAGGAGAACGTACAGGAAGAGGACTCTGGCGGTTTTTTCTGGGCAGTTGGGGTTAAGTGACTTGCCCAAGGTCACACAGCTAGTAAGTGTATCAAGCGTCTTGAGGCCGAATTTGAACTCAGGTCCTCCTGACTCCAGGGCTGGTGCTCTACTCAGTGCACCACTTAGCTGCCCCAGCCTCTGGCATTTCTTACTCCTGGCCTCGATGACTGACACATGTTTCCTTTCTCTGTGACCGTGCCTAGGTGCCCTGCGTTGTTAGTGGTTGGAGACAATTCACCTGCAGTGGATGCTGTGGTATGTATTATTTAGTTTTCTGTAATTACAGCTTTGCTATAAGTAAGAGCTTTATCATCTGATGTGTTGGAAAGGCCCAGAAGATGAAGAATGAGTAGGTGCAATGTACTAGCTAGTTTACAAAATGGTCGAGTTGTATTGTCCTAAGTATTTTTTCTTTCTCTCTACACCAGAGATTCCCAAACTTTTTCGGCCTACCGCCCCCTTTAGGAAAAAAAAAATTACTTAGTGTCTCCCTAGAAATCTTCTTTCTTTAATAACCCTTGTTTTTTTTTTTAATGATGCATCTTAAACTTAATTTATTTTAAATTTGTGGGTTTTTTCCTGCATTGAAATTTTGATTATGCAATATTGTGTCATGTAACCATATAGCTTATTGTAAGCAAGTCATTACATGCACTTACTCTTGCCATTGCATGCTGGACTTCCCAGCAATGCCAACACCTGTTTGTTAAGACCTGTTGGCAGATTTGATCGCTGATCGTTATAACTTACATTTTGTGTGTTTATTCGGAAAGTAATGTTATCATTACAGCTTTAACTATGTTATACAACAGATGAAGCATACGAATGTTTTTCAAAATTTTCTTCTCTTCTTTCCTTATGCTTCCATTGCCCTCTCATTTTTATTCAGTACCCCACAATTACACCAGAGGCTATTCCCACCCTCCTGGATCGTTGCAGTGCCCCCCAGGGGGCAGTATCACCCACTTTGGGAGCCTGTGCTCTATTCTATACTATGGTCTAGGGAGAGGCACAGTAGATCACAGGGAGGTGAGAATCCCATGGTACTCTGCCCTCATCAGACCACACCTGGAATGTTGTGATGAGTTCTGGGTACCACCTTTCAGGAAGGATATGGGTAAGCTGGACAAAGTTCAGAGGAGGGGGATCAGGATGGTGAAGGAATTTGAAATCATGCCAGATGAGGAGAAGGTGTACAAGAAATAAAGGCTGCTTAGCCTAGAGGAGAAAAAGAATACTTTAGACAAACATGATCTTATCCTTTCTTGTATTTGAAGAGGTGTTGGTAGAAGAGAGAGTAGACTTGATTCCTGAAAGCAAAATAGAATTATCGAATGGAATTTTAAAAATATTTTATTGATAATCTTTTTTTTTAAAAAAAAATCGCCCTCGTCACTCAAGCCATTGACCATCTCCTCCCTTTTCCACCATAAAACCTTTTTACCAAGGAATAAGTCAAGAAAAATTACAAAGTATGCTCTATTACATACCTGTAGTCTGCTAAGAGGCAGCTAACAGGCTTAGCCAGCCACCCTCTGAAATTACCTTAGATCCTTGCATCAGATCTCTTAATCTTGTTTTCCTTTACATAATTGTGGTCACAATGGTTCTGTTTACTTTGCTCTTGCATTGTGGCTGGAAGCATCAGGTAGGCAGATTTGGACTTTTAATAGTGCTTGAAGGAGCACTTTCTAGTGATTGGAACGGCCCCAAATAAAATTGGCTAGCTTTGGGAGAGGGTGAGTTGTATGTTACTAAAAGTGCTCTAAGTAGGGGCTGGCTGGGTAGCCAGCTGTCATGGAAGGGACAACACCTCAAATGCTTGGTCTCCGGCCCTTTACAACTTTTGAGATTCTATGAATAACACAAGTGACCCACTATTGCTTACAAAAGCCAAGCAAAGAAGTCCCTCCCCTTTCCAATAAAGGGCTAAAAACCATCTTTCCCTCAGCTTATTGCCTCTTCTGCAAAGTTTATCTCCCTTATTTTTATAGAAACTGAGGCCCAAAGAGTTAGAATATAAAAATTTAAGAATATGCTGTTCATGCCCTGGTGAGCAGGGATTGGGCTGCCATGTGAGGATTGATTGGTTAAAGGTACTCAGTGAGTCCATGAATAAGTATTTATAAAGGACCTATCATGTGCCAGAGTCAATAAGAATTTATTTAGTGTATACTGTGAGTCAGGCACTGGGATACAAAGAAAGGCAAAGACAATCTCTGCCCTCAAGGAGCTCACAATATGCAAATGGATGTGTGCCAACAAGATACTGCCAGACAAAAGGAGATAATCAACTCAGGGAAGGCAGTAGCCTTAAGGGCCATTAGGAAAGGCTTCCTGGTGAAGGTGGAATTTTAGCTGGGACTTGAAGCCAGCAGGCAGAGAGAAGGAGGGGGTGAGCATTCCATATATTGGGGAACAGCCAGGAAAAATGGACTGGTGTTGAGTGACTCAGGTCCTGGGTTCCCACCTCTTTGGAGGTTAAAGCCTGGGACACCCACTTGCCATATTTATGGGATTATATGAGGTGGTAGAGTTGAGATTTGAACACAGGTCCTCCGACTCAATCTTGGGTTCTTACTCACCATTTGATAAGTGTTTGACCATCAGGGTTTTGACCATTCTCAAGGAGAGAGCAGATTCTGCCTCTCTTCCAGGCAGCTCTTACCAGGGCCTCTGTTCCTCTCCAAGGAAGGTTGTTTGAGAGTTGGGTTGTATTTTAATCGCTCCAAGACAGGTCCACATAGTGTGGGCCATCTTTTGGCAGAAGTCACAGCCACGGCACCCTGCCAGCCACCTCCTATCCAGGGTGGAGAAAGAGCCAAGATCTTGAGACTGGCTATTAAAGTAAACTCTTTCTTTTCAGCTGTCCATCTGGGGCTGCTCATCCACTCTGCCCCTGATGCCCTGCCCCTCCCCCCATCAGTCTCTGGATGATTTCACCTAAATGCCATCTCAGCCTTAACTCAGAAAACCAGCTGGCATCTTTGTCTGCTGCCCCATTCAGCGGGGACAGCCCATCCTCTTGAGGCTTGTGTTGCCTGGCAACAGGGCCCTGCATCTCCTTTCTCTGCGTCTTCCTGGCTGCTTTTCATTTGCTGGCGTTTTTATGGGCATATTTGCCACTTTGTTCTTGGGCCTCCAAGTAGCTTGCTGAGCTTTTGGGTGGCACAACCAGAGCCGGGAGTGCTTGACCCTCTTGTCAGGGCAGTTGAGGGGAAACCCAAGGAAACTGTGATTATGATGAATGCGTAGCAGGTGGGTTTAATCTCTTGAGTTCTATTAGGATTCTGGATTGGGGGGGAGTAGGCAGGAGAAGAGGCCCCATTTGAAGAGAAAAATCTGTACGTGGAATGTGATCTTACATGCACCCTATGGCCAGGGAGAGAATTGGAGGTTGTTGATTCTAGAAACTTATATCGCTCAAATGGAACATAAGTGAGTCCTGATGAGAAAGAATGGGGTTGGGAGTGTTTTGTTTTTTGTTTTATTTTTTAACTAAAAACCCATAAAATCTTTGAGACTAGGAATTGATTCCTCCTTTGCTTGTATCCCTAGTGCTTGGCACACAGTAGGTGATTAATAAATGCTTTTTGCTTATCACACAACTACTCCAGAAAGCTAGTGTGACCTCAAGACTGCATTAACAGAAAGACAGTATCTGGAATGAAAGATGTGATAAGCCTCTGTGCTACTCAGATGATGGTGAACTGTACTGTGTTGAGTTCAGGGTCCCCCTTTTTAGGAATAACAATGACAAACTGGTTTGTACCCAGAGGCAGGCACCATTTCGAACAGTTGAAGAACTGAGGACGTTTAATCTAGAGGAGAAAAGGCAAGAAGTAGGTGGCATGTGAGTCCTGGCCAAACACTTAATGAGGATGTCAAAAGGGAAATAGCCTCTCAGGTGACTCTGAAGTCTCTTCCACTTCAGAGAATCTGTAAAATGGGTGAAGAGCTGTCATGTAGAAAAGGAAAACAGAAAGTAGGTCTGTTTGTGTGTGGTTCCAGAATGCAGAACCAAGACCAGTGGGTGGACGTTGGAGGGAGGCAGATTTTGCCTATGTGGGTGGAAGAATTTCTTCATAATTAGGGCCAGAAGTAGAGGGAGGTAGTGATTCCCTCTGTCCCATAAGCTGTTGTTTATATAAAGGCTGAATAATGATTTGTAGGGGCTCCTAGAGAAGGGTCCACAGCACTGGGTGGGGGTGCAGGTTGGCCTGGGGGCTTCTAACATCTTTTCCAGCACTTAAGCCTGTTATTCTGCAGAATTTTAGAGACAGAAGGGGCTCTAAAGGTAATGCACTCCATTTTATGCATGAAGAGGATGTATGCCCACTATGTTTAAAAAGAAACTGAGGATATGAGTTAGGAGGGTTTTTTAGACTTAGCCATAGATCTGGGATCATTCATGCAAATCTTACCTTCTCTTACATAGGTGGAGTGCAACTCTAAACTGGATCCAACGAAGACCACACTCCTAAAGGTAACATGGCAAATGAATGGGCATGTTGGGTGAGGGGAAGGTGGGGGAGGAGAGAGAAAGACAGAAGGGTCAGAAGCATTTATTTATTAAACACTTGCGTTGTGCCTATAGGAGGAGCTTCAAAGACCACTTATAAAAGGGAGCTGATAAAGGAGGGGTGGAGGGGTGGGAAGCCAGGGCCAGAGAGTCAGTAGCATAGCCAGGAAGAGAATGAAACATGGTCATTCCAGGCCTGTCTCTGGAGCGGAGGCCCCTGGAAGCTACTCACCAGTGGGATGAGGGGGCCAACGTAGTCGATGAATGTTTCAGGGTAGCAAAGTTCCAGTGACTGAGGAAATTTCTAGTCATAGAGTCAGGTGTGGAGTCCTGGTCCGGGTGACGGGCATGTTGAGTGTGTGTGAGAAGGCTGCTGGGTTTATTTATTGGATAAATGGAAGTTTTCTTGGAGATCCAAAGGACATTGAACCCAAGCCTAGATGAAGTAATAATAGGAGTTGGGGAGGGATTTCCCCAGTCAATCCACAAGCGTTGCCAAGTGCTATAACACATGTTGAGCAGAGAAAGATAAAACTCAGTCTTTGTCCTTAAGGAGCAGCATGTCAGTGTGGGTGTTTACTACGCTAGTACTGATCACCACCGCACTGTCCCATTTTTGTCTCCTGTTCTTCCATAAATTCCTCATAGAGAGGACACCTTATGGAGGCATGTTTATTTTCCTAATAGCTAACGTTTCTATGGCACTTAACTCAGTGTCAGGCACCGTGCTAAGTGCTTTCCAGTTATCATCTCATTTGAGTCTCAGCAGTTTTAGGTAAGAGGTGCCGTTTTACAGAAGGAAATACCGAGGCAAACAGGTTCAGTGACTTGCCCGGGGTCTCAAAGCTAGCAAGTGTCTGAGGCTGGACTGGAACTAAGTTCTTCTTGGCTCCAGGCCAGTATGCTCTGCCCTAGCTGCTTCAAATTAGAATATAAGCTGTTAGAAGGAAAGGACTAGGCAGCTCTCTTACATTCATATCTCCAGGGCTTAGTATAGTACCTGAATGTGTTGGGTTGTTTTTAGTTGTATCTGACACTTTGTGACCCCATTTGGGGTTTTCTTGGCAAAGTGGCTTTACCATTTCCTCCTCCAGCTCATTTTACAGATGAGGAAACCGAGGCAAACAGGGTGAAGTGACTTGCCCAGGGTCACACAGCTAGTCAGTGTCTGAGGCCAGATTCGTATTTAGGTCTCAGTCTAACCTAGCTGCCCAGTAAGACTGTAATACGTATTTTTCCATTTGTTTGTACTCTTTTCTGGATACCGGTGTATCACTCAGATTGTCTCAGCCTTCAGTCTGATGTGACCTTCCCTTTCCAAGCATACATAACTGATGATAGGAGAGAGGACAACCCTATAAGTTCTTTCAAGTTCTCCAAGTGCTTCCTCACAACAGTCCTGTATTGTTTATCTCCGTTTTCAGATGAGGAAATTGATGCTCAGAGAGGGTGCACGACCTGTCCCTAGCAGTGCCACAGGTTTCAGGGAAGGGTTGCTTTTCATTCAGCGCCCCTTCCATAGAGGAGGGCAGCTGCTGGCCCAGGAAGCACGAGAGAGGGAGACCTTGACTCTCAAGGCCACTGAAGGGCAGCCCAGGCACTGGAGCCCAGCCAAGGGCTCTGCTGACTAACTGTCTGTTTGGGAATGTATTCCATAATGATTTTTAAAGCTAGCCTGAAGGGGAGGCCAATAAGCCAACAGCCTGTGGATTTATTTTGCTGTTGCTTTCTAACAGATGAAAACATAATGAATTGGTAACAGATAGTTCTGGTAGGTCCCTGTTGGGGGCCAGGGCGGGTCACCAGACTCTTCCTTGTTTCCTCTTACTTGGATTTGGGAAGGGGCTAACAGTTCCATGAGAAGAAGGGAAAAGAGTCCCTACAGGTCACCTTCCCTTCCCTCGAAGCCTTATGAAGCCTTTGAGCTTGGTCAGGGAGGAGAGGGTCAGGGCCTCCTGTACTTTTAAAATGCAGCTACTTCCCTAATAAGTAACAAGATAAGGCCATTCCAGTTCCACTCAGCCACCTAGCTACCAAGATTAATCAAGAAACACTTATCAAGTGCCTACTGTGGCACTGTGCTAGGCACTAGGCAAACAGACATAAAGGGGACAACACCTACAGCCAACTCGTGTTCTACTTGGGAAAAATAACGTGCATGTTTATAATATATATAAACATATACATATATTGTGTGTGTGTATACACACACGAACACACATATATAATATTATAAAGTAAAGACAAGGTAATTTCTAGGGGATGGAGAAGGAATCAGTAAAATTTAGAGAAATCAGGAAAGGCCTCTTAAGGAGACGATTTTGAAGAAAAACTAAATTTGAAGACAGAGGTGAAGAAGAGAGTGTGTTCCAGGTATAGGGGATGGGCTTTGCGGAAATGGGATACTATGTATATACACTAAGCATAGAAGGCTAGTTTGGTTGGACAGTTAAGTCTATGAAGGGAGAAAGTAGTGTGGAGATAAGCTCCAGTAATGTGCTGGGGAGCCACCTGATATAAAAGCCAGGAAGTTCATTGATGATCCTTGCTTCCTGAAAAAAATTGAGCAAACACCACCTCCATGGAACATGTGTGATGTTTCCATGACGTTTCCCCTTCATAACCTGAATTTTCTTTCCTTCTAGATGGCGGACTGTGGAGGACTGCCACAAATTTCTCAGGTAACATTGATTATAGTTGGTTTTCCAAACAATACTTAATGCCTTTAATGATGAACGTTGCAAAACTGGGAAGTGGTTGCAGCTTTAGGAAATTATCAGGCCCTTCTCTGCAGAATAGTTTTGCAACAACAGATCTACCCACATTTCCCCCTCTCCTTCTAACCGATCCCCACTTCGGTCATCTCCCATGGTTTGTTGTCCAGCCCTGGCCATGGTAAATGCCCTCAGCGTTTACACAACACACGAGGATTCCCAAGGAGACCTCTGGCACTGGCACAATTGCCTTTTTAACTTAGTCAATCTGTTTTTCATTAAATTTATCCTCAGTTTCAATGTTCCTTTTTTCCCCTCTCCTTTCCTCCTTCCCCCTCTCCCTTTCCCTCCCACAGTCTCATTTCTTCCTCATCTTCCCCTTTCCTCTCTCTTCTCCTCTTTCATTTCTGTCCTCACCCTTCTCTCTTCATCCCTCCTCCCACCTTTTTCATCCTTCATTTTCTTTCTGCTGCTTCATAGTGCCTGGAACACAGAAGGCACTTAATGAGTGCTTGTTGACTGGACCTCCCTCTCTTCTTCCTCCTCAGGAATCTATTCTGATCCTCTCATTATAAAGATGAGGAAACAGCCCATAAAAATTGAGGGCCCTTCCAATCCAGGTTGTGCATTTCTGTACTATTAAATATCCTCCACCCCATTTTTAGTTCGGCTTTTCACTTTCTGGAAAAAACCAAAAAGCCTCACCCTGAAACACCAGCTCTCAGATCCTTTACATAATTTACCTTCTCGTTTTGGGAGATGGGTAGTACCTAGAAGACATTTGTCTTGCCAAGCCCCAGAAGGAACAGATGGTCTTGTAAACAGAAACCTGCTTAGGCCTAAGCTGCCAGACATGTTAATACCCGCCAGTTACACACTTTGGCAAGTTCCTAAAGCAGCCTCACGAGGGTATCTTGGCCGAGGAGTTGACCTTAAGCCCTTACTGGCCAGGGATAACCAGACCTGCTATTTGAAAGGAGGATTTATTTAAATATTTTATTATTTATGCTAAAACCCGTATTTCATTATAGCATTTTATTTTGTAAGGAACAGTTAGTGATGGTGAAATTTCCCTAAATAATTGTACTGGTATTTTGGAGGCAAAGAAGAAAGCCAGGAGGTGGGGGTGAAAGGGAATGAATTCTCTTCAGAAATCACATTTGCCCCACCTCTTGAAATTCCTGTGTTGAAATGTTTAGGGTAACTGGGGACAGGGTCCCCAGGGACATGTTAAGCAGAGCTGGAAGGACCCTTAGGAATCATCTAATGTATTCTGCTTGATAGAAGGATAATAGATTAATCTATCCATTTGGAGAAACTGAGTCTCAGAAAGGGGAAACGACTTAATCCAAGGTCACAAAGCCAGTGAGTGACTTAGTAAGAGCCATAATCATAGATCATAAAGTATGGTAGATTTTAGTTCTTGAAGGGACCTTAGAGGCGGTCCCATTCGTTTTACAGAAGAAGCAACCAAGGCTGAGACAGTCTATATATGTGACTTGCCCAACTAGTCTGTGGCTCAGGCAGGATTTGAACATAGGTCTTCCCAAATCCTGGTCCATTGCCCTGTTCACGAATCCCAGCTGCTTCTTAGATTCTTGGAGTTTGCTGGTTATCCTAGGCCAGCCAAGCCCTTACGCATAGACTTTCAGGGTGTATAACACACAGCTTTCTGTAGATCTCATTCCCTGGGATTGAGAGTAGAATTTTCAGGAACTGGAAGACCCCATTCCTGTCGTTTTCCCCCACTTTTACATCTTCTATCACCAAGTCCCAGGAACCTGAATCTGGGTCCAGCTTCTGATGGTTCAGCAGAGGCCGCAGGATGGTCAGGGCCCCGGCTTCCAGGTTGGAGAAATGACCCGATTGACCAAAGCTTTCCTGTTTTTTTTCTCTATCTCACAGCCTGCCAAGCTCGCTGAGGCTTTCAAGTACTTTGTCCAAGGAATGGGATACAGTAAGTATATTCTGTACTTGTTCCACAGTGCAGGAGGAGGGGTCCGGGCAGCCCTTATCCAGGATTGGGGGGAAGGGAGTGGGTCAAAGCCCAAAGGGTAGAATTGAGAAATGCTCTGAAGCAGATGGAGCTAGTTTGCTCACCTCATCAAGTGGTCAAGGAGGAGAAGTCATTTGTGCAAGGGAATGAGGGGCTGGAATTCCCAGCCTCATTGGTATAGGGAGCCTCAGGCTAGGATCTGTCCCATTAACTCCACATTTATCAAGTATTGTTGGGGCAGGAGCATCCCTGTGAAAAATTAAACAGATAATGGCTTTGAAAAGGTCTTTACAGTAGTTACCTACTTGTTCAGCTTCCTTAAACAGTGCATTTTAGCATGATTGGGTCATTTCTGGTACCCCCAGTCTACCTGTTAAGGTTTTGTCCTACACTAAATAGCCCTAAGATGCTGTGTTTTGCCTGTGGTCAGCCTGCTTTTTTTTTCCCCCTTTTCCCTTCATTGGATGTCAGCCATTACTTCTTGGTGCTTACTGCGGGCTGGGAAATTAGTGACGAAGCCTGTTAGAATTGTGTGTAAAATCAGAATCAATGAGGCTTGAGTGGTAAGATTACAGTCTGATTGCTTCTCCTGCAAAATAAACCACAGAGTTTATTTGTGGCAGCTATTTCAGATGCTGAGAAGCCTTAAATACCATGCATAAGTTGTGTACCTCCTTTTCTCTTGGGGTGTCATATGTTTCATCCCAATGTTTTATTCCACCCCGCTTTTAGGAAACTTAGGGAGCTAAGAGTAGGTTATAACAGTGTGTTGATGCCCATATGTAAAAACAGGCTATTTATGGGCCACATAGAATTGGCTCAGTCCCTATGGTCCAGATGGGGCACAGTGAACCAACGTATACTTAAGTAAAGCATGTTAAGAGTTTACAACAGTCCTGTGAGGTATGCAATAAAAATGTTATTGTCTCCATTTTTAACTGGTGAGATCCACTTGACAAGACATCCAAAGTCACATAGGCAACAGGGGCTGAGACAGGTCTTCTGATAGCAAATCCCAGGGCATCATTCCTGCCAATTTTTCCTTTCCAAGTAAAATCAGTCCATCCATTTATTTAACTGATAACTCACATTTCTTTTTTATTTAAAATTTTCTTATTTATTTGTTTAAAAGTATTTAGTATTTTTTTAATTGCATGTGAACAGTTTTTAATATTTGATTTTTAAAACATTAAGTTCCCGATTCTCTCCCTCTTGCCCACCCTCTGAGAAGGCAGATATGGATCAGGGCTGTCCAACCTTAGGTTTTTATTGAAACAATAGACAATATATTTTGATTTGCCATTTTAGTGAGAGCTCTGCGGTTGCTCAGCTTCATTTACTAAAACATTCATGTAAATTTCTACGCTGTGGGCCACGTTTTGAGCAGCCCTGATAATAGATTATAAACTCACATTCTTATAGCACTTTTTACTGTTTGTGAAAAGAGATGCTTCTCCTAACAACCCAACAGGGCAGATAGTACAAATACTATCTCCACTCATGGGGTTGAGGAAATGTCATCTTAAAAAGGTTAGTTGAACTTGTCTGTGGCCTGAGAGCCAGGCCTTGAACCCAGTTCTGTTTCTACATCCAGTCTTCTATTCCAACACATCTCTCTGCCATGCAGTACCTATTTAATACATTCTGTCCTGTGGCCCATTTATCTAGTGGCACCATAGTACACCTAGAGTCAAGAAGACTCGTGTCTTCTCGAGTTCAAATCCGGACTCAGACACTTAGTAGCTGTGTGACCCTGGGTAAGTCACTTAATCCTGTTTGCCTCAGTATCTTCATCTGTAAAATGAGCTGGAGAAGGAAATGGCAAACCACTCCAGTATCTTTGAAGATTGGACAACAACAAAAGCCGAAACACTGGCTGACCTCTCTAGGAGGGAGGAATCAGACTCATGAATTATGTGTTAGCTTAGGTTTATTCTCTCAGGGGTAAGTGTTTCAGACTGACTATTTGGCTTCAAGCCCTGACCTCATGAAAATGTTTAGTTCTCTGGTGTAACGTGCCGGAAAGAGTATTAAAAAAGCACTTTGAAAACTGTCAAGTGCCGTATAATTAGAATCTCTGATTATTTACTTCTGACGTATAATCAGGCAGAAGGCCTTAGTTCAACCGTTTGATTTTAAAGTGAGACTATAAACAGAAGCAAAATGTATGAATTTGCCACTCTCTGTCTTCCGTGCCGAGACTAAAGTTTGTTCTTCAGCCAGGACAAACACACACACGGCCCAGTTCTGAAATGTGGGCTTGTGCCCAAGACAGATGCCGTGATTTCCTGTATTCTCTGTTTAGGACTGTGGCAGTGGTAGCTAGTCATGGGCCACATTCTCTAGAATTTTTTGATGAAAGGGACCCCAGAGGTCAACTTAGTTCAACCCCCTGCCTCCTCTTGAGATGCCTGAGAGATACCACTTCTTTGGTGGCATTTGTTCATTGCAACAAACTCTCTGGTCCATGGGATGCTTTCTGTTGGAATTTCTCAAGGAAGAAAGGAGAACTTTTTGATGGAGTGGGAGGGTCAAGGGAAGGTGTGATTTTTTTTTTTTTGGGTGGATAGAGGATATTTGAGCCCTTAGAACAGACTGCCATATATTCAGTCTCCCTTATGTTACATCCATCCTGTAAGCTCTTTGCAGGAAAAGAATGCATTGTAGTTATCTTTGTATCTATAGAGGATTCCACATAGCTTTAGGAAAGCTTCAGAAGTCATTTAACACAGCCCCTGTCTCACAGACAAGAAAACATGAAGGCCAGAGAAACCAGGTAACTTCTCCCCAAAGTTATGCTAACTTTAAGTCCGTCATTTCTGCCGTTGTTCTGGCACCACCTCCCATACATGGTAGGCAGGGGAAGGAAGGGAATAAGTCCACTGTGAGCCAGGCACTGTGCTAAGCACGTTTGAACCTCACAACAGTGTTGCAAGGTTGGTGTGGTGGTTGTCCCCTTTTTGTAGTCAAGAGGAGGTAACATTGCCCAGGGTCACACAGCTAAGTATCAAGGGGATTTGAACTCTGGTCTTCCTGGCCAACTGCACCACCTGTCTGCCTTCTAAGGAAGGAATTTGAATTTGTATATATTCACTCATGATCTCATTTTTTAAAAAATTATTTATTTTTAGCTTACATTCACTTCCATAAGATTTTGAGTTGCAGATTTTCTCCCCATCTCTCCCCTCCCCCCACCCCAAGATGGTATGTAATTTGATATAGGCCCTTACATATGCATTCATGTTGAACCTATTTCTTTTTCGAAGGGGCTGAAGTGGACCAAGACCTTTTTTTTTACATTTAATTTTATTTTTCTCAATTACGTGTAAACACAAATGTTAACATTTTAAAAAATTTTGAATTCCATATTCTTTCCTTCCCTCTCATTATTATGTATGTGTGTATATGTGAGAGCATGAGCAAATGCAGACACTTACGCAGTACGTATAACCTATGGGTGTGATGTCACATGTATGATTGTGTATTTATGTTATGTATATGTGTGTTTATGTTATGTATGTATACAGGTGTCCCAAAAGTCGTAGTGCAGTTGTAAGACTGGTTTAAGCTTTATGAGCTTAAAGCTTTTGAGTCGCCTTATATATACTAGCAGCTGTTTATGTAGTACCTTCAGGTATGCAAAGTGCTTTGATGAGAGATAGCTAACGCTCACATAGTGTTATTAAGGTCTGCAGGGCGCTTTGCATGTGTTCTGTACCCTTGGTCCTCACAACAATCCCACGTGGTAGGTGCTGTTATCATCCTCCCTGCCTCCTTTCCCTGGCTTTCTTCTATGAAACACACACAGAATGAGAATCCCCATTGTGTGATATCCTTTCCCACCATTCCTTCAAGGTTTCGTGTGTATTGTTTGTTCTCTTCTACGTGACCCAGGCTCTTTGTCTTACAGTACCGTCTCCCGGTAGTGCGTCTCTGTCTCTTCTCCTGTCACCCCCTGAACCTTTTAAGCTAAGTGTTGAAACCCCAAATAGTACTTGCTGGCAGATGAGGTAACCAGAGAGACCCACCAAGCCTCTCACATTTGTTTACCTTACAGGGCGTGAATCAGGGCTGATTTGTCTTGGACTGGGTGCCGAGTGTAGGCTTTCCTTTCCCCCCCACAAATGTATGCTCTTGGTTGGAGAGGAACAGGGAAAGCTGAGTCAGGCACTTATTTTCCTCACAAAGCATCTGTGGTTTTTCTCAGGAATCCAGGTTGCCCATTGTGGATGGAGAGAAAGGAAAGGCAGGAGCCCTGGAACCTGTTTACTTAAACTTTTTTGCATGGTCCCAAAGGCAGGGAAGAGGTGGGGGGGGGCACAACCTCAACAGTGGTTTATCACTATGGTTTGCACACAAGCATGGCAGTATGTGTTCCTATCATGCAGTGGATGGTGCCGTCAAATGCCTGTGCATCAGATCGATTGTATTTGTTTATTACTTCAACATAAAGAAAGGCAGAAGACACTGGGAGTGCACAGTCTAAAGGAGAAGTTATTTGTAAACTAATATCTGCGGACAACCCATGTACAGAATAATGGGAAATAATTAACAGAGGGAAGATACAGAATTAAGAGGGACTGGGAACAGCTTCCGGTAGAAGGTGAGATTTTAGCTGGGACTTGAAAGTGAGGAGGAAGAGTATTCCAGGCATAAGAGACAGCCAGAGAAACTGTCCAGAGCCAAGACAAGGAGTGTCTCATTCAGGGAATTGCAGAGAGACTAGTATGTGAGGGAGGATACGATATAAAAAAACTGGAAAGGTTGGGGGAAATGGTGGCAGTGGGTCATGGAGGGCTTTCATTGCCAAACAGGGGCCATTGGAATTGTTATGTAGAGGAGGGAGGTGACCGTGATCAGACTTATTCTTTAGCAGAATCTCTTTAGTGACTGAATGGATGGATTGGAGTGGACAGAGACTTGGTATATAGACCCATCAGCAGGCTGTTGGCAGTAGTCCAGGCATGAGGTGATAAGGGTCTGTCCTTGGATGGAGGCGGAAAAGAAGAGAAAACGTAGGTGAGAGATGTCACAGAAGTGAAACCGATAGATTGGATATGCAGGATTGGGGGGCAAGGTGGGAGAGAGTGAGAAGATGAGGACGACACCTACCTTTTGAGTCTGGGGGACTTGGGAGCATTGCATTGCCCTTGACAGGGAAAGTTTTGGACCTGCTTAATCTAAAATGTCTACTCAGCCTTCATTCAAGATGGCCAGCAGTCATCTGGAGATCAGCAGAGAAATTAGGACTGGATTAGTAGATGGGAGAATCATCAGCCTAAAGGTGATAATTAAATCCATGGGAGCTGATGAGATCACCAGGTTCTGGGAGCCATGGTTTCAGAAAAGCATTGATAAGTGGGATAGTGTTGAAGATAATGGAAGGTCATTGGGGTTCATATCCTTTGTGTTCGGTGAAAAGAGCTAGGTAGGTTTAGCTTGGGAAAGAAAAGATTTAGGAGGACCATTATAGTTTTGTTCATGTATTGGAAGGGTTCTGTCCCAGAAGTGAGATTAGACTTGTGCTATTTGACAAAACCAGAAAAGAGTGGGTGGGTCCCCGGGGGTATGGAAGCTGTGTAGAAGCAATGTTGGAAAAACCTTGCTAACCTTTGGAATTGTACAGGAGTGGAGTAGTCAGTCTTAATAGATGATCAGTTGTCTTCTTTAGAGGTTTTCAAGCAGACACTGAACATTCAGGTATTTTGTCGTGGAGATTCATTTCAAGACGGCTTCCACCTACAGGAGGTCCCTTCCAACTTTCAGATTTCATGATTCTGGGTCCCAAAGATTTATAGCTTTGTTTAGGGGGTTTTACAATATGGAATTCGTTTGTTTTTTTTTTTCTAATGACCCAGGACCTCACAGAATGTTAGAGTTCAGTTCTATAAAATGAAGGAGTCTTAGAATAGACAGATTAAGCTGACTCTCAGAGAGATTTAACCAGTAATTGTGAATAGTAATTCAGCTTTTCCAGAGCTTCAAGTTTCTTATCTGTAAAATTAAAGTCTTGGGCTCTGAGGTTCCTTTGAGTTCCAGGCCTATGGTCTTAAGACTCTTTGCGATAGGATGCTTTTCAGCCATGGATTGACTGAAAGAAAGGATGACAAACCTGGGGAGTCAAAAGATTTGAACTCTGGCTATGTAGCGAAATATCTACATCGCCTTTTTTCATGCCTCTCTGATGCTTTGTTTGCAAGATGGGGAATTGGACTGGAGGGACCTTCTATGAGTGCCTCTGTCACTTTTTTGTCTCTTTTCAGTGCCTTCTGCCAGCATGACTCGCCTCATGAGGTCCCGCACAGCCTCCGGCTCCAGCGTCACCTCCTTGGAAGGCAGCCGCAGCCGCTCTCACACCAGTGAGGGGACCCGAAGCCGATCCCACACCAGCGAGGGCACCCGCAGCCGCTCCCACACAGACACCCGCCTCGAGATCACTCCCAACTCCGGGAGCACCGGGGATAGTGCTGGGCTCAAGTCCATGGAAGTCTCCTGTTAGACAAGGACCCCCTCAGAGCCCCCTCCTGGCTCTGGTTTGAACTCTGTTTTAAGTAGCTGCCTCCTTTCCCTCCTCCCCCAGCCCCACATCCCACCCCTCGTGTATCACACTGCACATAACTTGGTATTAATCCAAAGCTTATTTTTTAAGAGTGAGCTCTGGTGAGAACAAAGTGAGGTGGATTGAGGAAGAGTCATTTTGGTGTTGGGGGGTTTTGGAGTGTGGAAAGATTACAGGGACCAGTCTAAAGCAAGCATCCAGAGATGGATCTCTTGATTAAATTGTTCATAAAATTCTGGTTGCTGCTGTCTTCTCTCACTCACATCAGACTCGAAAGAGGCATTTTGCCCCCCAAAAGAGATAGGAGAAGAAAAAAACTTGTGTTTAAAAAAAACCCTCAGGCTGGCCTGATTAACGAAAGTCAGACAGGCCTTGGTCAGTGGTACAGCCGATCTACTAACTTGTGTTTCTTTGCAGCCAAAGGAAAAACTGACCCAATTTATAATACAGGCAACATTATTTGGACGTAAGGAGGGAGAGTGCAGTGCATTGTTGGTGGCTTTTTTTTTTTAATAAGGGGCAACAGTGAAGCTCACATTTATGCTGGTGGGTTTTTGTTGGTTTTTGTTTTTTTTCAAACTATCATAATTGTAGATACTTTAAAATTACATTGTGCATTTATACGCCTTTTAATTTTGAAGCATAAAAAGCCGTTTTCTTCTCAACCATTAACATTCAATTAAAATAGCCAATGTAAACCCCAGGCTTTAAACACAATGAAAGTTATCGATGGGCTTCTGGTATCTCATGTTTTGTGAGATATAGGCCTTGCCGCACCTCCTTAAAATGAGGTGAGGAACCTTCCTTTTTTTTTTTTTCCTTTGAGTCTCACGGTATTTAAAAGGCATTTTCATTCCTTGGCAATTTCACAGAGAAGTCTTTCATCACATAGGCTGAGAGCTCCTTCCTGGCCCTCCATTTTTCCTGATCTGTGAAATAATGATCTCTGAGGTCCCTTCCAACTCTGCTCACTGTTTTAAACAATGTCCCATGCTTCTAAGGCCCTTCCAGCTTGAACAGTCTGTTCTATGTCCTAAGACATTTTCTAGCCCTCGACAGTCTGTTCCATGCTTTCAGATCTAAAGGCCCTTCCAGCTTGATTCTACAGTTTTCATTTCTGTGAATAATGGGGAAGAGAGTTGCAATAGTATGTAATGTCTCTGGGGCCTAGGGGCCTGTTATCTAACCATACCCAAGAGGTGGGGTACAGGGTGGGGAGGAGGATTTGTTGGATTTTCCAGAACATTGAACAGAAGGCTGCCTTCTGTAGTTCCTTGAAGGAAAAGAATACTGTATTCTAATATCAGCTTGGCTAAAGAAAGCAACATTCCTATCCTTTCTCTCTCTCTCTCTCTCCCCCCCTCCCCCCCCAAAAAAATAACACTCTAGAATCTTAAATCCTGGTATGAATTTGCCTCTCAATTCTGTTGTAAAGAATAAGTCTTAGAATGATGGCATGATCTTTAAAAACAGATAGCTGTGAATTTTGACTTTAGCATAATGTTGTTACTTGTTTAGACCCATTTCCTGACAAGAGGGTTTTTGGTCTAGTGGTTCGTTGGAGAGAACCCTTAGGGGTTTGGAGGGTAGCGGTGATGGGAGCAGGTAAGATGTAAGGATTCTGGAATTCCTGCATTTTTCAATTAACCTCCCTTCCACCTTTTTGGAGAAAGCATTGTCAAAGCAACCAATTATGATGGTTTTTTGTGGCTTTTGGACCTATGTTTTAGCTAATTAATGCATTTTCCTATTGGAAGGATGTTAATTGCAAATTAACATTTGGGAGGATGGCTGGCCTGGGGTGATGTCATTTGACTTACTGGGAGCCTCCATCTCTGGGGGCTTCACACAGTCTTTGTGCCAGAAGAGTTGGTGAGGGAGGCATAAGTGGCTGAGAACCAGAGGTGGACAGTGTGGTGTCAAGTCTTGCCAAAAAGGTTTTCTTAATGAGATATTTGTATTTATTTCCAGACCAATAAATTTGTAACTTTGCAGTTCCCTGTGTCTTTATCTTTGCCTTATACATCAGGCCTTTGTGGGGTGAACAGACCACAGATACTGGGCTACTAATAATAGTTTCCATATTTTGTAGTAATTGAGAGCTTATTAGGTAACCTATACATTTTCTCTCTTTGGTCCATAAAATACCTTTTTTTTTTTTTTGAATTACAGAAGGAAGGGGCGTGTTGCTCACATGTACTAGATGAGGAAAAAGGGGCTCAGAGTTTTTTCAGTAAGCCTCAAGTCGTAGGCTCAGTATTCTTGCATTAAATGTTTCCTTACCTTCTCCTCATCTGCAGTACTCCTTAGTTAGACATAAGGCTTAAAATACCAGTAGTTCCTGAGAGCAGAAATACATATTAAGTATATGTGACTACCTTGTTTTGAGTCTAGGCAAAGTAAAATTTGTGGCCACACACCTACATACAAATATGTATATGTGTATATATTCACATATATGCCTATATCTACCATATGTCTATGCATATGAATATGGCTATGCATAGAAAACTGGAATAATTTATATTACAGATTGAAAACAACAGCAAATACAGGTATTCCCCAGATTTACAGAAATCAGATTGAGGAGATGAGTGACTTATTGTAGGATCGATATGGTAGAAGTCAGTTGTTCGTTACAATTTGGGGGAAAGGAAAGCTCTAGATACTTGAAAGGATACCCATAAGGAAAAGTGGAGATAAAGAAGCATATTTGGGGGGTTCAAAAGAGTTTTTGCCAGGGCAGCTAGGTGGTGCAGTGAGTAGAGTACTGGCCCTGGCTGAGTTCAATTTTAGCCTCAGACACTTAACACACTACCTGTGTGACCTTGGGCAAGTCGCTTAACCCTAATTGCCCTGCCTTCCCCCGTGGAAAAAATATATATATATATATTGCCTGTTTCCCACACGGGTGGCCGTGTAGAGAAACATGGCATTCTGTTCATTAGACATGAAGTCCTCTAAATACGAATAAAATCCAAGTTGGGAAGGATCTCAAATTGCTTGTTAAACATGACTGACATAATTCAGCCTCTACCTAGGTCTCTCAAATGATGGAAAACTCCACTGTTTGCAATGGTGGTTCCCCTTTGGGACATCTCCAAAGGTCTGCCTCATACCAAGCCAAATCTTGTCTCCCTATACGTTCCCGCATGTTGTTTCTGTTCTGAGGACAGCAGATGTCTTAAGTTCCATATATTTGGTGGCTTTTTATGTCAGAGGGGTCCAGGACACACAGAAAATTAGGAATCCCTGTGTTAGAAGGTGCCAGGGAAGTGTGCTGAATGATAGGATGGAATACTGGAGCAAATATAGTCTTGGCCTTAGGGCTATGGGAGAGGTGCAATAACATTTACAGAGAGATCTTAGGAAGCCAACTCCCTCAACTTGCAGGTGAGGAAACAAAAGCACAGAGTGACAACAATTCACTCTAGCACATGACAGTTCCCAACAAGTTCACACATTACGATATAGCATGACTGTTGGGTAAGTCCTCATGTCACATACTACAGGGCTGCATTTCAAAGGCTCTGTCAGGCGCAGCACTGGCCAAAAAATCTAGGTGGTGGGATTCTAGGGCCCCAGGAGCTAGCAGTTCCAATCTTCTGGAAGCTCCAAGGCCAGAGAGGCCCATTTCATGGAGCTCCACATTGGCCTCAGCAGGAAGACCACCCAAGCAAGACCTTTCCTCTTAAAACCTTAACTCTGGATGCTGTCAGTAGAGGAGTCAAATCAAGGATGAGCAGGTGGCTGATGCCTTTTAGAGGTCAGTTCCAGTTCTGATGACCCAGCTAATTGAAAAAGCTTTTCTTAAGACTATGTTTAGCAGGATAGACCCTTTGCAGAATGCCTACACATATTGCAAATCCCTTCAATGCCTCATCCCTTTGGAAGGTGCTTCATCAGAGCTATAAAAATACACGTGCCAAAACGTCGCATAAGGAAGGAAGAAGGTTGGATCCGGAAGAAGTTGTTCCCCAATGAACTTTGTTAAGATTTTGGAGTGTGGGCCATTGGTGGTACCTGGAGTGCTGAGGTTCAAAGTACCATCTCCACTTGCTAGAACTTGACTGATCTTGAAAAGACCAGGGCTTTGCCCTAGGGTGCCGATGTGGATGTATATGTCCTTCCCTCCCCATCCCATCCCTCACACACTACAGCAATTGTGGTGGAAGGATAGGGCTTGCTGGGGGAGAAAGAATTGAGGTTAGGGGCAAGAGTTCAAGGCATCAGGGGAGGCAGAGAGATTCTGGCCCGACAATTGGCGTATTTTACCCATGCCCCATCTACTGTTAGAAACCCTGGACAGCCATTCCATTCCTTCCAAGCGACTAAAGAGAATGGACATCCCTCTGGCATTGCAGTTGTAGCTGGTTGTCATGACACAGACACCTGGAGCTCTATAAACCTAGAGCAGAGGAGTGGGTTCCAGACTAGAGAGGAGTTAGTGGGTGGGACAGCCCTTGGAATTCTTTCAGTAGCGGTGAGATCCTCCAGGGTGTGATGGCAACTTCTAGCACTCCCCTCCCCCACCCAGGTCTCTGCAGAATGTTTACTAACCCCAGAGAGTTCTAAATCCACAATTTGTGCCCTTTATTCTTTCCCCCATCTATCTCTGGGAGAAGGTATGCGTATGGGGAGGAGAGAAAGCAGACTCAACCCAACTCAGCGGTTTCATGGCCACTTTCTATTTGAAAGCATCTTAAAGTATTGTTATACTGGCATTAGAGTTACCCTAGTGTGCTTCCAAAAAAAAAAATCCGGTGACCCTTAAAAAATAAATTGCTGAAAATATAAATGAGGTTGGTTGGCAGTCAATGAAAAGGGGAACTCTCCAAAGCAGGGATGAGGGCTTGAGAGCATTTTACTATTTTTTAAAATAAAGTTGCTCTTTTTTCAGTCATGGGCTTCTTTATTTTAAATTTGCTCATCAAACTCTTAGTTGTGATAACTGGCCAAAAAGTCTCAAGGAAAAAGATAGTTACACAATATCTGTCGTGTTTCCACTTACCTCTACTTTTTGCCTTTAGAATTGGTGAATAAAGAGCTGGCTTCTGAAAAAAGATGACAGGCATCTGACACATATACTGGTAGTGTGACTGGGCAAATCATTTAATCTGACATGATTTTATGAAACTCTCTAAGATAACAAATTATAGTGAAGGTATACAACTGACTTGATACAGGGAGAACCATAAAAGGATTTCTTCTATGAAGTTTGGATTCAGTCAAAGGGCTGCACTTGAGGACCTAGAGTTCCACATGTGGCCTTGAGGCTGCAGGTTCCCCACCCCTCCTATACCAATGAAATTACTGGATTCCTCTCCCTAAGTGCCTTACCTCTAGAAATACAGAGGAGGAGAAAGTAGATTACCCCTACATAGATTAGCATTTAGAGGAGTCTACACTGACCACTATGTGTGCTGGTGGTCAGAGGCAATAGCTACCTAGTGTCCAAAATATATAATAACAAGATATACAAATATAAATATATAACAAAATATACAAATATAAAATACATAATAAAATATATAGTAACATTTATATAATGCTTTAAGGTTTGCAAAGCACTGTAGTATAGATTGTCTTATTTGTTCCCAAAATGCTGTTATCCTCATTTACAAATGGGGAAACCAAGGCTCCGAGAGATTGAGGAATTTCCCAGGGGTTACGCAGAGAATATCTAAGGCAAAATTTGAACTCATGTTTTCTCGATTCCACCTACAGCATGCTATCCGCTGCACCACTTACCTCCTTAACTAATTAACTTACTGCCAGCCTGTTAGATCGTAAGAAACAGGGCTCTTAACCAGAATGCAGTGCATCTGTCAGGTGAAGAAAATGTCAGGAGTGATTGAAACGTTGTGTCCTTGTTGCTAATAAACACAGACCCCTTTTTTCCTGGTTCGGCAATAGGTTGTATCGGAGGGTTGTTCGGTGGGATCTTGTTTCTGCTAAATCAGAGAATGTTTGTTTCTCCCAGCTGATAAGGGATTTGATTTCCCCCCCACCCCACCCCAGTAGTTTCAGAAGCTTAGGTTGTTGAGGGGTGGAGGGAAAAAGAGAAACCACTAGAGGTATTAAGCTGGTATTTGCATAGGGCGTGTCAGCCAAGCGTAGAGTGGTGTGGAAATCAGGTTTTATTGGAAGCTCTCGAGGCACTCCATTTTTACCAGCCGCGTCCCCTTTCCTACCTTTATTTGTTTGTAGTTATTTGATTCCCTTGTCATCAGAAGATATACTGTGACCTGGAGCGCTTTAAATCTTGTAACAGCTGTTACTCGGGGCTGGGTCCGGTTTTACAAATCCTTTCTATGAGCCAAATACAGGATTTATGTTTGACCCCACTGATTAAACCAAGATTTAAGCAGAGGACAGCAAGGTCTTTAGGGAAGTATGGGACTCTGTGTTCACTCCCCTTCTCCAGCCCTCCTCCCTTCTCTTTAGGGCCTCCCTTAGTAGACTATTTAATTATTAATAGAATGTTTGGAATGGAAGGGACCTAGAACTAGAGAGATCTTTATATGATATAGATTGCTAGAGCTGAAAAAGACCTTGGAATCTAGAATGTGAGGCATAAAAGAGACCTTAGAAAACAACTAGAGAAAAAACAGGAGAGACCTTTACAATGTATACAATGTATACATTCAGGTATCTTTGCCAAGAAAACCCCAAATGGAGTCACCAAGAGTTGAACACTACGGAACAGCAACCTAATAAGACTGATTTTCATCATCGTGGTATTTAGAGCTAGAAGGAACATGGAGATGGATCATACGTATAGTTTATTAGCCTCATTTCCTAGATGAGGAAATTGAGGCTTGGAGACGTCAGTTCACTTTTCTGAGTCATACAGGGAAGCATGGAGCAGTTTCGAACAAATGCCCTCTGACTCTAAATACATTGATCTTTGTGGTAATTATTTCCTAAATCTTCTAAGAATTATTCAATCTGTCAATAAGCATTTATGAAGCAGTTGCTATGTGGGAGGCACCATGCTAAGTGCTGGGGATACAAAGAAAGGGGAAAAATGGGCCCTGTCCTTGAGCTCACCACCTAATAGGGAGAAGACAACAAGCAAACAATTATATAAAAATAAGCTATAGGCAGGATAAATAGGAGATAAGTAAGAGAGGGAAGACACTAGAATTAAGAGGGCTTGGGAAAGGCTTCCTATAGAAAGTGGAATTTTAGTTGGGACTTGAAGGAAGTCAGGGAAGCCAGGAGGCAGAGATGAGGAGCGAGAGCATTCCAGACATAGGGGCAGCCAGAGAAAAGGCCCAGAAGTGAGGGGTGGAGTGTGTCGTTTGAAGAGCAGCAAAGAGGCCAGAATCAGGGGACTGAAGAAGACATGAATGGAAGAAGACTGGAAAGGGGAGGGGGTAGGTTATGAAAGGCTTTGAATGTCAAACAGAGGATTTTGTATTTGATCCTGGAGATGATAAGGACTCACTGGAATTTATTGAGTGGGGAGATGGGGGGTGTGACATGGTCAGTCCCGTGTTCTAGGAAAATCACTTTGGCGCTAAATCGAGGATAGATTGGAGTGTGAAGAGACTTGGGGCGGGCAGAGCCACTAGCAGGCTACTGAAATAGTGTAATGGCAAGTAAAGTGGGACTTTTTGTTGTCTTTTGTTTCTGAGTGCTTCTCAGCACTAAGGTAATCAAGTGCCTTTGAGTCTTGCCTTTGTTTGAATGGAGAATCTTGGATTGAATTTGGAGTCTTTGATGACCTGCTTAAGTCACAGGGAAGGCCTAGGTCACATGAGTTTGAGTCACATGGTTGTGACACCCTCTGCCCCTGAAGAACTGTGTGTGTGTGTATACACACACACACACACACACACACACACACACACACACGTGTGTGTGTGTTCTTGAGGTTAGCATTTTGCTTAGGGCTCACTCACTGGAAGAGTGTCATGTGATTTGACCAGACAAGACTCTGGGTAGCTGCTAGAGCCCCGCAGCTTCAAAAACCCAGATGTTGGTGCTTCTCTGCTGGTAACTATGTATGTAATGTCTTGGACAGACGGCTAGAAGCCTATCTGCTGATTTGTGTTATTTTGATCTGTTTATATAATTTCTGTTTGCAATTTCTGTTCATATTTTCTCTGAAGTTCAGGGTGCTAACTTTTTCTCTCTGAACTAAGTGAATAATATGTGTATGTTTAATTAAAGTGAGATTGTAAACCCCTTAAAGTTGCTTTGCTTAGAAAAGCAGATCAAAGAACCTGTGCTAGCAGCCCTTCTGTGTGCTGGTGTTATTGTTCTTCCACAGCCACAGTAGTGGCAAGTAGCATTGTTATTACAAAGAGTCCAGGGTTAGGAGATAGGTGGTAGAAGCATCCTCAGAGAGGAGGGGGCATGTCTGAGAGATGTTACATAGGTAAAATCGAAAGGCCTTGGCAACGGATTGAATAGGGGGTGGGGTGAGGTTGAGAGAAAGTGAAGAGTGGAGGAAATCGCTCATAGACAGATATGTTAAGTACCATATTCTAGTTTAATATGCAGTTTGAGATTTTTATCTCATTTTTGACTCTAGAAGTTCAAATGAAACACTCTGTGCTGGTTTGTTGCTTGTTTTGCTGGTGATTTATTATTTTTCAGGAGAAAAGTCACAAACTCAGAATTGAAATAATAAAAATCCTCCACTTTGGGTAAAGAAAGACCGTACAATGATGAGCAATGAAAAACACCATGAAACATGATATTGAAACCTCATTTTGCCCACTCTTTGTAAATCCTGATAAATTTCTCTATGCTTTAAAAATATCCTTTACAAAAATACCTCTGTAAGATTAAATATTAAGTCACAGTTTAAAAATTATATATATATATATATATATATATATATACACATACACATACATACATATAGACAAAGATATGCAATCAGCCAATACAGCATTAGTTAAATGATTTTCACAAATAATTAAGCAAGGCATTGTTTACACATTTCTGTTCAACTAGAAACCTTTAGAAAAATCAGAGATACAACTTGACATAATATTTTTGAGCTACATCACTCTTCTTACCACATACAGAGTAACAATGCTGATGAAATGAATAAGATTATAAATGACAAAACCAAAGGAATCTAGTTTCTTTCACCCTTACCAGGCATCCCAGCAAGTCTATTCTTACAACACAGATACAAGACTGATGGAAGTTCACCAGAGATCCTTGCTCTCCAGGATACACATAGATGACATTCATGCATGGACGGAAGCCACAGCCAGTCACATGACTTACAGAAATCTAATAATGGTATCCAACATGACATCACCATGGGCTAAAGTTGAAAGCCTGCGCATCTGGATCACAGGTACCAGATTACCATTCCTAACCAGCACCACGTTTCTGCCTCCATAAGAGCAGATATGGTACCACCAGCTCTTAACCAAGAGTGGTCAATCATATTAGCCTTCTTTAGGCTTTTATTTAAGTTCTGCATCTAACTTGATTTTTCTGATAGGGTTGAATGACATCTGTGCCCATTAGTTAATGGACTGCAGATGTCTCACTGCCCCATGCTTCCTTCTAGAGCTTTTCATGATGGGCAGTAGGGTATCATTTGACTCTAAAGGCAAGGTTATAAGGAAAGCCATGGAGAAAGTATCTGGAAGGACTCATAAAAACATACAGAGGGAAGCACTAGCTGTAAATTTCTCTAGCTTCTTGTGCTGGGGAGAGCTGATACTGAATTGTACCCCAGTTCACTTAAGATGTGACCCAGACAACAGAATGTGTCTTTCGTTGTTATTACTAATAATAGCTCACATTTATATAGCACCTCATAGCTTTAACATGATTCTGTCTGATCTGCACAAAATTCCTGTGGAGATAGACAGGGCAGGGATTATTATGTCCATTTTACAGATGAAACTATGGCTCAGAGAATTTGCTACTTGTCCAAGGTCATATAGATAGGAAGGGAAAAGGGCTCAAACTTGACCCCAAATCCTGTGTCCTTATTTCTTCCTTTACTACCAGGCTAGAGTCTAGACTAGACCTTGAGCTATCTGTAGAAGACATAATGAACTTCGAGATCTGGTTAAAGGGACTCTGCTATGAGTTTATCTATGAGATGAAAAATGCCCTTAATCGATCAGTTAAACATGCTTGGCTTTTTGCCAGTTGGATTTTCTGAAGGGCAGATCCATTCATTTAAGTCTTAGGCAAAGAGACAATTAAATATAAGGATATCAGATGGCAGTTTTTGTAGGGAAAGACCTAGAAGTAGAAAAAGAATATGCTGCATTATCTTTACTCTACCCTACCTTCCCAGAACTTTGGAAGTGAAAGGCAAAGCCAGTGAGGAGTCACTACATTTTCCTACATTACAAATGGTTGTTAGGTAACCATGAAATAAACAATAACCATGTCCATTTAATAATAGCTAGCATTTGTAGTGTTTTAAGGTTTGCCTATTGGAGGCATTTGAGCCTTTTCTGCAAATAGCACCAAATGCTAGATGAAGAGGGTTTTCTTGACTTAAGGGTTAAGGCAGAAAGTGGTGTTCAGCTAGGATCTAGATGAGAGAACCCAACCTCTTTTGATCAACAGGCATTTTGAAGCAGCCTATGAAGGATAAGGAATCTGTCAGTATGGAAGAGAATGAGATTATGTTGCCTTTGACCCCATGAAAGGTGGTCCTCCTGGGTCTTGAAGCCACTCTAGCCTTTTGCCTGCCTAGTTGGCTATTTCTGCATAATCTTGGTATTGTTCTAGGTCTGCAAAGATGTCATTGGGGTTCCTACAGCTCAGGTTGCAAAAGCAAGCATTGATCCACATAAGTTTCCAGGAGAAGCCTGGGCCATCAGGACACTGGAAATTCACAACAATGGTCTTGGACTTGTAGGGGGTGCAGCACCTATTATCTGTGCAGCTTCCACAGTACTTGGGCCTGTAGCTGTTGGTGCTCACGCAGCCAGAGATGGTTAAGTTCACCGGAAGCTCTGGTTGATACACAGCCAAGCACTTCTTCCCTGGCTAGAGGAGAAGAAAGTGAGATTTATTTAGTTTGGTCTTAAGAGTACTCTGGTTGACTGCCTACCTTCTTTTGTCTAAGCCTTTGTCCCTTCCTTTCAACTGAAGTCATCCTTCTTACCTTGGAATCATAGAATTTAAGAACAAGAGGGACTCAAGTATACAAAATGTTAGAACTGGAAGGGAACTCAAAACGTAGAATGTTAAAGTTGGAAGAGACTTTAGAACTTGGAATGTTAGAACATAATATGTTAGAAGACAGAGTGTTAGAGCTGGAAAAGATCTTAGAATGTAAACTATTAGGACACACAATGTTAGAGCTAGAAGAGACTTTAGAACTTGTAATGTTAGAACATAGAATGCTATAATATAAAACTTTATTAATGGAAGTGACCTTAGAATACAGACTATTTGGTAAGCGGGGGGGGGGGGGGGGGGGGGGGGGGGGGGGGGGGGGGGGGGGGGGAGGGGGGGC
Source organism: Phalanger gymnotis (assembly GCA_028646595.1). Taxonomy (NCBI): domain Eukaryota; kingdom Metazoa; phylum Chordata; class Mammalia; order Diprotodontia; family Phalangeridae; genus Phalanger; species Phalanger gymnotis. The sequence goes on from CM053622.1 coordinate 89,495,194, forward strand.
GGAGCCAAGATGGCGACTGGAAAGCAGTAACTGGCGTGAGCTCCCCACCAAGTCCCTCCAAAAACCTATAAAAAAAATGGCTCTGAACCAATTCTAGAACTGCAGAACCCACAAAGTGGCAGAGGGAAGCAGGGCTCCAGCCCAGGACAGCCTGGATGGTCTCAGGGTAAGGTCTGTCTCGAACGGAACTCCCAGCCCCCAGCTGAGGGGAGTGGAGCTGAGCCAAACAGAGCCCAGCGCGGGAGGCACGGCGCGGCAGACCACGGACCCACGAGACCAGGAGTGGAGCAGAGAGTGCCCTAGCATGCTGAATTACTGAGCTGTGGCATGTACCAGACCTCACAACCCACAAACAGCAAAGACAACACAGAAAGTTAGTGGGAAAAGCTGCGGGACGGGACGGAGTTTGCGGTTCGACTACCACCCCTGAGGCAACGGAGGCGGGGCAGCTTTAGAAATTCAGCTGCAGTTGCTTCTGGCCCCAGGCCCACCTGGTGGGAGGAATTAAGTGGCAGGTCAGAGCAAGAGTGCAGAGCCTGCTGAAGATTTAAGCCCAGTCCAGGT
>CM053622.1:89496257-89535220 GCA_028646595.1 Phalanger gymnotis
GGGGGAGGGAGGTAGAGAGAAAGAGGGAGAGAAAGACAGAGAGACAGAGAGATGGGGAGAGAGAGAGTTTGTGTGTGGTGGGGGGGCGGGGTGAGATGAGACTGTTGATCTCTCCAAGGCTATTCCCAGAGAGCACAAGCTCCCAAGGGTTTTGCCACAGTGAAAAGGCTATTCTCTCCTGGCAATAGACTTTATTTTTTTTTTCCTGAGGACTAGACCAGCTAAGTATAGAGACACTTATGACAAGCAGTCTAGACAACTCATCTCCTGCCAGAGAGATGGTGAACTTGAAATTCGAAAAGAGACATATATTTTTGGGCATGGCCAACATGGGTATTTGTTTTGCTTAACTATACGTTTTATGATGAGGATTGTTTTTTTCTGGTGGAGGTGTGGTGGCAGGGGGAGAAACAGATTATAACTGCATATAAAAATAAGTAAATAAATTTGTCTTAAAATACCATAACAAACTTTTGAAAAGTACTCTGAATAATTGGTGATGATTTTTTTTCTCCTTTTGGTCCTGGGAGTTGGACAGGACTGTAAAGGCTCAACAACAATAACCAATGAAACAAACTAAAGCATGAAAACGAACTCATTCTCGTAAGATCCCTTTCTGCTTCCACAAAGACGGTGGCAGAGCGATAGGAAAAGGGGGCAGAGGTGGTAGTGAGAAAAGTGAGGAGCATACAAAATTGGTTGATTCAGGGATGTGCTGCTCATTAAATTTTCGGTGTGAATATTTGTACCTCAGAAATCAGTAAAGGCTACAGATCAGGGCTTGATTGCTTTTTTAAATTTAGATTAAGAAAATTATGGATAAGATGTTAATAATGCAGATTAAATGTGTTATGCATACTTTTTTCCCCCTGGAAAGCTGGTTGTTAAACATTTACCAGCCTACTCCTGCTGCGATCTCAAAGAGAATGCAATCAAGCCTGAGAAGTCTAGGCAAAGTGCTGAAAGAAATGTAAAGAAAGAGACATCCTTTTCAGCTGGGGAATGTTATGGAAGAGTTCACAGAGAGGGTGGCACTTGAATTAGATTTTGAAGGAAGGGAGGGATTATTAATAGCAGAAAGAGGAGAGCAGGGTCCATTCCTAGGAACCAAGTGATGGGTTACTTGGACCCCAGCCCTAGGACCATATTTCTGACAATAACTCGTGAGTGGGCCCCAGTGAAGCAAACTATTTCTCTCTGTTACAAGAACAAGCCGACCTCTGTAGACTTTCCCTTGTATAAACAGGACTATCTTGTACCAGCAGAACTATTATGTACTGGTTCCCATAGTTACCATATACAATCCAGAGGTCAAGCTATAGATGTCACCTCCCAAGGCTGTCTTGTACAAACAGGACAGCCATGCCAGTAGTGAATGTACCTATGCCCAAGGTACAGAAATTATACGTTCCTTTAGGAGCTGACCATCCTTGATCCTACCCCACCACCTAATTAGTATACTTGGCACACCATTCACTGTACTTTTTCCATATAAGCTTTGGTTTCACCGCCATTAAGTTGCAAGTTCCCTAAGGAGCTCCACCCACTTTATTAGCATTATAATAAACTTTTTGCCACTCGACTGGAAGACTGCTTGAGTGTACAAATTCTTTCCAGATGACTCCGCCCTGTACTTTGATAGTTTTGGGGTCCCTGTGCCCCTAAAATCATATCACAAGAGCTTACGTCAAGACAGAGATATGGGAAAGGGGTAGGTGAAATCAGGGAATGGCAAGCAGTCTAGTTAGGTTAACTGTAAGAGAACATTAGAGATCACAACTTTATAGATGAGGAAACTGAGTCCCACAGGAATGAAGTTGTTTGCCTAAGGTCAGATAACTAATAAAAGGCAGAGCCAGAATTTAATCACAAAAAGCAAAATTAAACTCCTTTAGGGCAGGGACTGTCCTTGGCCTGTTTTTGTGTTCCCAGTGCAATGCTTAGCACAGTGCCTGGCTCATAGTAGGGGCTTAATAAATGTTTATTGATTGATCGAACTAAGAAGGGAAGGAGGAAGAGGCAAGAGTTTAAAAAAGGATGATTTTAGCTCAATATGAGAAACAGATTTCTAATGAATGAATAAAAACTTACATGTGCCATGAGCTACAATATGCTTTTTCTAACAAATAAAATCATCTAAAAATAGAATGGCCTTTCTTATGAGGTAGCGAGTTCCCTGACATGGAAGGAGTTCAAGGAGAAAACAGATGACTTGTAGAGCTAATTTGAGATTGCGCAATACACAGCCAGGGCACACATCGAGTTAACCTTCAATCTTATGGGAAAGTAGCTCCTACCCTGATGTGCTGGGTGATGTTCACCTCACAGGGTCTCAGGTTACACAGGCGACTCTCCTTTGACAGCTGGCATTTCTCATTGTTGTTGGAGATTCTGATAGAAATTCCCATCCCACAGCTTCTAGAACAGGGACTCCAGGAAGATGTGTGGACAATACAGTTCTTCTGCCATGACTCAATGTCTCCTTCAGAAGCTGTGAGTGATAAGAAGATTATATAATATCATAGATTTAGAGATGGAATGGACCTTAGAGACCAATGATGCCAACCCTCTCACTTTATCTATTTATTTATCTATCTGTCTGTCTGTCTCTCTGCCTTTCTGTCTGTCTATCTATCATCTATCTGCCTATTTTCCATCTAATCTATCATCTCCATCATCTTTACCTATCTATCCAGTTATCTAAATATTCTTTTATTATGAATATAATAAGCATGAATATTTCACTAGAAAAAGAATAGAAAAAAGTTTGTATGTAAAACTGAGAACTTCTGTTAAATAGATTTTAAAATTCATATTAAATTTAACACAAGTGACAAAAATGCCCTGCTGTTCCCAGCAGAGCTTCCTTCTGCTGTCTTTTGTATTTTTAAAAAAATGTTTCTTCTTCTCCTCCTCCTCCTCTTTCCCTTCCTCTTCCTCCTCCTTCTCCTTTTTCTTCATTATCTAACCACTCTCTGCCTCCCTCACTTGACCAATAGGAGTGCTCTCTTGTACCCTGTAAGTAGAGTCAGGCAACAAGTCAATATATTGGCTGTGTCTTTAAACATGTGTCTCTTTTTACACCTCTAGTCTGTCACCTCTTTGCTGAGAGGTGGAAAGCCCACCTTGTCACCAGTTTTCTCAAGTCATGATTGGTTATTGAACTGATCACAGCTTTGAAGTCTTTCAAAGTTATTTTCTTTTATTCTGAGGTGGTCACTATGTAAATGGTTCTTCTAGTTCTACTCATGTTTCCGCAACCCCCTCATTTTTCAGATGAGGAAACAGGCTCAGAGAGATTACAAGACTTGCCCAAGTTTCCAAACTTTCCAAAGAAGCAGAATTTGAACCCATATCCTCTGACTACAAAGGCAATGTTCTTTCCACTGCACAATAAGGCTCAGTGACAACTAGAACCATGTTTTATCTCTAATCTCCTTTCCTGTTCTCTAACTTCCTCATCCCTGGGCTGGGGGAAAAGATCCCGATAGGCTCAGAAAAAGATATTGCAAAGAAAATTATGCTTGGTACTCAGCTGTTAGGCACAGATCCTTGATTTCAACCAATCAATAGGCATTTATTAAGCACCTACTATGTATAGGTATTATGCTAGACTTTGGGGATGTGAAGACAAAATAAAACAGCCCTGCCCTCAAGGAGATTACATTCTATTAGGAGAAATGACACGTACGTATGTAAGTTAGTATATAAAAGCTGACACAAAGGAGCCTTGGAAGGGAAGGCACTAGCAACTAAATGAATCAGAAAAGGCTTCATAGTAATAATAGCTAACATTTAAGTAATGCTTACTGTGTCAGACACTAGGCTGAATACTTTATAATTAGCTCATTTTTTTGATCCTCATAACGACCCTGGGAAGTGAGTGCTATCATTTTCTCAATTTGAGTCTCGTAGCTAGGAAGTAGCTGAGGCTGGATTTGAACTTAGGTCTCTCCTGACTCTAGGCATAGTGCTCTATCCCCTGCACCACCTAAGTGCGTAATGTTAAAACGGATTCATATGAGGGATATGGCTCAGATGAGTCTCAAAGAAAGCTAGGGATTCTAAGAGGTGGAGATAAGGAGGTGAGCATTCTAGGTGTGATGTGGGGGGGTCAACCACAGGCACAGAGGCAAGAGATGGAACAATGAGTGGCATGAGATATAATGAAAAACAGTGAGTGGCATAAGGCATAACTATACCTTACAGTGCATGGATGGAAGTACTATATAACAAGACTGGTAGGAAGAGGTCAAATTGTAAAGAGTGTTAAATGTCAAACAGAATGGTTTACAATGGATCCTAGAAGTAATAAGGAGCCACAGGAGTTTATTGAGTAGGGTAGTAACATGAGCAGACCTGTGCCTTAGGACAGTGGTTTTGCAGGCTATGTGGAGGATGGATTGGTGTGAGGAGGAACTGGAAGCAGGCAGGTTTTGCCTTTGCAATAATCCTTAGGTAGCCATTGCAATAATCCATGTGATGATGACTATAATTGGAGCGGAAACTGGTAGGGGGGAGGTACCATATTGCAAGGATATTGTAGATATAGTAACAAGATTTGGGCAGCTGATTTGATATGAGGGGAATGAGAAGATGAGGATGACATTGAGGCTTCAAGCCTGGGAGACTCAAAGGATGATGATGCCCTGAACAGTAATAGAGAAGTTCCAAAGAGGGGTAAATTTGGGGATGGGGGAGAAGGAAGATAAATTCAGTTTTAAATATATGATATGTTGACTTTGAGATGCTTATAGGACATCCAGATGGAAATATCCAATAGGAAAATTGGTGATATGGGACTGGAGTGAAGGAGAGAGACTAAGGTTAGATGTGTAAAATTGGGAATCACCTGCATGATAATGGAACCCACAATAGTTGATGAGGTCACCAAGTGAGAAAGTGTATAGAAAAAAAGAGGAAAAGGTCAAGAACAGGGTCATGGGGTCCATGGATGGCCTTTTCACCATCTCTGCAAACAGTTGAGAATTGGCCTGATTTTCCTAGGAATATTAGTGAGTCTCTAAGAATGAACTTGAAAGCTAGGGGGCAGCATTGAGCAAGTGAAATGAATACTAGTCTGAAAGCAGGGGAAGTAGAATGTTAGAAGAAAGAAGGGCCTCTAAGTGGCGCCATAGTGCACAGATCATGGGGCCTGGAGTCAGGAAGACTCCTCACTGAGTTCAAATCTGGCGTCAGATACTTTATCTGTCTTGCCTTAAGCGAGTCACTTAACCGTTTGCCTCAGTTTCTTCCTCTGTAAGATGAGCTGGAGAAGGAAATGACAAGCCACTCCAGTGTCTTTGCCAAGAAAACCCCAAATGGGTCATAAAAAGTTGGATTCGACTGAACAAGTAGAAAGAACAATGGACTAAAGTCCCAACCTTGGCACTAACTGGGTGTTCTCACTGGGCTTCAGTTTCCTCATCTATAAAATGGGTGGGCATGACTAGATGATTTCTAAGGTTCCCTCTAGCTCTAATATTCCATTTTCTAGTCTTGGCTCTGACTCTCACTAGGTGTGTGGTCCTGGGTAAGCCCTTTCTGGGCTTCTGCTATCTTTACTATAGATAACATAGGCATGCATCCCCAGCCAACACCCATAGGCTTTTTGCAATCATCCAATGAGGTAAGAGACGTGAGAGTGTTTTGAAAGAGCATAAAGCATGGCACAAGAGATCAGGTGTTTGGAAACCCTTGGCTTAGGAACTGCATAGAATATGATTACATCTTCCTTTGTATATGTAGGAGATGATGAGGAGAGATGGCCTGCTAGATAGAAAACAGTAGAAAGAGCAAAGCATTGTACTTGGAGTCAGGAGAGCTTGTGTTTGATACCTGGCTTTGCCACTTACTTTTTGAGAGACAGTGATATTTTTCATCGGCCAAAATACAGCAGGAAAGTCAGAGGTTTTCCTGTTGACAGATATAGATAATAGAGATAGGAATGTGGGCCAGGAGAGTAGAGGGTAATGACCTTTCCATCTTCCGTCGATTTTGCTCTGTCCTGGATTCATTTCAACTCAAATAGGATTCTAGAAGCAGGATTCATTGTCTAGCTTCCACACAGCTCTTCTGGGATTACTTAGGCACAGCCTTCCCAAATGGGTTAGGGCTATAAGATCATCATAAGGAGTTGAAATGGGAGTTATAAGGGATTTTTACCCCTAAATTAAAAGAGATTTGACTATAGCTCAACCTAGACTCTGAAAAGACTTAATTTTAACCTGGAAGTGCTCTACCTGGCTTTTGTTCTGAAGCCCTCTGAGAAGGGTGTGATGGCTCCTAGCTTCTGGCTAGGGGCTGACCTCCTGCCTTGATCAAAGAGAAACATTCTGATCACCATGCTCTAGAGGACAGGAATTTGGTTGCCTAGCTGGTGATCCTGCAGAGATATATCTCAGAAGTTGGTAGCTTGAAACAATGCTAAAGGTTGACTATGATTAGTGGAATTATATTTACCAGAGATACAACTCGCCCAGCATTGACCACCAGACCAATAAAACTACAACATTCCTAAGGTAGAAAAGAGATACAATGCCTAGCAGAGAACAGATTGATGACATTGCCATCATCATCATCATCATCGTCGTCGTGATTAATGTATCAGGGTATTTTAAGGTTTGCTAAGAGCTTTATAAATATTACTTCATTTTATCATCACCACAATGCTGGGAAGTAGATTGCTATTATTATCCCCATTTTACAGATGAGGAGACTGAGGCAGACAGAAGATTAAGTGACTTGACCAGCTAGTAAGTATCTGAAGCTGAATTTGGCTTCAGGAGAATATATCAGCATTCATGGAATAACACAGTTAAGAGTTGTCCTTGCCATGTGAATGCCCGGGCCATGTGTATCATCACGCATGTGCCCTTATTCCATAAATTCCTTTCTGTACATGTTTCCTGGATTCATGTTTTTCCTACAAGTGTGCCCTTTGTGGGAGTTTCCTGACCACATGCATTTTCTGTGGGTGTGTCTTCCCCACTGGCATCATGGCAGCATGTGGGAGAATGTTCTCCATGGATGCATGAGGGAGTTTTCTTTTGGCACTTTATCTGCCGTGTTGCTTGATTAAATATCTTTTGTTTGGATTAATGTTTCTTGTGGCTGACTATTAAAAATAAACACAGTCTAACTCATGAGTTATGGTTTTGAGTGGATGTTAAGAAAGAACCTTAAACCTGGGGTAGTTTCTCAGACAAACCAGGTGTGAGCCCCAGAGGCCGCATTAGGAAATCTACTTCCTTTCTCTAGGGTGAATTTTCTTCATCTATGAAATTATAGGGTTGGGCTAGTTGATCTCCAAGAGTTTATATTTCTGAGCATGGGAAAGGAGGAGGAGAGGGAAAAAAGAGGAAGAAAGAAAAAAGATAATAAGCATGAAAGTGAGAGAAATAAAAAGAGAAGGGTGTGCTTGTGTTTGAGAGAAAGAGAGAAAGACAGAGATTGAACAAATGAGTTCAGCAGCCCTGAAGCTATTGGTTTGATTCATAGGATACATCAATTTTTGTTTCGTTTCTAGGTCACCGCGGCCCTGGATTTGCAATAACTAAGTGGCTTCCACTAGAACACATGTTATCGGCTTTCTAGCCTGTCTCAGGAGCAGCGCCCCCACCCCACCCCCATCCCCACATAGATCCCCTAGTCGTGGAACCATGGGCTTGTCAGAGAGCTGTTGCAGCTTGCCTCACTCACCTTGCTTTTCCTAGAGACTTGTGTGTGGTAGACAATGGTTTCTTTTTTGTTTATTTGTGGCAGGAACCTGTACCTCACCCCATCTAGGACACAGACACAGCCAACACCAACCATTTCTGCAGTGGAAACAGGCCCTGATTGGCCCGTCTATATTGACCCCTTGGAATAGTTACTGAGGAAAGGTTTGGTGCTGTATCCTTAGTCAGGAGACCTAGGTTCAAGTCTTTGATCTAGTTATGAGACCATGAGAAAATCACTTCATGAGGTTTTTTTGTTTGTTTGTTTGTTTGTTTTTTTTTGCAGGGGGGGTGGGGAAAGCAGGCAGGACAATTTGGGTTAAGTGACTTGCCCAAGGTCACACAACTAGTAAATGTGTCAACTGTCTGAGGCCAGATTTGAACCCAGGTACTCCTGACTCCAGGGCTGGTGCTCTACTCACTGCACCACCTAGCTGCCCTGAGAAAGTCACTTCATTACTCTGACTCTGTTTCCTTGTCTATAAAAATGGCAATTTAAGAACATTTATATCGCTGAACTCATCTGGTTGCTTTGGGGAAAGCACTCGGCAAACCTCTAAGTGACGTTAGAATAAGCTAATTTGTGAGTAGTTCTTTCTTTGTACCTGGCACAGTGCCTGGCACATTGTAGACATTTAACAAATACCTGGTTTATTGCTTGATTCATATCATCGTCCTTCCTGGCATCTCTACCAGCATCTTTGATCCAGTGACACTGGCCTCCTGGCCATGAACAAGACACTCCGTCTCTTGGCTTTGGGCATTCTCTCTGGCTGTCCCCTGTGCCTGGAATGTTCCACCTCCCTGGCTTCTTTAAATCCTAACTAAAATCCCCCCTCCTACAGGCAGCCTTCTCAACCCCTCTTAAGTCCAGAGGGAATGCCTTCCCTCTATTAATTATTTCCTATTTATCTTGTCTATAGCTTATTTGTACGTATTTGTTGCATATTGTGCCCTCTTCCATTAGATTTCGAGTTCTTTGAAGGCAGGGATTATCTTTTGCCTGTTTCTGTTTCTCCAATGATTAACACAGTGCCTGTCACATAGTAAAAGCTTAATAAATGTTTATTGAGTTGCAGCACTAAGTATGCTGAGCTCCAACTCAGAAGACCCAACCAACCTCATGTGATGGGAAGAGCATGGACTCACATCAGAGGACCTGAGTTGGAATTATGGGTCTTCTCCTTAATGTGGCGTTTAGATAAGATTTCCCTAAATCCCATGATTCTCTGTTCTGATCTCTGTTCCGCTACTACCTTGTTATAAGCCCTTGAACAGGCCATTTAATTTCCGTGGCAATCAATTTTTTTAATCAATAAAATGAGTCCAACTAGATGACCTCTAATACCCTTTCTAGTACTATCAGCAATATATTTTTGAAGGGGGGGGGTGGGGAGGTATGCACCCATGAGTTCATCTGTGTAGGGAATTCTTGGCATGGAAATTCCCTCCGCTAATACTGATCCACAAGTCATCTGTAATTTATAGTTTTTGAGTGGCCTGAGGCACCGAGAGATTAAGTGATGATCTCACTGCTAATTCGTATCAGAGGAAGGACTTGAACTTTCCCGCTCTTGCTTCCAATGTCATCTCTGTATCCTCCACCCCAAGGTGTTTCTCATCATTTTGTCTTACCTTCTCTAATAGATTGTAAACTTTGGGAAGATAGCAATCTTTCTTTGATTTTTTTTTTTTTGTATCTCATACAGCACGGATGGGTAGAATGCTAATTGTATTGTGGACCCTCAATAATTGTCCTACTTTTTTTAAGTGAGTGATTGGTTGCCTAGCAAATGCCAGACCATTGCATAAACTCATTGGTAGAGTTAAAATGGAAGTTCAAATTTTTCCCAACCTGTCCATCCCAAAGCCAGGAGCCTCTCCTTTCCCCTGCCCTTACCTGAGGGAGAGATATGTCGTGGCAAGGTCTTCCGAGGTTTCTTTGAATCATCACAGATCCACTGCTCGCAGCATCGGCCTGCAATCTTGATCCTCTTAGGGTTGGGGCACCAGAGGCGTGGTGGGCGAGAGTTGGTGCAGAGTGGAATGCAGCCCACAGCCCCATTGATGCAAGTACAGTTGAACTTGCAGTTGGGCTGGAAAGATTGGCCATTCCTGTACCTCACCCCATCCAGGACACAGCCTACACCAACCATTTCTGCAAATACACAGACGGGAACCACCACCAATAATGGGGTATGGTTCTTAGCAGGGAAGTTACTGTAATGGAAAGAGCATCTTAGACTCATCAGATTAGGGGATAAAGGTACCATAGAAGGTATTTGATCTCCAAGAGGTGAAAAGAACACCTGACTAGGGGTCAGGCAGAGAGAGAAGTAACAATAATTGTACTTGGAACAAATGATACTTGTGGGTGTGGAAGTGACTTGGTAGAGTAGATGAAGAACTGGAAGTCAGGGGCAGCTAGGTGGTATGGTGGATAGAGCACTGGCCCTGGAGTTAAAAGGACCTGAGTTCAAAGGACCTGAGTCCAGTCTTAAACACTTACTAGCTGTGTGACCTTCGACAAGTCATTTAACCCTGTTTGCCTCCAACAAAAAAAAAAAGGGGGGCGTGGGAGTCAAGGATTTATACCCTGGGAAATTATGAGGTTTCTAAGGACCTCCAGGATGAATCTACCCTATGAATTTTCTGCTTTGTGGCAAAATTTCATTGATCTCACTCTAATCATGGCTCTGGAATTGAAAAACCTTTGTCATTAGCTTGTTGCCTGAAGACTGACAAATCTCTTTACCTCTCAGGATCTCAATTTCCTCCATTGTATAAAATGGGGATACAAATATTTGCACAATCTCCCTAAAATCATAGGATTTCAGTGTTGGAAAGGACCTCAACGGACCTCAACTAGTATAATCTGTATCCCAATGAAAGTCAATGGCATTTTATGAAGCACTTCCTACAAACTACCAGGAAATAGATATAATACTTATTCCCATTTTAAAGGTAAAGAAATTGAGGTTCATTGTAGTTAAATGACACAGCTAGTAAGGGGGAGAGCCTAGATTCTTTTTTACTCTAAGTCTAGGAATCTTTTTGCTAGATCACTAAATCTCCCCTGTAGCTTTACTGTGGAACAGTATGTTATTATCATAATTAAATGTGATGACAACGATTACGACTAATGATAATAAAACAATTGTTATGATAATAATAATTCCTCCAGCAAAACCCTCCCGGAATGCCTCGTGATAGTATGTAAGTGATCCTGGGTTCTCAAAGCCTCTGAGTTGAACATAAGCCCTGGCAGATCCTCTCAATCTGGAAAGATGGATTTGTAGCCTTTTGTCCCAGGCCCTGGAATAATAAACACCTTCCCTCTAAACCCTGCTCTGTCCCTTGTTTTATAGGATTAGAGGATATGGAGTTGGAGGAGGAGTAGGCATAATTAACCCATACTTGGTAGCTAGATTAGAGCACCAGGTCTAGAGCCAGGAAGACTCATCTTGTGGAGTTCAAATCTAGCCTCAGAAACTTACTAGCTTTGTAACCCTGAGCAAGTCGCGTAACTGTTTGCCTCAGTTTCCTCATCTGTAAAATGATCTGGGAAAGGAAATGGCAAACTATGCCAGTACCTCTGCTGAGAAAACTCCAACTAAGCAACAACAAACAACAAGTGTCTGCCATCCCTCCCAGCTTTGAGTCATCTTCAGATTGGACAAACACAATATCTTTGCATTCATCCAATGGAGTGATTAAAAATCATGAGTGCCACAGGTTAATCTCTGGTCGACTCCACTAGAGATCTCCCTTTCTACTTGACACCTACTCAGTAGTAACTACATTTTGGGTCCCGCCACAGAATCACACAATTTTGGATTTACAAGAATCTTCAGTAGCCATCTAGTCCAACCCAACCCTGAAAAAGAATCCTTTCTACGACGGAGGCAGTATGGCACAGTAGAAAGAACAGTGGAGGACCTGGGATCAAATCCTGACTTTGCTACTTACCATCTGTGTGACTTTGGACAAGGCCTCAGTTTCCTCAGCTGTAAAATGTGGGATATGAGAAATGGATGTTTCTCTCATATTTAATAACTACTTATTGTATTAGGACAAGGGTTTTTCCCTTTTTCTACTTGCTCATTCAGAAACCAACCAATGGAGGAAATCTCTCTTGGAGATTTACCCAGGCCAAGATCTAATCAGACAGTAAAAGAAATTCCATGTATGGGCTAACGGGTCTATTTCCTGCTTACTGTGTTTGCTTAGACAGGCCTAGGGAAAGGTTGATTCTCCCCATTATCAAGATTGGTGATATGGAAATAGATGTCTCTTTGACCAAGATTTGGATGACCTAAGTCAGGTACTCTATGACCTTCATGTTAGCCCCCACATGTCTTTGTGTTAACCCATCCTAGTTGACAAAGAGCATATGAACTATGACCCCACTGCCTTCAGGGACTTTTGGTCTAAGAGAGACGGCCAAATGATCATCCTTTTATTAATAACCTTCTGGCCATACTAATAAATGATTAAATTATCCAGAAACTACGTCTCTTGGTTAAATGTCACAGAGAGTTGAACTAGATGGCCTCTAGGGGCCCTTCTAGCCTATGATCCTTTTTGACTTCTTCCAGGGGTAGCTCATTTCACTTTTGGATAGGAATTGGGTGGAAGTTTTTCTCACTAATCAAGCCTATATTTGCCTCTTTGAACTAAAGGAGGCAGCTAGGTAGCATGGCTGGGCTTGGAGTCAGGAAGACCTGAATTCAAATCTAGCCTCAGGTGTGTGACTCTGGGAAAATCTCTTGACTTCTATCTACCTCAGTTTTCTCTACTGTAAGATGGGGATAATAACAGTACCTACCTTACAGGGTTGTTGTGAAGATCAAAGGGGATAATATTTGTAAATGTATTTATCACAATGCCTGGCACATAGTAGGTGCTATATGAATTCTTATTCTCTCATGTTCTCTCCCAATACCTTCTATCCACTTCTATCTACTCCTCCAAATACACATACACACACACACACACACATACATACACACACCCCAATAAATTATTATTATTTCATATATATATATATATATATATATATAGGAAAAGTAATACTAGTTTATATTTCTTAGACATCTAAGGTTTTAAAATTTAAAAACATTAAATAATATTTTAAATAATTTAATAATTAGATAATTTAAAAAATTATTTCATGTCAGTCCTGGGAAGTGGGCAGTGCAGGTGCTATCTTCCTTAGTTTACAGGTGGGGAAATGGAGGCTCAGGGATTGATAGGTTTTGAAATCAGCTGCAGATGTCAAGCCCTGTATGCTTTCCACTCCACTCTCCTATCAAAGGAGTAAATCTGATACTTGGCAAAACTGTGAGCTTCGTGAAGTTATAATGTCATAGATTCAGGACTAGCAGGGACCAACGCAGCTACTGAGTCTCTGGCTTTATAGATTATGAAACAAGGGCAAAGGAAGTTAAGTAATTAGCCCAGTGTCATACAGATTGGAGGCAGGGTTTAAACCCAGGTCTATCCTGACTACAAATTCAGTGTCCTACCTATTACTGTATTTCTTGCCTGTTGTTTCCCTTCTTCCTTTCTCTCAGTCAGCTTTCCTTTCACATTTTCCAGATGTGGCACATCCCCACCCCCCCTCATTCTCCTTTTCAAGGATTTCAAAGAGAGCACGGTGTTACCTCTAAAAGAATGAATCACAAATGGTGGACTCCCAGATATCAGTTAGGGGAGAGATTTTCCTTTGGGGATGATTAAAGGTCATTTCCCTTCAAATCACATCATTTTGCCTATCAATGATTGCCGAGTAGGGCAGCCAGGTGGTGCAGTGAATAGAGTATCTGGGCCTGGAGTCAAGAAGACTCATCTTCCTGAGTTCACATCTGGCCTGATACTTACTAGCTGTGTGACCTTGGACAAGTCACTTAACTCTTTTTGGCTCAGTTTCCTCATCTGTAAAAAGAGCTGGAGAAGGAAAGGACAAACCACTCCAGTATTTTTGCCAAGAAAACCCCAAAAGGGGTCACGAAGAGTCGAGGCTGAAATGACTCAACAACAACATTCTGGCCATGCACGGCAGCATAATCCCTGCTTCTGAGGAAGCTGAGACTGGTGGATAGATTAACCAGGGGGGTTCTGAGCTGCAGCAGTGCTAAACCCGGTCAGATATCTGTACTAAACCTGGCATCCATATAATGAGCCCATAGGAGTGTGAGGCTACTAGCCTCCCTTCAGAGGTCAGATCAGAAAAGCAAAGTAGATCAAAGGTTTCCTGCTGATCAGCATTGGGGTTGGGTCCAAGAATTCCAGCCTATCTCTGGGGGAGAGAGGGAGATCCAACTTTGAAACAACAAATAAGCAAACAAAAAACCCCATCTCTTCTTCTCTCCACCCGCCCCGACAAATATTTTTCTAAGAAAATAACCATGGACTGCCGAAAGGGTCCATAAGAAAAAAAGAGGTTAAGAAACTCACTCTAGGATTCTTAAGGGTCTTTCTCGCCTTAAATTGGATGAGCCTCTAAATAGTAAGGAATATATATGTGACACTTTGATTCAGTGACTCTGGCCTCCTGGCTGTTTCATGAGCAAGATCCCTCCATCTCTCAGCTTTGGGCATTATCCTTCACTGTTCCCTGTGTCTGGAATGCTCTCCTTCCTCATCTCTGCCTACTGGCTTCCTTGGTATCCTTTAAGTCCTAGCCCAAATGCCGTCTTCCAGAGGAAGACTTTCCCAACTCCTCTTAATTCTAGTGCCTTCCCTCTGTTAATTCTTTCTATTTATTCTGCACATAACTTGTTTGTACAAGTTTGTTTGCTTGTCGTCTGCCCCATTAGTTTGCGAGATCCTCAAGGGCAAGGATTATCTTTTGCCTTTTTTTCTCCTCCCCTCCTCTCTCTGTCTCTGTCTGTGTCTCTGTCTGTGTCTCTGTGTCTCTGTGTCTCTGTCTCTCTCTCTCTGTCTCTCTCTTTCTTTTCTTCCCTGTCTTCTCTCTCATTCTCTCTCATTCTTTCTCTCTTTTCCTTCCTCCCTCTCTCCCTCTCATTCTCTCACTCTCTCCTTTTCCTTCCTGCCTTCTTCTCTCTTTCTCTCTCTCTCTCTCTGGCCCTTATATCTGACACATAATAAGAGCTTAATAAATGTTTGACTGACTCATTGACCAAATTGGAGACGTAAGTGTAGGCATTTAGTGGAACAGGGGCAGACATTCCTTGCACAGGAACCAACATCTAGAGAAACAGAAAAGCATGGGGTCCTGGAGGGCCAGAATTACCCTAGTTTGACGGGAGCTCAGAGCTCATAAAACAGAGGAATATGACCGTAAGTTAGAAAGGTGGGGTGGCACCTGACCATGGCAGGCCTCAAATGCCAGGCAGGCATTCAGGAGCCATTGTAGGGTCTTGAGCAGAGGAGTGACGTGTTTAGGGTCTACACAAGAGAGCTAAGCCTAGCAGCTTACTGTAGGGATATCACTTACGTGCACACACTCCTATTGCGTACCTCGGGCGGTCCCCACTGTAGTCGCAGTACAAGCCCCTGTGAGGGTCACAAGTGGCTGCCTCGGTACAATTGTCCCCCAGCTGCTGGGCGCACACCTTGCAACACTCGCAGCCATCGGTGATCAGGCTGATGCCAGGGGGGCATCGGGGTGGGGTTGGGGGGCACTCACATGGCCACTTGCAGAACTGAGGGCGTGATGAGACGTCCTCCATGGGGACTGAGGTTTGGGGCATGATAGTAGAAGACTGGATAAGGGCCTGCAGAGAAAAAAAAAAGTGGAGGGGAAGGAAGAACACAAAATATTAGTTCCCAGTGAGATGCTAGAGATCATTTTAGCCTAACCCCTTGTTTTAGAGAAAAGGAAACTGAGACCCAGAAGGGGCAATTGACTTGCCCAGGGCTAGACAGCAGAGTTAGGACTAAAATCCAGGTCTCCTGAATCCCAGCCCGGTGTTTTCCCCATTATTCCAGAACTATAGTGGTGGACAACGCAGTGGATAGAGCACCAGGCCTAGAGTCAGGAAGACTTGAATTCGAATATGGCTTCAGACACGTACTAGCTGTGTGACCCTGGGTAAGTCACTTACCTCTCTTTGCCTCAGTTTCCTCATCTGTAAAATGAGCTGGAGAAAGAAATGGCAAACCACTCCACTGTCTTTGCCAAGGAAAACCCAAATGAGGTCATGGAGAAGTAGACGTGACTGAAAAGGACTGAACAACAAGTGCTTGTAGTGAGGCTGCCTAACTGGAACCTTCTCCTAGTGATGTTTCCATTCTATTAACTTACACTGAATTGCGTCCCACTGTGTCCCATCACATCCCGTTCCATTCCGTGTCTATTAAGCACCTATAACGTGCACGGTCCTGCACTAGACACCAGGGATACCAAGGTGATAATTTAACCATCTCTGCTCCTATGAAGTTTACAATCCAGTTGGTTAGTAGAGGGTGACAGATACAAATAATTATAATAGGGATCATAATATGATAATGCACATTTGAGAAAGGAAAGCTCACTTCTAGATGGGAAGATCGAGGACTTATCTATGGAATATGTACCACCTGAGCTGGGCCTTGAAAGAGGGGGAGGATTTCCGCAAACAATGAGAGGTATGGGGTGGGGTGGGGGGAAACCCTTTCTGGTGAGGGAGACAGGACAGAGCTAAGGTACAAAGGCAGGAAGGGACAAGATTTGGGTTTGGCAAGCACTCCAGATTATTTGGAATGTAGACTGTGTAAAAGGGTGATAAGGCTGGAAAGTTATATTGGAGCCAAATTGTAGATAGCTTTGTATACAAGGTTTAGGAATTGGTATTTTATTTGGTCAAGCAATCGGTAGGGAGGGAATGGAAAGGAGGAAAGAAGAGAGTCAGATGGCTTACTGATTGGAGAAAGACTTCAGAGTCAGGAAGACTGAGTTTCAATTACACTTCTAATACACTGGCTGGATGGCCTTGGTCAAGTCACTTAACCTCTTAGTCTCCCAGGAAACCATTTTAGACCATTAGAATGTGGCCTCCTTGAGAGCAGAGACTGTCTCTACTTTTCAGTTCGTATCCCCAGTGTTTCTCACATAGTATATGCTTTATAAATGCTTTTTCATTTGTCCATTCATTCATTGGATTGTAAGGTACAGAGCAGACACTGAGCTGAACTGCATTGCTGGGAGTTCTCCAAACAAATGAAATCACAGGCTTAGTAAAAAAACAAAACAAACAATAATCCTTGTTCTCCCCCACCACCACCACCCTCACCCCAAGACACGTACAAAGGAAACAATACAGTAATATTGGTATGTTAAGATGTTATCCTATTTACGTATTTTTGAAGAACATAGAAACATAAGTTCATAGACATACAACAGGAAAGGACTCTTTAGTGGACTTCTAATTCAAACCTCTCATTTCATGGTGGGAAGACTGAGACTCAGGGTGAGTAGCTAACTTGCCTGGTGTCTCACAGCAACTAAGCATCAGAGGTAATATTTGAACCCCGCTCCCCTGACTCCAGAGCTTGGGCTCTTTCCACTGAACCCAACTCTCCCAGTCAGAGATTATCAGAGCTGGGAAGGACTTGAAAACCCATTTTACAGAGGCCCAGAGAAGCAGGAATAACCTGCCCAAGGTCACACAATTAATCAGTGGTAAAGTCAGCCCCAGTACTCACCACATTTTCCTTTCCACCAAGGTGGAACTCTGTTGGAAAAGGGAAGATCACCTTCCCAGTTCCTCAGGGCCTGAGTGGACTCCTCTATGGTGTACACTTTGGAAAGCTGAGCTGGCTGAGGGAGCAAGCCATGAGCTCAACGAGTTTAATGTAATAGGCCAGAGTTCACCTTAGAGGTATTACCTTTTCTTTTCTTTTTCTTCTCTTCTCTTTTCTTTTCTTTTCTTTCCTTTCCTTTTCTCTTTTCTTTTCTTTTCTCTTCTTTTCTTTCCTTTTCTTTTCTTTTCTTTTCTCTTCTTTTCTTTTCTTTTTTTTCTCTTCTCTTCTCTTCTTTTCTTTCCTTTTCTTTTTTTCTCTTCTCTTCTTTTCTTTTTTTCTTCTTTTCTTTTCTTTCATTTTTCTGCCCAACCATCACAAATCCAGTTTTTTTTGGCCCCAAATCCATCTCCCTGTCACTCCCCCAGACTTCACTAGTGGCAGCAACAGCCCTTCTAAATTTGTTGGGGATACAGAAGTATGAGGAATCCAACAACAGCCTCATTTTATAGATAAGAACACTAGGACCCACAGAAATAAAGGGAATTGTCTGTGGTCACATGGATGACAAATAGCAGAGCCATGACCCGAAGTGCTTAGCACAGTGCCTGACGCATAGTAGGCACTTAATAAATGTTCATCGGATTGGATTGAATGAGGCCGTGGGAGAGATACGAGGTTGTTGTTGTTGTTGAGTTGTTTCAGTCATAGCTGACTCTTTGTGACCCCATTTGGGGTTTTCTTGGCAGAGATGCTGAGGTGGTTTGCCACTTCCTTCTCCAGCTTATTTTATAGAAGAGGAAACTGAGGCAAATAGAGTTAAGTGACTTGCCCAGAGTCACATGGTTACTGAGTGTCCAAGGCTATATTTGAAGTCAGATCCTCCTGATTCCAGGCCCAGCACTCTATCTACTGTACCACCTAAATGCCTTAAGATAGAAAGACTAAATATTAATAATAATGTTGATGATGATAATGATGGTTATGATAGCTGGAGGTCAGTTGTCAATAATAACAAGTATCCAGATATGGTGATACTATTGTATTATGTGACCCTCTGGGTCTCTCCACTTCACCACTTAGCTGCTTAAGTGCAGCTAAGTGCTTCACTCACTTAACTTCTTAGGCTTTGTTTTACCCAGATGTAGAATGAGGATGTTGGATTGGATGACTTCTGAGGACCCTTTCAACCCAACATCTATGACTATGTGAGCTTATGAGCATCATTCCATTGTGAAGGTCCTGTTAGATGCAGCTGTGAAAATGGGGGGAAGATCAATGGGCTGGGAAGCAGGTAAAGATTAATGGAAGGAAGAATGGAAGAAAGAAAGAAAAAGAAAGAAAGGAAGGAAGGAAGGAAGGAAGGAAGGAAGGAAGAAAGAAAGATAGAAAGAAAAGAAGGAAGGAAGGAAGATAGAGAGAAAAGAAGGAAAGAAGGAAGGAAGGAAGGAAGGAAGGAAGGAAGGAAGGAAGGAAAAAAAAGCAAGCAAGAAAGAGAGGTGGTAGGGAAGGGGGAAAGGGAAGGGCAGGGACGGAAAAAAGGAAGGAAAGATAAGGAAAGGAAGGAAGAGAAGGAGGGAAGGGAAGGAGAGAAGTAAGGAAGGTGGGAAGGAAGGAAGAAAAAAGGAAAGAAGGAAGACAAAGAAGTAAAGGGCATTTGTTTAAGAACTACTATGTACCAGGTACTATGCTAAGGTTAGGGACGCAAATACAAAAGCAAAACAGTTCCTATCTCGAGGAGCTTGCAATCTAATGTGGATACATGTTCATGGCAACACATATAGAGAAGTGGTGGCTAGGGAAAGGTGTTTTGGTCTGGGGAGTCCTGGGGACAGTAAGTAGGAGAATATAGCAGTTGATGGGCATACTCTTTCCAGAAACAGTGGTAGAGTTGATTTGATTAGTGGCCCCAGAGCAGGAAGTGGAAAGTTGTGATGGGGGGAGGGGATGATTAGGTGGTACTCCAGGCATCATGGTGGCAGGGTGGACGCAAAGAGAGCCAGGGTGAAGCATTTGCAGGTCTAAGGCTGGCTTAATATAGCGGGCTCTTAACAGTCAGGACCAAAGAAGGAAAGAAGCATTTATTAAGTGCTTATTACATTCTAGGATTCTCACAATAACACTGTGAGGTAAGTGATATCATTATTCTCATCTTACAGTTGGGGAAACTGAGATAAAGACTGTGACTTGCCTAGGATCATACAGCTACTAAGTGTCTGAGACTGCATTTGAACTCAGGTCTTCCTCACTCACTCAGTCAAGCATTTATTAAGCCTTTATTATGTGTGACACATCTTACTAAGCTCTGTGGGTACAATGAAAGGCAAAAGACAGTGTCCAACCTTAAGGAACTTACAATGTAAAGAGGGAAACAACATGCAAACAGCCAGGTGCAAATAAATTGTAGGCAGGATAAATTGGAGCCCATCAGCAAGGGGGAGGCACTGGAATTAAGAGGAACTGGGAAAGGCTTCCAGTTGAAGGTGGAATTTTGCTGGGAGTTGAAGGAACCAAGGAAGTTGGAGGGATAGAGGTGAGGAGACAGAGTATTCCAGGCATGGAAGACAGTGAAAACACCTGGACCCCAGAGATGGAGTGTCCTATTGGAGGAACAAGAAGAAGGAGGGCAGCTAGGTGGCGCAGTGAGTAAAGCACCGGCCCTGGAGTCAGGAGGACCTGAGTTAAATTCCGGCCTCAGATACTTGACACACTAGTTGTGTGACCTTGGGCAAGTCACGTAACCCCAATTGCCCTGCCTTCCTGTCTCCCAAAAAAAACAAAAACAAGAAGGAGGCAAGCACTCTGTCCTAAGTGCTGAGAAGCCCAACATTCAGGAGAATGACCCTTGGGGTCCTACTCAAGATTCTGGGTCCAGTAGTCACTTACCCAAACTCTTCATTGTAATATTCCCATTTCCGTGATGCTTTAAGCACTTTACTTCTAGCAACCCTGAGATTGGTTGTACAATTATTATTACCCCATTTTGTAAACGAGGAAAGACACTTGCCAGTAGTCAGATATTGGTAGATGCCAAAGTCAGGATTAGAATCCACGTCTCTTTGCATTCCTAAGGACAGTGGGGTCCTAAGGACCTTGGGGTTAGGGGCTATTCTTGTACATCTTCATTTGTCCCCTCATTACCTTGCTCAGTGCTAGGCTATGTAAGCAGATGATCAGTAAATGTTTATTGAATGGAGTGATAATCAATGTAGCTGGCATTTTTATAGCACCTGATGGTGACAAACACCATCCACCCAGACGTGAGAGGCAGTGGGAAGCTGGCTAGAATAGCAGACTAGGAATCAGAAAGATCTCCGTTTAAATTATACAGCAAAAATTTATTATCTGGGACAAGTCACTTAATCCTTCTGAGACTGGTGGCCAAGAACTGGAAATTGAGGAGATGCCCATCCACTGGGCAACGGCTGAACAAGCCGTGGTATATGAATGTAATGGAACACAATTGTGCTGCAAGAAATAACGAGCAGGTGGACTTCAGAAAAACCTGGAAAGACTTATATGAACTGATGCTGAGTGAAGGGAGCAGAACCAGGAGAACACTGTACACAGGAACAACCACAGTGTGTGATGACTGACTTGGACAGACTTAGCAATGCAAGGACCCAAAACAATTTCAAAAGACTCATGATGGAAAATGCCATCCACATCCAGAAAAAGAAATAGGGAGCGGGAATACAGAGTGAAGGAGACTATTTTTGTTTGTTTGTTTTGTTTTGTTTGTTTGTTTTCTTTCTCATGGTTCCTCCCATTAGTTCTAATTCTTCTATACAACATGACTAATGTGAAAATATGTTTAAAAGGAATGTGTATGTAAAGCCTATATCAGATTGCATGCCGTCTTGAGGAGAGAAGGAAGGGGGAGCAAATTTAAAACTTATGGAAGTGAATGTTGCAAACTAAAGATAAATAAATTAGCTTATAAAAAAATCTTCCTAAGACTCAATTTCCTATTTGTAAATTAATGAGCATGATGGTACCACTAACCTCAGAGGATTGTTGTGAGTATCAGATGACATACTGCTGTAAAGTGTTTTGAAAACCTTCAAGTATGATTATCATCTCATTTGTCCCTCATGTTAACCGTTGGAGGGAGATGGTATAAATATTATTATCTTTATTTTACAAATTTAAAACCTGAGGATTGGGTGACTTCACAGCTGTTTGCCTAAGGTCACACAGCTAGTAAACGTCAGAGGTGGCCCTAAAACCCGGGACTCTTCCTTCCCATTACACCATATTGTTGGCTTGTTGTTAGGAAGGCATTTCTGGAGTTTGGTTCATCCTCTGGATCCTGGCAGATCGTAGGATTTCAAGCCAGAAGAAACCTCAAAGATACTTTTAGTCTCTCATTCTACAGATAGGAAAACTGAGGCCTAGAGAAACGCAGTGGCTGTAGGGCTTATGCCCTATACCGAACAAAGAGCTCAAAGATTCCCAGATTGCTTTCTTAGCTGCCTGATACCTGCTTTTCTTCCCGAGAATCTACATGAGCGAGACCTTCTCTCCTGGTGCCACCTAGTGGTGAGTGATGCCCTTCACTTGTGGCTGGGGAGCGGTCCTGCCTGTCAATGAGTATGCTTAAGGATCTGATACACCTTGATAGAAAGGAACCCCTTAGTAGTTGTTTCATGTTCTGCATTCCTTTCCGTTCAGTTAAATCCAGCCCACTCTGCCACTCATTTCTTAAGCCTCTGCTATGGCCCAGCTCTGTGCTAGGCGCTGGGGACATAAATAGGGAAAGTGTCAGAGGCTTTGCTCTGGAAGACTTCCCACCTAAGTAGGGGAAGCCTGGCGGAACAGAATCAACACCATGATCCGGAATGATCTGGAGCCAGGAGACCCGGGTTCGAATCCTACCTCAGACACTCATTACCTGGGCAGCAATGGGCAAGCTTCATCTGCAAAATGGAAATAAAAATATCAGGACAATCTGCCTCATGGGATAATGGTTTTGAGGAAAGTACTTTGCAAACTTGGATGCATGATGTACCTACAAACTCTTTTAAATTGCCCCTGGGAGACAGAATGCATGTAACCGTGAGCATGATACAAGGTGGACGATACAGAGTGGTACACTGGGGAATGAATCCTGGATTTGGAGTGGCAGGACTTATGCTTAGCTCTTTTTTTTTTTTTTGGAGGGGGGAAGGCAAGGCCATTGGGGTTAAGTGACTTGCCCAAGGTCACACAGCTAGTAGATGTGTCAAGTGTCTGAGGTCAGATTTAAACTCAGATCCTCCTGACTCCTGGAAGGGCGCTCTCTACTCACTGTGCCACCTAGCTGCCCCTTACACTCACTTCCTGATTTGGTTCTTTACTACCCCTCGTGACCTTGGGAAAGTCACTTAACTTCCTTGGGATTCAGTTTCCTCACCAATAAAATGAAAGGACTGGAAGGAAACAAGCATTTATATAGTACCTACTGTGTGCCGGGCATCATGCTAAGCGTTTGACAAATATTATTTCATTTGATCCTCACAACAAACCTGGGAGGTGAGTGCTATTATTATCCTCATTTTAGAGTTGAGGAAACCGAGGCAAACAGGGCTTAAGTGACTTGCCCAGGGTCACACAGCTAATAATAATAACTAACATTTATATAGTGTTTACTACGTATCAGGGCGAACAGAGGTATAGTGACTTGCCCAGGATGACATAGCTAGGAAGTGTCTGAGGCTGAATTAGAATGACTCCAGGCCCAGAGTCCTATCTCCTTCTACACCTAGCTACCTCTAGATGGGCTCCATGTTTTCTTCCAACTTGAAATCTATAAGGAAAAAAGTGATCTCTGAAAAAAGCTAGCTCTCTCTGTCTCTCTCTCTCTGTCTCTCTGTCTCTCTCTCCCTCTCCCTCCCTCCCTCCCTCTTTTCCCCCTGTCTCTCTGTCTGTCTGTGTTTTTCTCTCTGTCTCTGTGTCTCTTTTTTTCTCTGTCTCTCTCTCTCTATCTCTGTCTGTCTGTCTGTCCGTCTCTCTCTGTCTCTCTGTCTCTCTCTCTTTCCCTCTGTTTCTGTCTGTCTCTCTTTGTAGGTGTGGTATAAGTTATAAGAAGACCAGAGATGTAGAGCTGAGTGCAGGTTATAGATGAGCTTTGAGGGCGCTGATATAACAGTTACCAAGGGAGACCAGCATGGATGCTACGAGTGAAAGAAGGAGGAGGAATCTTAAGCTCCCTTTCATTCGTAACATGCCGCAACTCTATAATGAATTGTAATCATAATGGGGATAATAGCCCCTACCTCTCACAGTTCAAGACAAGCTAAGTAAAACAGCAGGGCATAAGAAAAGACTATAGATCATTTCCCTATGGGGTGGCATCTAGTTTTAAGTAAGAATTAGCAGAGAAGCAGATATACTCAGACTCTTATGAGGAAAAACTTTCTAAAAGTCTGATTGGCTTTCAGTAAGGATAAGGCTCCTTTGGTCCATAAAGACTCCTCAGGATACCTCAAGGAAGGACAAAAACATTCATTCAGGAAACACAGGCAAAGGTAGCTATAGGCTAACGGGAAGAGAGAACAGTGACCAGGCCTGAAGGCCTCAGATGGTTTGGTCTAAACTCTTGACCAGGAATGTGTTTCACAGATCACAGTTTCTTGCCCTAGTGGCCTCATGCAGAAATCTCTAGCTATTCCTTCAGATGGTGACTCTAAGTCCCTGTCAGTGGCCTCAGGGAGCTGGAGAGGCCCATACTAGCTTGGGGCTTAGCAGGGGGAGGACATCCTCTATGTCTGTGCCCTCCTCAGAACAGCATTTCCTGAGCATGCTTCCTGAAAAGGGATGGAATTTGGGGAGCTTGTATGGATGCAGAGTTCAAGGGAAACTTATAGGGAATTTCCTCAATTGTTTCACTGACTTGCAAGGCCTTGTTACCATGGAGGAGGGAGAAGGAAGCAGGGAATGGGATGAGTGAGGACCTCAGGGAACATATCACATCATCTTGCTTTTGAACTTGTGTTGAGGTATGCACTTATCAACCTCTTGGTTGATAAGAGCTCTGGATCTGTAGCAAGGAAACCTGCTTTTAAATTCTGGCTTTGCCACCTGTGGGATCCTTCCCACACTTTCATGCAGCAGTAATGGGTGGGAACCACTAAGGCCAATCTTCAAAGAAGCAGCTGTAACCTTTTGTTGTTGTTTCAGTTGTGTCCAACTCTCTATGACCCCATTTGAGGTTTTCTTGGCAAAGATATTGGGGTGGGTTGCCATTTCCTACTCCAACTCATTTTACAGATGAGACAACTGAGGCAAGCAGGGTGAAGTGACTTGCACAGAGTCACACAGCTAGTAAGTGTCTGAAGCTGGATTTGAACTCAGGAAGAAGAGTCTTCCTGACTCTAGGCCTAGCACGCCATCCACTGGACCACCTAGCTACTCCCGAGAATCAGTTACAGCCACCACTGCTGTCTTTGGGACCTAGGGCAGACATTAAAAGAGAGCTCTGTTTCTAGCCAGGAGTCGATCAGTGGTGAGAACACCAGATCAGTGAGTCCCCACCTTTTAGAGTATTGGGACTTCTTTTGAACAAAACTAAGGAATTTTGTCATTCTCTAATGTGACAGTAGTGCCATTAGGATCAACGATTTAGTGCTGGAAGGGACCACAGAGGTCACCTAGTCCGTCCTCGTTTTAGACACAAGGAAGCACACATCAGAGATGTTAAATGACACGTCTAGGGTCAGACAGGAAGTAAGTGACAAGAACTGAGACTTGGAGTATGCTGTCTCTGGACCCGGTCAGTGGTCTTTCCAAAAGACTAGTTGCTTAAAGTTGCCCGGGACTCAGTTTTTGGATTAGTCAAACAAGGGACTTGAAGCAGCCATATGAAGGGGAAAATGAATACACAAGTAACTCTGATACAAGTACAAAGAAGGGTTCTGGGAAAAGTGATGTGAGGAGATGGGATTGATCACTTTCACCTGAGAAGAGAGAAATACCTCCTCTTACAAGCTTCTGGAGTGGTCCAGCTCCCCCTCATCCTCCTTAAAAACAAAGAATCTTGCTAACTCTGAGATCCTTCTTTCCCCCTAAGGTGTCAATGCTTGATGACAGCTCAGCGTATGAGATCCTTGCCTTCACTTCCTTCCTGGGGTATTGGTGTTTAAGATATGTATGTAACAAATTGATTATACTCTCAATCAGGGCATAGGAGATAGATTTAGAAGCTTCCAGGCTTTCCCAGCACCCTCCTCACACTCTGAGATCAGCTCCTAGTTTTCAGATGACAGAAACTTAGGAGAAGAGTTGACATGTTAGATCACAGAGTAAGGACACAAAAGAGCTGACAAATTTTTTACTTGATTTGTTAATGATTTTGTTCTCCAGGACAGGAAGCAAGCGGTTAGGATGATCAAAACAAATTCTGACTAAACAAACACAAATGACTGAGGAAGAAGAAGGGGAGTTGGCTAAATAGAATGATGTGGATGCACAGGGAGCTCATTACCAAATCTAGATTTTAAAAGATACAACAGAAGATAAAGACAAGGGTAGTTAAAAGATCATTACAAAAGCGTAGCTTCATTCTCTAAGAATCGTGTCAGGAGCCACAATGGGTGGAAGCAGGTGATGGATGTCAAGGAACACACACACACACACACACACACACACACACACACACACACACACAGATGCTCCAAGGTGTGATAAGCTATATTGGAGACAAAGCAAGCATAAAAAGGGATAGAATTTGAGGTGGAGGGGCAGCTAGGTGGCACAGCGAGTAAAGCTCTAGCCCTAGAAACAGGAGGACCTGAGTTCAAATCCAACCTCAGACGCTTGACACGTGTACTAGCTGTGTGACCTTGGGCAAGTTACTTAACCCCAATTGCCCTGCCTCCCCC
This sequence comes from Phalanger gymnotis, assembly GCA_028646595.1. NCBI lineage: Eukaryota > Metazoa > Chordata > Mammalia > Diprotodontia > Phalangeridae > Phalanger > Phalanger gymnotis. The sequence continues at coordinate 89,522,524 of CM053622.1, forward strand.
CCAAAAAAACCACAACAAAGCAAAAAAAGAATTTGAGGTCGATAGGATGGCAATAATGATTGATAGATAGAAGACAGTACTATTTTCTCTATCAAGGAGAATGATCTTTACCTTTGGAAGTTTAGAACTAGAAAAATGACATACAGGGAGTTGAAATTCAGGTGAAGAGATGGTAACAGAGTCCTTGGCTATCCTCATTGAATTCAAATGTGTATTCAAGGATGGACTATAGCATAACCCTGGATAAACAGGAGGTTTTATAGGCCCCAAATCCCTGGGAAAAGGCTTTAAAAGTTAGAGGAAAAGGCACAGAAAAAGAATTGTCTTATTTTTAGTTTAGCATTCATAGCCTTCCATAATCCAGCATGGCTATGCTTTTGCATAGAATATAAGCTTCCTGAGTTCATGGATTACTCCTTTTATTGATTTTGTATTTTCAGCACTTAACACAGTGCCTGGCACATAGTAGGCAGGTATTTAGTAAACACTTGTTGATTGGCTGTTTTGCAGTCATATTTTAACATTACTCCTTTCCATGAGCCCAACTATACTCTCTTTTTTCCCTTTATGGGTCTGGGTCTTTGTTCATGAAATTTCCTAAGCCTCAAAGGTCTTTCTCCTCACCCTTCCCAATCTCTGCCTAAAAGAGTCCTATCTGGCCTTTAAAGCTCAGCTCACAAAATCCTTGAGAGTAAAAGTTGTTTCATTCACTGTCTTTTCGATACCCAGTACCTAGGACACTGTCTGGCACATAGTAGGTGCTCAGTAAATGCTTGTTGATTGAGCTCCTCTGTGAAGCCTACCCTCACTCTTTTAGACAAAAAAAGACCTTTCCTTTTTCAGACCACTCATAGCATGTTGTCTGTCCCTTCAGACTTGTTGAGTTTTATTTTGTATCACAGTTATTTGTGTATCATTACCCCTGCTAGATGGCAAGCTCCGTGGAAAAGATTTCTTATTTATTTTTCTATCTCCTCCAGCTCACAGCACAGAGCTCTGCAAATAATAGGAGCTTAAGGCATGTTTGTTAAAATGATTTCAATTGAATTACTCTCTCCCAAACCTGGCTGCCTTTAAGCCCAGTGTGATGAATTGACCTTTGGCATTCCTGCCTCAAGCTGAGGGACTTGGAGACTTAGACACTAGGCAGGTTGGAGTTTGATCTGAGATGAATGGGGATTAGGTTTGTGTCTTGGTGGATTTAATTGGTTGCTGTGTTCCACCCTGGAGTTTGGGGTCTATAGTCTGAAATGGAAAGACTATGGAGTGGGACTAACAGGAGGAGAGGGTGTCCCGCTCCTGGAGGGTGTGGAGGGGAAGAAAAAAAGGAAAAAAATTACATGATGACTTTATTATATATTTAAAAGCAATAGCAAGTTTTACATAATAGATTTGCAGTTTTGTGTGCAATCACCTTTTTCTATTATACTATTTTAGAGAAATTCTTGTTTTATTCCATAAATTAAAAATAAAATTAATTAATTAATTAAAAAAAGAAAGGAGGATAAAATTTAGGGGCATCAGTCCTGGGCAGAAAAGCAGATTTGAAGGAGTGGGCTGGACTAGATGATCCCTAAATTAAAACCTTTTTGAGGTCTCTTTTGTATTTTAATATTCCATGTTCTATGTCCCCTTCCCATTATAAAAGTTATGTTTTTACCTAAATTTGAAGGTCCTTTTGTGATCTGATAGTCTATGTTCCTTGGACTCTTTATGTATGTACTAGAGGTAGCAAGGTGATGCAGAGAGTAGGGCTTGGGCTGAGAGTCAGGAAGACCTCAGTTCAAATGTGGCCTCAGACAATTACTGTATGTGTGACCCAGGGCAAATCATTAGACCTCTGTCTCAGTTTCCTCAGCTGTAAAATTAGATAATAATAGCACCTCTCCTCTAGGGTTGTTGTAAAGATCAAACAAGATAATATTGGCAAAGCGATTAGCACAGTGTATGCATGCCACATAGTAGGTGCTTGCCAAATGCTTCCTTCCTTCCTTGCTTCCTTCCTTCCTTCCTTTCTCCCTCCCTCCCTCCTTGCTTCCTTCCTTCCTTCCTTGCTTCCTTCCTTCCTTCCTTCCTTCTTTCCTTCCTTCCTTCCTTCTTTCCTTCCTTCCTTCCTCCCTTCTTTCTTTCCTTCCTTCCTTGTCAATATATTAACTCTATAGCCATCTTCTTGACCAGGTGTTTGTGGGCTTAATTTCCTAGCAAAACTTTGTTCCAAGGAAATGGGCTATGTCCTAAGTTAGTGAGCTCCCCATCACCTCAGGCTGGATAACCATTTGTGTATGGGGCAGTACAGTGTAATGAGAAGAACGTATGTAAAGGACCTGTCTGGATCTCAATCTCAATTCTGTTACTTGGGCTTCAGTGTCTCCATTTGTAAAACGAAGGAGGTGGGCCTCAAGATGATTTCTAAGGCTCTCACCATCTTCAAATCCTGTGATTCTTCATTGTAGAAAAGATCCCTTCTGCTGAGTCTCTGCTTCTGTAACCAACTCGCCACAAGGGGGCAGGATTGGGGTGTGAAATGGCCAGCTGCGGGCCCCAGCTTGCCAAGTCTAACACTTAGCCCAAATGCTTCTACAGTCAGTTGCTTCATTCATCTTTCCTAAGTCTGGATTTTAACTAGAAGCATCCAGGAGAATGGAGGCCTGGGGTCACCGTCAGCCCTGCTCTGGGGGTCAGTGAAGGAGAAAGGGAGGTGGGATGTCTTCAGAGCCTCTCTTAGAGTCCTGAAAATTTTTTCCTCCATAAAGTACATTATTGCAAAGCAATTAGTTCCATCCCTTTGAATACGAAAGCTGCCAAAAATAAGAGTTTCTGTGAGCTTTCTCTTTACCATGGACAGCCTGCTTCTTTTTATTCCAAGCCATAATAAGTAAGTGAATTATTTCTAGGAAACAGCAACCCCCGTGACTGATCAGGGATTGGTCAGATTGGAAGTAACAGAATGTGAATTTCCCCCCTCCAGACCGAATTTCCACTACTTAAACGCACAAAAATGTAACTTTGTGAGATTATAAGATGAGAGGTGGGGGAATCTTTGTAAAGAAATGCTATTGGCTGTAGGAAAATAGCTGATATCTTTCCAAAGAATAATATGGCTCTTTTTGCTTTAAAAAGTACTTTGCACATATGTTAGCTCATTTGGTCCTCACAGTGACCCTGTAAAGGAGAGTCAGAATCAATGAATGTCAGGGCTGGAAAGGAAGGCAGATCATAGATTATTAGAGCTGGCAGGGATTGAGGACATAGAATAATCTTAGAATATAGAATGTTAAAATATGGAAAAAAGACTAAATGATTTGGAAGGAACCATAGAACATAGAATGTTCTATTATGAGCCTTGGATATCATTTAGTCCAGGGGTTTTAATGTGTGGAATTTCAGGAGGTCCATGAACTTGGATGGGAAAAAAATTATTTCTTTTTTTTTCTCTTAGCTCTAAATGTCTTCACTTGACTCTAAATGTGATTCAATTACTAAAATAAAACACATTTTTTTTTCTGGGAAGAGGAAAGAACATTAATATATTTTGTCTCCCCTATTAGACCATGAGTCCTTTGGGGGTCTCTTGCCTCTTTCTTGATATCCCCAGGACTTAGCACAGTGCCTGACTTTAGGAGGTACTTAATAAATGCTTGTTGATTTGACCTGGACGGTCCATAGACTTCACCAGACTTCCAAAGGGTCACACACACAAAGATTAAAAACCTTGATCTATTCCAACTCTCTCATTTTTTAGATGAGGAAATTGAGACCTAGAGTGGGGGAGTGATTTGTGAAAATAGCTGCCTGTGTAATGAAAAACCATGCCGAGAATTAGAGTATTCAAATTCCCCTTCAGGGATGGACTAGCTGTGTGACCCTGAGCAAGTCACTTAATTTGTCTGTTCCTCAAGTTTCCTTATCTATAAAATGGGGCTAGTTCTCCTTCATAAAGTAAATTTCTCCTTCATAAAGGAGCCGGGATTGGGATTGTAATCGCAGGACTGGGGTGTGAAATGGCCAGCTGCGGGCCCCAGCTTGCCAAGTCTAACACTTAGCCATATGCTTCTACAGCCAGTTGCTTCATTCATCTTTCCTAAGCCTGGATTTTAACTAGAAGCACCCAGGAGAACGGAGGCCAGGGGTCACCATCAGCCCTGCTCTGGGGGGCAGTGAAGGAGAAAGGGAGGCAAGATGTCTCCTTTATAAAGCAAATTTGAAGGTTAAATGTGATGACATATTTAAAGCACTTTATCAAATTCAAAGCCCTCTATATCAATGTTAGCTATTGTTGTTATTGTCATATTGTATTTGTATATTGTTATATTGTATATATTGTTACTGTTGACAGAACTCAGATGAGAATTCTGGCAGGCAGGGCAGGGACTGTTATCCCAATTTTATCACTGACCAGTAGCTGAGCAAGGGACTAAATTGGAGGACACTGGGCATTGAATCTAATGTGGCTCCTAATCTGTCTCCTTTCCCTGGGGAGCCTGGCATAGAGTGGACAGAACCCTGAAGATGGAGTCAGACCTGCTACTCTTGGCTTTCTCTCTGGGCCTCCTAACCTCCCCTGTAAAACAAAGACCCTTGAGATTCTAAAGTGCCACCGTTTGAAGAGTCCTCTATGGTCTTGGTGAAATTCTGAAGGCTGCATTAATGCCTTCAGAGTGTCCCATCTGAATCTTGCATCTCGCTCAATACCCAGCATGGTACCCTGCACACACCAGGTGTTGAATGCTGTAAATGTTTGCTACCTGAATGAATGGTCTGGTCCTCTTCCTGTTCTTCTCCTCCTTTTATAAGGAAAGGAGGAAGTCAAACTGACTCAAAGAACTTGGCTTCTGTGAATGAAAAAATGACCTACGTGGCCCTACTGCTGGAGAGGTGCTGGCCAGAGCTGTTTCTAAGATGGACAATTAACCACAATATTGAGGCTTTGAGAAGAAGGAGAATGGGTCTTCAACCTGTGCTGGAGTCTTGTTTTCAGTCCTAGGCTTTGGAGTGCCTTAGATTTTGTAGAGAGCTCTAGGGAGGGGCATCTGACTTGGGATCAGAAGAATAGAATTAGAGTCCTAGCTTTGCCAAATACCATGTAACCTATGGTATGCCTCAGTTTCCTTATATGATTTGTAAAATCAGCTTTTTGGGGGGGGATTGAACTTCATCTAAAATTGTTTTTTCCCTTCTTAAATCTCTCCTAGTTGTGTAAACTGGACGTTTTCTCATAGCAATTAGCCTACAGAGACCCTATCCCTTCCGTCATAGTGATTTGTACACACATATCTTCTTTCCAATTACATTGTAAGATCCTTGAGAGCAAAGTTTTGTGTCGGATCTATTTTTGTATTCTCAAACCAAGCACTATATGTTCATGTAGGAAGTACTTAGTAAATGTTTGCTGAATTAAATTGAGTTGACTTAAGAGGGGGAGAAGAGAAAGAGATGCTTCAGAAGGCAGAGAGGCAACCTGAGGGTTACCCATGGAAGGAAGGGTGGAACAGTGTTTTTGGTAGGCAATCTGATTTAGTCCTGATGGCATAAAAAGGTAGGTTAGGGGTAGAGTATTGTGAAAAATTTGTCTGTTATAGTATAGAGAGAAAACTCATAAAGAACACTAAACCAGCAGTCAGAAGACCTGGGTCTGAGTCTTGCATTCTCATACTTTCCAGCTATGAAACGTTCTTTTCCTTTGTGCGCCTCCGTTTCTTCTCTTGTAAAATTAGATTAGGTGTTCCCAAGGTCCCTATGAGCTCTCCCATTCAGTGTTCTGTTGTCTAACATTCTCTATTCAAAGGTCCTTTTTCTAGTGCTAATGATTTGTATTTTTGCATATTTTTTCCTAAGAGTTTTTCCAAGTGTAAAATGCTGTAGTCTGTGCATTCTAACATTCTTAATTCTAAGGTCACTCCTAGTTTTAAAATTCAGTGATTTTTAGACACTAATCATGAGAATTTACTTTAAGATATGCAAAGCAACTTACAAATATCTCATTTTGATCATCACAACAACCTGGGGAGGAAGGTGCTATCATTATCCTCATTTTATAGATAAGGAAATTTTGGCAGACAAAGGTTAAGTAAAATTCCTGGGGTCACTAGTGTCTGAGGTTAGATTTGAACTCAGATCTTCCTGACTCCACGTCCAACACCATCAATTATTTTTTCCTTTCCGTTACCAACTGGTAGTCCCACTTCTTTCTCTTCTTCTCACTGGCTAGCTACCTGAGTCATTGGTCAATTCCATTATCTAGTAGTCCTTATAACATTTCAGAGGTTCCTCTAACTATGGTACTTAGGGTAATTGCTCAGACCCACTGTACCCTAGGGATAGCTCTGGGTTCTATGTAGGGGGAGATTATTTGTTTGTCTGTCTGTCTTTACACTTATTTATTTATTCATTCATCCATCTAGCTCTTTATTTTTACTGTAATAGCTAAAGGTAACCATTTATAAAAGCAAAACATCTGAAATGTCGAATGTCCAGCCCTGTGATCTCTCTAACTCAGGATTCTCCATCCAGAATCTTAATCTTAAAGATTGAGAATTTGGTCCAAAACATTCCAAACTGACCTTAAAACTCAAAAATGGAATAATAAATTCGTAGAACTTTAGAACTGGAAGAGACTCAAGAGATCATGTATCATCCGTGAATATGTAGTAAGTTTAAAACAATAACAATAAATCTTTCAAATAGTCAAAAGAGCTCAGCGATAGAATGGACTGGTTTAGAGGCAGTGAGTGAGCTCTCCATCATCAGAGATATGCAGGAGCTCACATTTCAACTTATGACTTCTAAAGCACTTTCCTCACAACACCCCTCTGAGATCTGAAGGTAATAAACTGATGTTCTTGGCAGCTAGGGAGCACTAAGAAAGAACTGTGGAGGGGACCAGGTGGAAAGAGGTCTCCATCTTACATTCAGGACCCTCAGACAAAGTTTCAGTACTTTTGCCACTAATCAACTTATTGGGTAGCTGGGTTGTACAATGGAGAGAGCATTGGGCCTGGAATCCAGAAGACTTATTTTCATGAGTTCAGACACTTAGCTTTGTGATCTTGGGCAAGTCACTTAATCCTGTTTGCCTCAGTTTCCTCATCTGTAAAATGAGCTGGAGAAGGAAATGACAAACCACTCCAGTATCTTTACCAAGAAAACCCCGAATGGGGCCATAGAGAGTCGACACAACTGAAATGACTCAACAACAACTCATTGTAGGACATTAAACAACTAATGTCTCTTCTCTGGCCCTATTAAGCTTTGATACTCTATTAGTTTGACTGAATCAGTGACTAGAAGGATCTGAGATCCTTTCCAATTCTAAGACTTAATGGTTCTCCTTTGTCCCTGGGGCGGGCCCTTTCCAGGAAGTGCCCATCCTTTGAAGTCAGAGCTGTCCTCAACAAAACCAACAATCAATCCTGACACAAGCCTTAGCACATAGTAGGCAACTAGTACGTGCTTGTTGACTTGAATTTATTGGTTCAAATTTTATAAAAGACATATCCCCTTAATTTAGGAAAACAGATGTGTTCTGAAATGCTCACCAATCAAAATATATAAAATGAATACTGATTACAAACACTGGGGAGTGATAGGATTGTAAACAAAGAGTTGGAAGGACCTTGGAGGTCATCTAGTCCAACGTCCTCATTTGACAGAGGAAGAAATTGAGACTCAGAGACGTTAGGTAATTTGCCATTAAGTCAGCCAGGATCTGACACAAGGTCCTCTTTTTAACGTAGCAACACTTCCTAAGGTGGCAAGGATTTCTAAAGTCAATCACCTTGTGTTGTGAAGGATCATCCCTTAGTATAACAATACTTCAAGGACTATGATTCCATTAATATGAAACTCATTACACCAACCCAATCAATAAATGTTTATTAAAACCTACCAAGTGCCAGGCACTGTGCCTTAAGCACTGGGATACAAAGAGGCAAAAGACAGTCCCACACCCAAGCAACTCACAATTTAATGAATGAATACTATGAATATACCAATGCAGACTGTCGTCCCTGACCTGTCTTAGCAGACAGACTTAATGAATTACTGTGGCCAAGAGTATTCACCCACTGTTAGCCAATTCTCTGGTGGCTAGTTTGTGAGTGGCTTACACAGTATGTTGCCACCTTTCCAGCATGGTAGAGCTGACAAGAGCTTGTACCCCACTTGAATAGCCTTCAAAACCACAGGTTTACCAGCATGCCATGGGGATGCATCAAAGGGCTCTCTTTACAGGAGTAACAATGATGCTTCCTTTGGCATTTCTATGGAGCTTTGCATTTATAAAGCTCTTTCCTTCCCTGTCATGAAGTCAATCTCATTTGGGTGTCTCAATAATCCTGCAAAGTGGGGCAGTGCAAATATTATTATCTACGCTTTTTAAACGAAGGAACTGGGGCTCAGAGAGAGTCACCAACTGGCCAAGGTCACTCAAGGGTAGAACTTGGGACTTGAATCCAGGTCTTTTGACTCCCATCTAGTCAATTCTTATTTGGAAGTACAAAACAGATATGTCATGAAGATTACCAGAATGGATTAATTGAACTGATCTGTGATAAGATTCTCAATACGGCTTCAAGTTGTCACACCCGAATGCTGCCTTGGCGGCACTGGTCAGCCTGACCTTTTTGTCACACAGTGGTGAGCAAGAATATCTCTTTACTTGTTTGGACTTCCAGAAGGGGACCCTCATGTAAATAGTTTTCAAAGGTAAAAACAGCCCCCATGAGCTGTTCTCCAGTATCCCCGACGAGAGACAAGCCAGGCAGGCTATAGGGGCAGTTTGATGGGGCAGAAAGACTTGAAGGAGACAGAAGCATGAGGGAGGAAGAGTTCCCTCTCTTCCTCAGGGTTTGGTCTGAAATGCTTGCATAGACTTGAAATATAGTTTAAAGGTACATCCTTTATTTGAGGCAGCTTGGTGGTGCAGTGAATAGACCTGAGTTCAAATCTGGTGTCACCCATTTGCCAGCTGTGTGATCCTGGCAAGACATGTCACCTCTGACAGCCCGTTTCCTCATGGGTAAAATGAGGGATAATAATTGCATCTATTTCACAGGGTTGCTGTGAGGACCAAATGAGATAAAGCACTCTGTAAACCTTAAAGTGCTAGATATAAGCAAACTGTTAGCTATTTGCTCTTTTCTAGAGGGGCGTAAATGCCAGTATTGTGTGCCTATGTGATGCTATGTGGCTATAAATCAAACATCATGATATGGGAATAACTCAGATGATAAGCAATCTATAAAGGGCAACAGACCATCCTGTGTGTGGTGAACATCAGGAGTAATAGTTAAGATTTGTAAAGTGTTTTAAGGTTTGTATTTTACAAATAGCATCTCATTTAATCTTCACAGTAGCCCTGGGAGGTAAATACTACTATTAACCTCATTTTACAGATAGGGAAACTGAAACAGACAGAGGTTAAGTGACTTGCCCAGGGTCACACAGCTAGAAAATGTCTAAGTCTAGATTTGAACTCAGGTCTTCCAGACTCTGGGCCCAGTCCTCTATCCACTCTACATGTATTGCTTAGCTTTCTGCTTGATGAGCAAGGTCAAAGTGTATTGCATCCAAAATACTTAGACCTTAGATGACCAGACAGGACATAGACTGGTCATGTAAGAAGAGTGAGGGGGAACAGCTCCATTGGAAAATGAAAGGCAGTGTAGAGTAGTGGATAGTGCTGTGCTTGGGATCAGGAAGACCTGGGTTCAGCGGTCTGCTGGTAAATGTTTAACAACTGGCTCTCTGCACTCAAAAATATACACACAACACACCTTTAGGCTTAATCTGTAATATTGACATTTTTTTCTATTACTGTCTTAAGTCTATATAATTACAAAAAGCCCAACAAATCAAGCCCTGATTTGCAGCATTTGCTGATTCACACTGAATATTTAACAATAGGCTCTCTGAAACCTGTTTGAGCTGGCTCTGGCACACCCCTGCATGGGTTTAAATCCCACCTTAGATAATTACTAGCTGTGTGACCCTCCTCTGTAAAATGAGGGGCTTGGACTCAGGGACCTGTACAGTTCCTTCCTGCTCTCAATCTAGGGTCCCATGTGCATTGGTACCCAGAGAGATTCAAGAATCTCTGGCATACTGGGTGCATCTTCTGTGAACAATTTGTGGAGAGATGCAGGCAAGGATGGAACGGGCCAAGAAGGCCTGGGTGTGTTGGGTTTGGAGCTCATGGAGGGCGGGGCCACACCGCTGAAGTCATCCATCCAGCAAGGAGCAAAAACAGCGATTATCATTACTCTTATCTATACATCTGTCAAAGAATAAAGAGCTATTATTGCCGTCGTGGTCATCCTCACCCTCATCCATCTATCAAAGGTTTTCACCACATACCCGTATCCACGTCAGTCCACAAGTGAGCCAAAATCATGAGTGTGTAGACACGCACCCGTCTGTACACATCCTTCACCCCCCCCCCCATCTTAGCTATCTTTCCAAGGAAAAAGTCACAGAATAATACAGAGCCTTAGCTGCTCTTGAGGCACATTCATTTAGGTTTGGGGGTGGGGAGGATGTGCCCAGAGGTTCAGCTGCGCCAGCAGAGGGAGTGGTCTCCATTCCTCTGGATATTTTGATTGTGGGGAAAGAGCCCCTACAGAAAGGGGGACTTTAGGGCAAGTGGTCTATCCAGGGAGGACCACAACATGAGAAGCAGCTGGGACAAGGAGAAGAAGCACCCTAGGGCAAGGCCCCTTTGGTCTGATTCCAGTTAAGGATCTGGCATAATTAAGGTTCACGATGTGACCCTAAAGCAGTAAGACTAATACTCTGGGTAGCTTGTAGAATCACTGTCATTACTTCTTAGTCTAAGTCATAAAATGGCGGCTATGGAAGAGATTTTACAGATCAGCTTAGAGGCCGTGTAGTGACTTCATGGAGCAATGGACAGAGTACCAGGCTTGGAGTCAGGACAATTCATCTTCCTGAGTCCAAATCTGACCTCAGACATTTACTAGCTATGTGACTCTGGGCAAATCACTTCACCCTGTTTGCCTCGGTTTCTTCATCTGTAAAATGAGCCGGAGAAGGAAATGGCTAAACGGCTCCAGTGGTGTTCACAGAATGGGGTTACAAAGAGTTGGAGACAACTGAAAATCACTGAGCGACAACAAAAGCGACAGAAAAAATGCTGGATTTGGAGCCGAGGACCAGGGTTCAAATCTCAGCTGTGGCTCTTATTACTTGTGTGACTTTGGACAAGGCACATCTCCCTGCTGGGCCTCAGCATCCTCACTGTTAAATGATAAGATTGGCTTCTAAGGTGCTTATTAAATCTACTCTAAAAGTTGAAAGAACTGACTCTCAAAGAGAGGAATAGGACTGGCACATAGTAGGCGCTATATAAATGTTAATATTATTATTATTTATTATTGCCTAAGGTTTCACATCTGGTAAGTTACAGTCCCAACTTGAATGCAGTCAGTCAATAAACATTTATTAAGCTCCTACTGTGTACCAGGCACTGTGGATATAAAGAAAGGGGAAAAAATCTTTACTCTCAAGGAACTCATGATCTAACAGGGGAGACAACATGCAAAGAGGTATGTACTAATAATCTCTAAAGAGGAAAAATTGGTCTCAGGTTTTCTCATCCCAAATTGGATACTTCTCCCGCCACACCCCACTTGTGGCAAGGGAGTGTGCTGCACATCCAGTGGAAAGCCTTAAAGACACTCCAGGACACAGAGGGAGAATGCCTGGATTATGTGGAAGACAGCCTGGGGGCATCCTGTGGCTGTGACCTTGAGGACTTCATCTCTCTGAGACTCAGTTTCTCTAATTTTGTAATGGAGAAAAAAAAACCATCAAGGCTATTTTGTTGACTTGTTGGGAGGATAAATAAAATCATGGGTCTATGCTTTCCTGCTTTCCAAGAAGGGGCTGAGTGGAGGGTTCAGCATGAGGAGGAGGGCATGCTCCTTGCCCTTTACTCTAGAAATATATCTTTACCATAGCTCATGGTCCCTGGAACTCCTTTCTGGATTTTGCTGGAGCTGTCATGGCTCTCCTTTTCATCTTCTTTCCTCTCTCTTCCTTCCTTCCTTCCTTTTTTCCTTTCTTTTTTCTTTCTTTAAAAAGGAGATGGGGAGACCCTCATCAGCCTGGAGCCTACTCCATTGTTTTCTTGAAGGGAGGTGGTGGTATTTCTGAGCCTTTCCTTTCCCTCTCACATCTAATCCACCCTTCTTCTCCCTCAACCTTGACCTCCTGTGGTCATGCAGCCTATAGTGAATCAATGAAAATTTAGCCCAGAGCTGTGAAATATAAAGACAGACTTCCTTTAAGCTGTCTCATACTACCTTCCTCATCTAGCATTCAACTGGAACCCCAGGGATAGGACCCTCCTTCCTGTGTGATAAGGGAGAAAGTGTCCTGGATTTGGAGTCTGACAAGCTGGGCTAGAATCCCCTGTGATTTACAAGCTGTTTGAACTGGTCGGGTCACTTTCCTACTCTAAGCCTCAGTTTCCCTATTTGTAAAATGATAGTTCAGTCAGATCCATCCTTCCCTCCTTCCTTCCTTCCTCCCTCCCTCCCTCCCTCCCTTCTTTCCTTCCTTCTTTCTTTCCTTCCTTCCTTTTTCTTTCTTTCTTTCTTTCTTTCTTTCTTTCTTTCTTTCTTCCTTCCTCCCTCCCTCCCTCCCTTTCTTTCTTTCTTTCTTTCTTTCTTTCTTTCTT
>CM053622.1:89535720-89577148 GCA_028646595.1 Phalanger gymnotis
GGCTGGGGCCCTGCTTCCCTCTGCCACTTTGTGGGTTCTGCAGCTCTAGAATTGGTTCAGAGCCATTGTTTTATAGGTTTTTGGAGGAACTTGGTGGGGAGCTCATGCCAGTCACTGCTTCCCAGCTGCCATCTTGGCTCCACCCCTGAACCCCGGTCTTTTGAAGTACAAGTCTACTGTACTATGCTGCTTCAACAATAAAATGGGAAGACATACTTGCCTTACCTGTCTCTTGGGGTTATTGCAAAGATCAAATGCACATGAAGGCATTTGGAAAATTGTAAGATTTTCATGAAAAGGTTTTACTAATGAAAGGTATTAATATTATTTGGGGCCGCTACATGGTACAGTGGACAGAGTGCTGGGCCTGGAGTCAGGAAGACTCATTTTCCTGAGTTCAATCCAGCCTCAGAAACTTCTTAGCTGTGTGATCTTGGGTAACTAACACCGTTTGCTTCATCTATAAAATGAGCTAGAGAAGGAAATGGCAAATGTCTCCAGTATCTTTGCCAAGAAAACCCCAAAAGGAGGCATGGAGGGTCAGACAGGACTGAAAAGACTGGACAACAACAATGATATTATTTGAAAGGACATCGGCGGTCTTTTAGTCTGACCTCTTCTCTTAGACTCGGTTTCTTGTCTATAAAATGGGAATATGACAGTATCAGTACTTAACTACTTCATAGGGCTGTTGAAAGAAAAGCACTTTGTAAATCGTAAAGCACTATAGAAATGTGCATTATTTTGATTATTCCATGTGTTTATGAATACTCTGGGTCAAATTGTGGTTCTCTAAACAAAATCACTGCCCCTTGACATTGTAAAAGGGTGTAATAAGTCTCTCTTCTTACACCACCCAATCCTCAAAAAAAAAAAAGTTCTTTCGATGTTTTTTCAGAGAAGTTAAAGAATCTCCTATATAGCCCTAGGTCATGTAGAGTTTTGGAGAGCATTCAACCATTACTCCACTCAAAGAAAAAATGCAAGCTTTCCATTTCAGCTCCTTGGTGGTAATTATCTCTCACTGGAGAAGGGAATCCCGAAATCTCCCATGAGTAGAAAACCAGCTGTCAGCCACTTCTTTAAGAATCTTGCTGAGCCCAGCACTCTGCCAAGTGAACTGGTGTTTGCAACTTAAGCAGTAGCGGATAAAGGCCTTTTTGAAATCAGAAAGGCATCAATGGAAGGAGAAATAGGAGCAATGTAGGGGGCAGCTAGGTGGTCCAGTGAGTAGAACACCGGCCCTGGAGTCAGGAGGACCTGAGTTCAAATCTGGCCTCAGACACTTGACACACTTACTAACTGTGTGACCTTGGGCAAGTCACTCAACCCCAATTGCCCTGCCTTCCCCACTCCAAAAAAAAAAAAAAAAAGAAACACATTTGAAACACAAAATCTCACACAGAGCTAAAATAAAGAGTTAGAACGAGATCTATTGGGCCTCTGCTGAACATAAAAAAAATTACCCTGCCTTCCCCACTCCAAAAAAAAAAAAAGAAACACACTTGAAACATAAAATCTCACACAGAGCTAAAATAAAGAGTTAAAACAAGATCTATTGAGCCTCTGCTGAACGTAAAAAAAGGGGGGCTAGTAAGGCAATAAAAAAATTAAAATTAAAAGGAATAAAGAGGGAAACTACAACTTGCTGAAAGATGACATAGACAATGATTTCAATCCCTAATATATATGTACCAAATGGTATTGCTTCTTAATATTGAAAGGAAAAACTAAATTAATTATAAATAGAATTAGGCAGGAAAACTAGAATTATGGAGAATCTCTCTTTATCTGTATCATCTCCATATAAGTCAATAAACAATAAATAAGACAGAAGTTAAAGGTCTGAATAGAATTTTAGAAAAAAATAGATATGTTAGACTTCTGGCAATCATTGAATGGAAATAGAAAGGAGTATACATTTTTTTCACGTATATATGACATCTTTATAAAAATTAACCCTATCTTAGGACAAAGAAACTTCAAAGACAAATGTAGAAAGTAGAAGTATTACACTTGTCCTTTACTGACTGCAGTGCAATAAAATTGTGTCAAATAAAAGACTACTGAGAATATATTAAAATCAACTGATTACTAAATAATTAGGATTAATGATTTGGTGGGTCAAAGAACAAACCATAGAAACGATAGGTAATTTCATTAAATATAATGACAACAATGATTTTAATATTTATATTATATTTAGCCATGATTAAATATAATGATTACAAAAATTTTTTGGGATACCACCGAAGTAGACCTTAGAAGAGAAAGTACATCTTCAGGAAGGAACAGATTAGTGAATTAGGAATACAACTAAAAATACTAGAAAATCAACAAATCAAAAAGCACCCATATGGAAATACTGAGAATCAAAGAAGATATTAATAAAATTGAAAAAAAAAGACGCTTATTGAATAAGCAAGGATTTTTTGAAAAAAAAAAGCATTAGCTAATTTGATTTAAAAGGAAGGAACAGAGGAAAATTAAGTAGTCACTTTAAAAAATGAAAAAGAACAATTCTCATCCTCAGCATTTTATTTCATTTACCATTACTCTGGCCACACAGCCATCCTAATATCCTGTAGGTGATTTTGGCACAGAATACCAAAAGCTATTAACACAACTTGATGGAAAGTAGCAGTTTAATGGAAAGATTTTATCCATTCAATACATGTTTACTGAATAAAGGGCTCTAAAAGTCTTCAAAGGCTACAAAGATTGGTTGATGCAAACATATTGTAATTTAGGAGAAATAAATGTAAAATCTTGTTTTGGGGATAAAAAAATCAACTATAGAAATACAAGATATAGGAGACATTGCTAAATAGCAGGTCATGTGGAAAAAATATGTGGTTTTTAGTGGACTATATGAATCAGTATGATGCAGATGCCGAAAACACTAACATTGTCTAAACTTTTGCATGAGTAAATCTACTGTTCTAAAGAAAGAAAGAGTAAATTAAAAAAAGCATTTATTATGCAAGACACTGTGCTAAGGACTGGGGATATAAATAGAAAAGATATAAATAGAAAAAGAAAAAGATCAGTCTCTGATCTCAATGAGCTCATGTTCTTATGGGGGAAAGAGCATATAGAAGGTTTCATTTACCAGTAAGATAGAAAGGCCCCATAGTCCATAGGGTACAGCTGTAAAACAGATGGCAATGCATCTTCATTAATGTTATTTCCTCTGAAATACCGGTTTCTGATTTGAGGTAGGATTAGCCTTGATGACTGCTGAGGTTCTTTCTAATTCGAATATTCTATGATTCTTTGGTATGTAAAGTGTATAAAGGATAAAAAAATGAATATGACATAGTCCCTACCCAGGGTGCCTTGCAACTCAGTAAAATGGTTAAGATGGTGACTGAGAATAAAATTTCCATTTCTTGACTATGTCTATTTCTTAAAATATAGGAATGATAGATTTTTGGTCAGGGATAGAGTGCACCTAACAAGGGCTAATAAAATACATATTTTCTTGTGGTTTTATAAATATTATCAGGAAAGATTTAAACTGAAAAAGGATGGGGAGGGGGGAAATTGTCTATGTGGGTTTGCCAAGTCAGATACCACAGAGAGTAGTAGTTACGAAAAAGGAAAAAAGAATGGCAGTTGAGGGGCCAAGGAATTCACAAGAGACAAACCCTGAAATTCAGCTAGCAGAGAAACAGAACAAAAATCTCATGGAATCAGATAATAGAGGCACAATACAGTGGGAAAATAACAGAATCAGAAGACTTGAGTTCCAATCTTAGCTATGCTGTTTACTATCTGAGTTACCCTGGCCAATTTGCTTAAGCTCTCAGTCTCAGTTTCTTCATCTGTAAAATAAAGGGATTGGATTAGTTGATCTCTGATGTATTTTCCAGATCAAAATCTTGATCCTATGTTTATATATAAATGCACAAAATACAAATAATAAACTGGGTGAACTAGAGATTCTAATTCTTGGAGGCAAATTTGACCTAATAGCTATAAATAGGCCTTGATGAGATTGAATTTATGATTGGAATATGCCTATGGATGTTTATATTTCATTTAAATGGAACAGAAGAGATACCAGGAGAGTAACAGTGGCATCATATTTTAAGGCATGGGTAACTTGTTGGGTACATTGTAGAGGAGATTTCTGTTTAAATACTGCTTGGAAAAGAAGATTTTGAGGTCCCTAGAAAATCTAAGATTCTGGGATTGTCCATTGATGGTTTTTTGTACTATGTAAAATAACATTCCATTTATTTGCTTTGTGAATGAAAAAACCCAGGGAGACAGAGTTTCTGGCTAATTAATAATCAATTTATTAATTAAGCTAGCTAATAATCAATAAATTGATGGTCAGTAGTTTTTCTAGGTAACTGAAGACAACATACATAACCTGAAAGCTTTAAATAATCCTTGAAAAAGAATTTCCTTTGACAACTGAAAATCAACCCTTATTGGTGCACATTTAATGAGAAGGTGGGTTAGAAGTCTTCAGCTCCTCCTGCAGAGAACCTGGCTTGATCGGGAGACTCAGCTTCCTTCAACAACCTGGACAGGGGAGTCAGTCTCCATCCAGACCACACTGGTAGGTTTTCTCCTTCTAGAGCTGAGTCACTTTAAATTCTAGTGGAGGGTTAAAGGTCACGGGCTCCTTTCCTCTCTATAAGAGCTTTCGACTAGTCTGCATCCTGTTTACACTCTAAACAGAAGTATTACCTTTTAGGTGAGTGAGGTCCCACCCAAGATAGAACAGCTTGTTCCTTGAGGGCTAGAACAATCTCATCAATTAGTCATGACCTTCAGAGACTGACTTTTTACACAGGCCTTAAATGAATAAGTAAAGGAGAAAAGTCTGGATCCCAATTAATAATTGGCTATTAATATAATAAATAATAATTTCTCTCAGTTTGTTGAACTTGTCTTATTTATTTTATTTTTATTGTGATCTTTTTCTGTCACTTTGATATCCCTCTGTACTCCCTCTCTTAGAAAATCATCCTTTGTAACAAACATTTTTTGAAAAGGAAAAAGAAGGGGGCAGCTAGGTGGAGCAGTGGATAGAGTACAGGCCCTGGAGTCCAAAGGACCTGAATTTGAATGTGGCCTCCGACACTTGATACTTACTAGTTGTGTAACCCTGGGCAAGTCATTTAACCCCATTTCCTCCAAGCAAAAAAAAAAAAGAAGAAGAAGAAGATAAAAGAAAACAAAATCAACAAATCAATTAATAGATTTTTTTTTATATTATATGCAATATTCCACACCCCTGGATTTCCTGCCTCTACAAAGGACTGGTAGTAGATGTCTTCTCACATCTCATTTTTGGAGACAAGCTTGTTTTCTGTGTTTTTGCAACATTTGCTTTCAAATCGGTTTGTGGTTATTCTTTCCACTTTTAAAAATAAATTTTTATTGATACAGTTTACATTTACATCACCTAGATTTCCTTCCTCTAGTCTTTCTCTTTTCCCTCCCAGAGAGTAATCTCAAAGAAAAAAGGCAACTTGGGTGGGGGGGAGGGGGGCAAGTAAAAGAGTAAAAACAGGAAGAACAGGGGGAAAAAAATCAGCAAAATGTATCAATACGTAGAAAAAAAAAATTTGAAAACATATGTCTTGCTTGACTCCTGTGGACCTCCCACCTCTGCAAAAGCACCAGGGAGTGTGTCTTAGGAGCCAAGTTTGCTGTTTGTAATTCTGCGATGTTTACTTTCAATTGTTCTGTGGTGGTTACTTTTTCCATTTACATTGCTGCAGTCATCATATATAGATATAGATATCTATATCTATATCTATATATATATGTATACACACACACATATTATGT
This sequence comes from Phalanger gymnotis, assembly GCA_028646595.1. NCBI lineage: Eukaryota > Metazoa > Chordata > Mammalia > Diprotodontia > Phalangeridae > Phalanger > Phalanger gymnotis. The sequence continues at coordinate 89,541,535 of CM053622.1, forward strand.
TGCTGCTTTTTTCTTTTTGGCTTTGTTTATTTCAGTTTTCATAAGTTCAGGTAATGAATGTATACCTCTCTGCATTCATCATACACACACGTACACACATTTGGGTATGTATGTATGTATATACAAACACATTACTATTCTATTATACTAAAGTACCATACTATATTTAACCATTGCTCAATTGATCGGCATTTACTGGGTTTCCAATTCTTTGCTACTCCAAGAAGTGGTGTTATAAATATTTTGGTGTGCATGACACCTTTCTTGTCAATGGCCTCCTTGGGATAGATACACAGAAGTGGAATCTTTGGGTTAAAAGTTATGGATGGCTTAGCCGCTTTATTTATCAATGTTACCAGTGAATTCTTAATTGACAAATTTAGTGGCCTTTTTCTTAGTCCTCATTCTTCTCAATCTCTCTGGAACCTCTGGCTCTATGGAGCATCCATTTCTCCTTTAGGCTCTCTTATCTCTAGGGTTTTTGGACGCTACTCTTTCCTGGTTTTCCTTCTATCCATCTGACCGCTTCTTCTCAGTCTTCTTTGCTAGATCCTCATCTGGGTCACACTCATTAACCGTAGGTGCTCCATAGTGTTCTGTCCTGGGCCATCTTCTTTTCTATATTATGTTACTTGTTGATCTCATCAGCTGCTATGGATTTAATGACCATCTTTATGCTGATGATTCTCAAATCTACCTATCCTGCCCTCATATTCTCTGCTGACCTCCAGTCTCTCATGTCCGACTGTCTTTTAGTCATCTCAAAATGGATGTCCATTAAACATCTTAAACTCAGCATGTCCAAATGAGGGCTCATTATCTTTTCCCCTAAACTCTCCCTGCTTCCTAACTTCCCTATTATATTACCTTCTTCCTGGTTCCTTAGGCTTCCAACCTAAGTATCATCCTTGATTCCTCTTTGTGTCTCATGGCCTACCCCACCCCCACATCCAAATGGTTGCCAATGCCTAAGATATCACCTTTGAAACATCTCTCAAATTGCAACATCTCCCTATCATTTCAGATACTGCCATTACTCTAGTGCATGTCCTTATCACCTCACATCTCAACTACTGTAATAACCTGCTGGTGGATCTCCCTGCTTCAACTCTTTCCCCGCTCCAATCCATCTCCATTCAGGTTTCAAAGTGATTTTCCTAAAGCGTAGGTCCGTGAGAGCTTAGACGTGATGTTCTTCATGATGTGACCCAGGACATCATTGGAACCCTGGAACTCTTCAAAGAGTCACTGCAGTTCTAACTACTACTCCACAAAACCAAATGTGTCCCCTTCCTTTATCTTTGGTCCAGTCCACATCAAACCAAATGGTAGATTACTTGTTTTTGAGAATGAGTTGTAGTATTCAGGAATGCCAAGATGATATCTATTATATCCTTGCCTTCTATGTCTCTGTAGGCCAGTGTAACAGCAATGTTGCCAGCAGCTGTTGTGGGGGTGAAAGACCCAACAAGACCAGCGACAAGAGCTGCCAGCACAGCTTCTTTGATCTGCTTTTCTAAGGAAAGCAACTTTAAGGGGTTAACAATCTCACTTTAATCAAACATATACATATCATTCACTTAGTTCAGGGGAAAAAGCCAGCACCCTGAACTTTAGAGAGACTACAAACAGATATTATGAACATAAATTACATAAACAGAGCAAATAACACAAACCAGTTTATTCATAGCAATACATAGTTAGTAGAGAAGCAGCAACATCTGGGTTTTCAAGCCAGGGTCTCTTAACAATGGCTGCCCAGTCTCATCTAGACAAATCACAGGACACTCTTCTAGTGAGTGAAAGCCCCAAACACAATGCTACCCTCTGAGCCTATATACACTTCTTAGGGCCCGAAGGCTTTACACCTAGTCAGCGAAAGGGTGTGGGCCTGGAGCTTCACACCCGGTAAGAGTTAATCAAAGGCGCTTGATTACTTTAGCATTCTCAAAGATAAAACAGTAAAAAAAAGTCCCACCCTGCTTAACATTACAGCCATGTACAACTCCTGTAGCTGTTTCTCCTCCTCTAGGTTCCACTTGGGGTGTTTTGGGTTAGAAGACTCAGCATCCAGAGAACCATAGCTTTCAGATATCTCCTGCACCACAGCTGCATTTTTCCAGAAAAGAAGTTCCACAAAGGCCTTGTGGTTGACTTCAGTCAATGCAAAGAACTTGGCCAGGGCATATCTGGCAAAAGTAACCAATTCTTTATAGGCTCCAGAAGCAGGGTCACTAAAGAGCTGAGTAAAGAGATAGAAGAGGGAGATCTGGAAGCACCAAGCTTCTATTTTGAGATCATGGGCCAGTCGGTGTAGCATCTTAACCACACAGTGGTTAAGGGGGCTGTTCTTCTGGTAACTCTTCAGTAATAAATAGTACATAGGCTCTGACAACAGCTGATCATGCAAAACATCTCAGTTAGTCTAGGAAGTTAAACTCCTTTCCCAACATCTGGACAGCTTGCAACACCTCTTCTTCTTCCTCCTCTTCTCGTTCTTCTTCCACCCTGCCTAAGTGTTCATGGGCAGGATAGTGGATAAACTTCTGTCCCTCAAGCTGGTTACAGACTGACAGGAGTTGTACAAGAAGCACCAGAGGAAGTCTATGAGTCCCAATCTTCTGGATTGGAAGTATCCTTTGAAGGACCCTGACCACGAGGATCCAGAGGAAGAAGAGGAGAATCAACTGCTGGATCAAGATAGTGAGGAAGATGAAGAGAGCCCAGGGGCAGGAGAAGCCCAAGGCCCCTCAGTCCACATGCCCCGAGGCCTTAGGGAAATTCTGCCGGATTCGCCAGCTGATGACCAAGAAGAAGATGGCTACTCCCAGGCAGTGTCCTTGGTGCCTCTGACAGAGGCGAATGAGGATGCAACTGAGAACCAGGACTTCCAGAAGTTGTTGAGAAAGTTAGAGATTTTACCCCCAGCCTCAGAGCAGGAGTCCTTCTGGCCAGTTCCAGCCAAGCTGAACCCTGCACTGCTGCGGAGGTCAGGCAGGGCCTGAGCCACATTCTGCAGACCACTCAGAGCAGGGGCCTAGGGAGGAGAGGCTGCTTCATGCCCAGGAGATTAATTTAGGGTCACCAAAGGGAGAAGCTGGTAAGGAGCCATCTAGTTCTGGGCCCCAGAAGCTACAACTCCTAGCCAGTGATGGGGAACAGGAGAAGGACAAAAGCAAAAACAAAGATTCTGACGCAGGCTGCCCTGAGCCCATGAGGATCCACAGGAGGAGGAGGTTTCTGATTGAGGATGAAGACAACTAAGGAGCTGGCTTCGTGTGATGGCTTTGGATGCTCCGGCGCTGGTCCCCATAGCTGCCTCCCATGAGCCGCTCAGAGATACTGGGGCACCCTGGCAAAAGGGGCATTGAATATTTCCTCACTGAAGTTTTCATCTGAGTGGACTTTGTTCTAGTTTCCTGGGGTAACAGGCCCTTTCCTTCTCTGGCCTTTGGTTAACTGCCTTGTTCCACAGTTTTGGAGCTTTGGGGTGAAGGTGACAGAGAAATAGATGTTTCTCATTTTGTGCTTTGTTATGAAATTAAAGCAGCAAATAAAAACCTTAAAAAAAAAGTGCGAGTCCAACCATGTCATTCCTTTCCGCACTTCTCTCCCCCATTTAATGAACTCTAATGGCTCCCTATTGCTCCAAGGATCAAATACTAAATCCTCCATTTGGCATTCAAAGCCCTTCATAACCTAGTCTCTCCCACTCCTTACTTTTCTGGTCTTTTTACATCTCGCTCTTCGTGTGCTTTTTGAATCATCGATACCTCCTTGCTGTTCCTTGAAATAAGCACTGTCTGGCTATCCTCTATGCCTAGAATGCTTTCCCTCCTCATCTCTAGCTCCTGGCTTCCCTGGAAGTTCCAGCTAAAATCCTGCCTTCTACAGGAAGTCTTTCTTAAGTCCTCTTAATTCTAGTGTCTTCCTTGTCTTCCTTCCTATTTATCCTTGCATATAATTCGTTTGTACGTATTTGTTTGCTTGTTGTCTCCCCCATTAGACCGTCAGTTCCCTGACGGCAGGAACTATCTTTCGACTCATTTTATTTCCTTAGCGCTTAGCACAGTGCTGGGCTCATGTGGCTGTCGATCAGTCGTTTCAGTCACGTCCGACTCTTTGCAACCCCATTTGGAGTTTTCTTGGCAAAGATACTAGAGTCGTTTGCCATTTCCTAGGAGGAGCTTAATAAATGTTTATTGACTAATTGACTTTCCTTGCATAATTCCAAATTGCTTTCCAGAAGAGTTACACTGATTCTCAGCTCCACCGAACAATGCGTTAGTGTGCCCATCTTTCCCTAATCCCTCCAGCATGAACCATTCCTATTCTGTGTCATCTTCGTCAGTTTCTTGGGTGTTAAGTGAAACCTTAGGGTAGTGAGAGAGAATTTTAAAATAGGAAGCTCCCTTAAAGATCATCTATGCTAGGCTTCCCTCTCCTTTTTAAAAATAGACAATGAAATCTCTGCTATTCTGTGTGTGAAAATGCTAAATGAATTTACCAAGCAAGATGTTTCAAAGTAAACTTGACAATATATTCACATAAAAACTTGAAGAATTTCCAAGTTATTCCATAGTAAATAATTTGAGGGGCAAACACTGGACTGGTAGAAAGAGCCCTGATTCTAAAGTTAGATCTGTTCAAATCCCAGCTCTGTCGCTTACTGTCCTGGGCAATTCACTTCCCTGCCAGGATCACATACGATCACATGTATAAAGTGCTTTTAGATGAGAAAAAAATCCATAACTGGAATAATTTAGAGTTATTTTTATTTTATTAAGTCATTTTGTTTTATTTTATTTTTTTATTTTTATTTTATTTTATTTATATTTATTTTATTAAGTCATCCAGCAGAGAGGGGAGCCAAAAAAGGGGTTGTCCTTACTCCCTGAGTGTCTGTAAGATACACATTTTATAGGATTCAAGCAATGGAATCAGGTAGCAGTAGCTGATTGGCCAGCATGGAGGCAGGTTTCCATATAAGACTCTTGGGCCGCTTGAGATATACAATGAGAAACTCCTTACATTCCTCACCTCAATCTTTGGATCTGACTGGGTTTCTGGCCAGCATCCCCCAGGTCCTGAGTTAAGCATTAAATGAATCTGGTCTCTAGGCAACAGGTCTAGTTTCTCAGCCACATGGGGCTAGGTTCAAACAATGTCATAAAGTTTTCCCACAGTACCTGGCACACAGTAGGAGCTTCATGGGTGCTTGTTTTCTTCCTCTTCCCTTTCAAGGCCTCAATTTCCTTAACTGTAAAACAAGGAGGTTGGGCTCTAAAGTCTTTTCTCATCTCTGAATCTAAGATTCTGTGAAACAGACCCAAAGAGATTAAACAGCTTTCCTGAAGTCACAGAGCAAGTTTATGGCAAGGTGGGGTTAGAACTGGTGTCCTAACTCTTATTTCAGTACTTTTGAAAACTACTATACCTTATTGCCTCTCACCAGGATTCCTACTAGATAACCTGTGATTGTCTCCCTCCGCATGGTAACTCTTAAAGTCAGGAAAGCCTTCATTAGCCCTAGGAATCAAGCTGTAATGTTGGAATCAATGAGATTATATAGCATTTTCTTTCTTAAGGGTAAGGTTATACCACCCCCTCCACCTGCCTAGTTATTCCTCTGGTTCTAGTTTGGATTAATCTGCTTCTGGACTCAGACTGTAGGAAGCACTAGACATTGTCCTGAGGGAAAATTATCAGCTGTTTCTCTTGCAGCCCTTTGGAGATAGACATCCTTGCAAGGTTATAAATGAATCCCAAAGGCGGGGGGAAGATAAGAGAAAAAGACAGAGCATTGAAGTCAAATAATAATGATTATTATTTGACTTGTATCAGATGTAGGGAGAATTTCAGAGATTATGTTGCACAAAGGCATTACTGAGGTCTAAGTAGATGGGCTCTCCCTGTTAATGGAAGTCACAATCATATTGGTCCTCATGAGAAACTGAGGAAGGGAAAAAAAAAAGAGTGAATTGGTTTCCTCCTTCCTCTAGTCTTCCCGAGATTTTCATCCCAATGTTTGGGGGAGCCAGTTAAATAGCAGCTTTCTCCATGAGTGAAGATGAGGAATTCAAAGAAAACTAATCTCTCTCAAACATTTCTATCTCTTCTATGCCTGGAACATCCAAATATGGCTTATACGTTGGGGGAAATATAGTTGGAACATTCTTCCTTCTTCCCTCAGATCCTGAAAAATTGAATTTAATTCATTGCAATCCAATCCAATCCAATCTAAAACAATTCAGTTCTAATTACATTCCTTTCAACTCAGCGACTTACACTTTTTAAAAAAATTGTAGTCACCCCCAAATCAATCAACATGACCAATTCATCAATACGCACCTAGTCATCAGAGACAATTACGTACTCAACACTATCTGTCTGTCTACCTATCTCGTCATGCTAAGCACTAGGGGCTACATTGTAGGAAAGAAGACTAGTGGTGAGGTGAGGGGTGTGTGGCAGAAAGGCTTCATGTGGGAGGTGGTCCTGAGCTGAGTCTTGAGGAAGTAAGGGCTTCTTTCAGGTAGCAGTGAGGAGGGAGCATGCCATTTTGAAGGCTCAGAGACAGGCAATGGAGGGCCCTAAATGGCTGTGTGGCTGGTCCATGGAGTATGAGAAGGGGAAGCAGTGTCTAATGAATCTTGGAAAGGTACTTTAGGGCCAGGTTGTGAAGAGGCTTTGAAAGCCCGAACAGAAATTGATAGTTTATCTTACAGGCCTTAGTGAGTCATTGGGATTTATTGAGTAGGGTCAGCCCCACACTTAAGCAAAATCATGAGCAGTTGTGTAAAAGTTATATTAGAGAGTAAAGAGACCAGCCTGGAGGACCAATTAGGAGGGCATAGTCCAGGTGAGAGGTGAGAAGGGTAGTGAGGTGAATAATGAGGAGACAGATGGGAGAAATGTTACTGGGCACATAGTAGGTGCTCATTAATAGTCTGTTAGATGAATGAACTAAAAAAAATAAGAGACAGCCTATAATTAAATGCCTGAATGTGTGGTAAAGATAGTCAATCCTATTGGTGGTCACCCCCAAATCAACCAATATGGCCAATTCATCAGTATGCAGTAAGTCATCAATTAGAGACAATTATGTACTCAACACTATGCTAGAACTGGGATGCTAAGACCAAACTGAAACAGTGCCTGTTCTCAATGAGCTCACATTCTATGGAGGGGAGATAACCCGTGTAATAGTGTTGTTTAGTTATTTTCTACACATGTCTGACTCTTTGGGAATGGGAAGGAGTTATTGTGTAAGAGTAATTGGAAAAGGTCTCAAGGAGGAAGTGGGATTTGCGGGAGGCTTTAACAGTGACAGATTTAGAGCCAGGTCCTCGAACTCCAGAGACAACATTCTTCCTTTTGGGCTTCATTTTCTTGTCAGAAGGAAGAAGAAAGGATCTGCATGGCCTTGAGCCACCTGAACCTGAGGGGAATTTTAATATGTGTATTGTACCTCTGGGTGAAGAATTTTCTACTTTGAGACTACCCCAGTTTTTGAATGTCTCACTGAACCATTAGAATCATCTAGACAGAAACCAATCGAGTGATACACTCCCCTGAACTTAGCTGCGGTGGTCCTCAATCACCAGATATACTGTCCGATGCTGGGAATAACTAGAAGCCATAAATCTCATAACTGGAAGCCTGTCCAGCTTGGTAGGATCTGCCAGGTTATTTGTTCTCCTAATGGACTTTAAGAGTCTAGGGTCATCTCCACACCATGATTAGGTATCGGAGGAGGGAAATTTGTGCACAATCTGAAGAAATTGTGTATTTTCCCGTAATGTTATTCAGGGAAGCAAACAACTACAAAAAAGTGCCTTCTTTCATGTTTTGTGAAGCAATTAATTTAATCGTTAGTTATGACTCTTTTTGTGCTTGCCTGGTGTGAACCAAAAACTCGATGTTAAGTTTCTATGCTGTGATTGGCTTTAAATGGCCTTCAAGGGAGCATCTGCTACATGGAGACAAGGTGCATTTTGCCTGTGAAAAATGATCGACAAAAGTAATCTTACATTGTGTGAAATTTTCTTTAGGTAGTGACATCGTCTTCCTGAGACTTTATAGCCACTGTTATGAAAGGGAAGAACATGGAAAGAGTCACATTAAAACTCCTGGAAAAATCAGAATAATTTTATTCAGTGGGAATCCTATATACAATCCTTGTGTTATCAAAACCCCATCCCAGCGTAGTTCTGGTCCAAACCAGTGGCAGAAACTGCCTCAGAGTACAATCAGCTCCGCATCTCTGAAGGCATTCAAGCAGACGTGGTATAGCTATTTGTCAGGAATCTTGCGTAGGAGATTTCTCAGATTTAGAATTTTTAGACCTGGAAAAGACCTGACAGATATCCTAGTTTAACGGTCCCCCCACTCTCCTCCCCTCCCCTTGCATTTTGTAGATGAAGAGACCGAGGACAAATAAATCAAACGACCTGTCCCAAATCATGTAGATGGCAAATAGCACTAAGACTTTTGGAACATCACATACATATATATACACATGTGCATATGTATATATACACGTGTATGTATATTGGTATATACACATACCTACATACATACATATTATGTTTTGTTTTTGTTAATTGTTTCAGTTGTATCAGACTCTTTGTGACTCCATTTGGACTTTTCTTGGTGAACATACTGGAGTAGTTTACCATTTTCTTCTCCAGTTCATTTGACAGATGAAGAAACTGAGGAAAATAGGATTAAGTGACTTGTCTAGGGTCATATATCCAGGAAGTGTCTGAGGCTGGATTTGAATTCAGATCTTCCTGACTCCAGGGCCCGTGCTCTATTCACTGCACCACCTAGCACACACACACACACACACACACACACACACACACACAGACACAGATACACACACACACACAATATAAACTTATAGATGGTAAATAATGCTAAGACTTTTGGAACATCATACATATATATGTATGACATGTAAATATGACATATATGTATAATGATATAGATGGTAAATAGCAGTAAGACTTTTGGAACATCATATATCATGTGTAATTATATATAATAACATTATACACAATAACATATTATCGTATTACTCCCAAAATTTCAGTGGTATTTGCCACTGATGTGATTACATATATGTGTGTGTGTATGTGTATACATACTATATATGTATACATATACATATATAGTATGTATATACACACACAGAAAAAATGGGAGAGAGACCTTCTGGGTCTAGGAAGAAGGGCAGAGACTCAATAATCTGCTCTTTACCTCAGGGGAGAGCAAGGAAACCTTGGCTCTGTGGTTAGCATAACAGGAGAATGAAGAAGCTCAAAAACATAATCACAGGGTAAGAGAATGAACACAAGTGCTCATATTACACTGAAATGGAGAGTAGTGTAAGACGGAGTCACCCGCAGTGGGTTCGAGAAGATACAAGATCCCTTTACCTTTGTCTCCATACCATCACATGCTGTATGGTCTGATTATACCACTCGCTCACTCTTCTCATCACATGACATCTACTTTTCTCTCTTTGAAGATTTTCCTCTTTATGTTTCCCTTTGGGAATATTTGGCTTCCTTTCATGCCCAGTTCAAATTCCACCTCGGACACAATCCTGATCCCCCCAATATTCTCCCTCCTATCAAATGGATTTTGTATTTATTCTGGGTATATTATGTATCTACTTACCTGTGTTTATGTTATTTCCCCTGAGTAGAATGGAATTTCCCTGAGGGCAAGCACTGTTTAATTTTAGTTGTGGCTTTTTGTAAGCTCCAATGCTTAGCATAGTGCCTGGTACTATGCAATCCCTTAAGTTATTTCTGAATGGATGAATGAATGAATGGCTTTGGATCTCATGGAGACCTTGGTTTGTACATCTCTTATGTATTTATGTATCATTTTGTATTATGATTAAATGTGTATGTTGACTACTTCTCTACCCTATTGTGATTCCATGATATCAGGGGGCATTTTAAATTTAATCTTTGTTTCTATTCCCACTGTCAGGCTCCATTCGCCATATAGAAGATAGTTAAAGTTCAGTTTGGACTTGATGGCTTCCTAATGCTGTTTTTGTTTTTGGTTTTTTTTTTGTGATTCTGTAATGCAGAAAGGACTCTCTGACTCTCACAAAAAGGTCATAGTTGACCTTCAGTTTCTCCCCTCTTAGTCCTAATGATTCATTCTAGAAATAAAGAGGCAAAAACTCCAGAAAGATTCCTCAGCACTGAACCTGCCAGAGAAGATGAGGAGGACTGCATTCTTGGTGAACTCATCAAACTTCAGCAATGGCCAAGTATATTTATGGAATGTATGAGAAGGCTGGTCCAATAGTTATATTTCTCTATAGTTTCTTAGTTTATGACCATGTTTAAAAATCAGTGTCAAAAATTAGAACTATTTTATCAAGGGTATTATTAAGAAAAGTCATTACAGGAAAGTAGGAAGAGCCAAGAACTGGGCATCAGGAGACCAGGGATATAGTCCTGGTTCATTTATGTTTAGGATCTTAGGCAAATAATTTTACCTTCTAGGCCTTAGTTTCCTCAGCTGAGGGTTGAATTGAATCATCTCTAAGGTCCCTCCCAATTCTAAAATTCTATGACCTATTTTGTGTGCATTCTTATTGTTTTATCATAATTTGCATAATAAATTAGTTTACTTATTGTCTGTACATTTATATCTCTAGAAAGTCTGAAGGATCAAATTACAGAAGCATGGAATTTTAGAGTGATAAAAGCTTCACAGAACATAGAATAACGGAACATAAAACATAAACATAAAACTATTCGTGCTAGAATTGATTTTAGACCAATATTGCCAAACTCAAAAATAGAATGGGAGTCACTAACCCATACAAAAAACCCCTACAGGTCACATATTTACTTAGTTTTCAAATGTAATATTATCTTTGTTAATGTATTTTTATTTATTTTGTTAAATATTTCCCAATTATGTTTTAATCTGGTTCCGTGGCACTCAAATATTGTAGGCCCAGGCCAGGTGTTTGACACCTCTGGACTGGATTCTAGTCCAGTACCCTCCTTTTAGAGATGAGGAAACTGAGGCCTAGGAAAAAAAATGACTTAACCAAGGTGATGTAGAAAGTTAGTATCAGAATCCAGTCTCCGGACTCTAAATCTTGCATATTTTCCATTCTATAATGTGGTTTTTCATTACGACAACAGTTGGTGTTATTTTGTCATTTTCAGTTGTGTCTGACTCTTCATTCCCCCATTTGATGTTTTCTCGGCAAAGATACTGGAGTAATTTGCCATTTCCTTCTCCAGCTCATTTTACAGATGAGGAAACTGAGGCAAACAAGGTTAAGTGACTTGCCCAGGGTCACACATCTAGTGAGTGTCTGAGGCCAGATTTGAACTCAGGTCTTCCTGACTCTAGCCCCAGCATTCTATCCACTGCTCCACCTAGCTGCTGTACAACCTAGCTATTCAATAGTACTTGCTTTAAAAATCTTGAGATAGTTTATTTTGGGAAATTAACTCTCGTACCTCCCACCTGTTCTCCTCTTGGCTTACACCTCCCTTCATTTTTGTAAGTCATCTTTCTTAGTTAGAATGTAGACTCCTTGAAGGACTATCTTTCTGTTTTTATTTATATCTCCAGAGTTTGGAACAATGCTTGGCACACAGTAAGCATGTAATAAATGCTTGCTGCCTGCTAGCCTCTTAGCCCTACAATACATAAGCGATATAAGTGAAATTTGGGAAGGCCCCTATCAGGACAAGATCTGGTAGACTTTTCTTCTTTTCCAAGTTGGGGACAAAGGAAAGCTAGCCACTTGACTGGCATTAACTAAATGGAGGAACATTGCCCTTAGGACTTAATGCCCTTAGGTCAGTTCAGAGAGCCACTGAATTAGAGCTAGGAGAGACCTTAGAGCATGGTAAGCTAAAACATAAAACATAAAACAGAACCTGGGAGATTGGAGGGGCCTTAGAAAAGAACATGTGATACTTAGATACAACCTTGGGGCATTACACAGAAAACATGATTTTATTTATCATATGATTAAATATTATTTTACTATTAAATAGTATGATAGCAAACATCATATTAGGCAGCAGCTAGGTGGTATCACTATGACAGGATAGGATACTGGGCCTGAAGTCAGGAAGACCTCAGTTGGAATCTGGCCTCAGATACTTACAAATTCTGTGACCCCGGGAAACTCACTTAACTTCTCTAGAGCTTCTTCAGTTTCCTCAGCTGTAAAATAGGGATCATAAAAGCATCTGCCTCCTAAACTGTTGTGAAGATTAAATGAGATAATATTTGTAAAATGCTTAGTACAGTGCCTGACACGTAGTCGGTGAAATAAACATTTGTTTCTCTTTGTTCTAGATGAGACCACAGAGATAATGTAGTCCAATGCTCTCTTTTTCCTGTGAGAGGGAACTGACCAAGTGCTTTTTCTTCAAGTGACCCCTGCCTGTTGTAACTGCCAATGCATATTTATGTGACTACATCAAAAAACAGACACCACAACCTCCCTCCCCCCAGTTTGCTTTTCTGCAAACTTTGAAATGAGTCCATGTTTGAGAAACACTCCAATAACTTTCAGGATTGTTATTTCCTCCACGAAGCCCAATGACCTTTTGGATAGCTATAAAACAGACCAAGATCTCCAAAGTTTTTTAAAGAAAAATGCAAAGATAAGGAAGGTTTGAGTGATATATTTGCATTGACCTGGGTTCGTTGCTGTAGGAATACTGAGAATTGACAGGAGAAAAAGGAGGAATGGAGAAATAGCGTCAAGGAAAAGTGTGGGGCAGCTGGGAGTGTGGGGACCTGAATGATCATAAATAATTTCTCCAACAAGCATTTATTAAACACTCATTATATGCAAGCACTCTTTAGGTGCTAAAGATGTAAAGACAAAATGAAAAACAATTTATGCCAACAAGGAACATTGTACTGGGAGAATGTAATGCATATATAGTGAGGTTTTTTTCTCCACCCTTTCCCCCTGCCATAGCACGCAGAAGATAAGGGCCCTAAGAAAGATGGCCTTTTATGTTTTGGGAGACAACAGTAATGTCCCCTGCTCCCTGCCAAGCTTTTCCATTTTCAAGCTAACATCCCCAATAGGTGCCTAATAAATTACTTGTTGAGGTGACTTGAACCAAGTCTTACATAAGACTCTCTCAGAGCCTACTGACCCTCCTTTGGACACAATTCTGTTTGTCAGTGTTGTGCTTTTTAAAATTCAGTGCTTGGAACTGGACATAGTGTCTTTTTTTTGCTCATTTTTTTTTCAAATAAAAGAAATCCACCTTTTCTCCTTCTTACCTCCTTCCATTGAAAAGAGAGAGGAAAAAAAAAAACCTAAACCCTTGTAATAGAGTCAAGAGATATAGTCAAATATATATAGTCAAGAAAAATAATTTCTGGCATTGGCTTTGTCCAGAAATATACATCTGCACCTTCATTCTGATAGATGCCATGCTTAAGATGTGGCCCAATATGCCCTGAGGACAGTAGGAGATTCACATCTTTTGTTTTGGACTCTATGTTCATCTGAATAATGATAGTAGCTAACATGTATATAGTGCTTACTAAGTATATACCAGGCCCTGTGCTAATAGAGGCGAAATTAGCCTTTTTTACTGCTGACTCATACTGAGCTTGAGGTCAAATAAACCCCCCAGGTCTTTTTCATATGAACTCATAAACATCAGATCTCTGCTTTTAACTTCTGTGGTTGACTTTTTTTAAACCTAAATATTAGGAAAGGTTTAGTGGAGCAGGTGGGAATTGAGTGAGGCCTTGAAGAATGCATTTGAACTGGCAAAAAAGGAGGGACGAGGGCATTTAAGGCTAAGAAAGCACCATGGGTGTGCTACAGACTGGCAGTCTTTTAAAACAGAACAGAATATTGCGCTTGTCTTTAGCTCTGAAGTTTAAAACAAAACAAAACAAAACAAAACAGGAAGAGGTTTTAAAAGCAGTATGATCCAGAGTGACACTTCCATTCCTCTTAAACCACATTTTAGAGCCAAAGCATCCTTAACCCTGAGAGTCATAGCCTTTTTTCCTCTAGATATCAGGCTCTTTCCTTCCAAGTTAGCATTTAAAGTCACGGAAAATTTCCAAGCCTTAGCTTCCTCATTTGTTGTACCTACCTCTCACGGGTTGCTGTGAGACTCAAATGAGATAATGTATGCACAGATAAGTGCATTGGTAACTAAGGTGGGGCCAATGAAGGGAGGTCTGATTATATCTTTGCTCCCAAGTAGGCCCCAAACCCCTATCTACTCAGTGCTAAGCCTATGTCGGTGTGAAGCCCTCAGGGTCCTAAGGGGAGTTCCTAAGACCAGAGCCAATAGTAAGAGCTTTAAGTTCTGGTTGCTCAGATGACAGTTTGATGAAGGCTAAAGAGTGCATAAAAAGGGAAGACAGAGCTATTTGCTTAGGGCTCTCACTCCTGGCAGTGTGCTGATGTGGAGATTCTGGGCAGCTGTAGTTAAGAGCCCTCCAGCTTGTAAACCCAGATGTTGGGACTTTCTTAAATTCTGGTAACTATGCACTGAGATTTGAATCAGACAAGGTCTGTCTGTTGATGTTTGTAATTTGTTTGAGTTTGCTCTGAAGTTCAGGGAGCTGACTTTTCCCCCTGAACTAAGTGAATGGTATTTGTATGCTGGATTAAAGTAAGCTTGTTAACCCCTTAACATTGCTTTCCTTAGTAAAGCAGATCAAAAGGACCTGGGCTTGCAGCTTTCTGTGAGCTGGTTGTTGTTGGTTTTACACCCCCACAGCAGCTGCTAGCCGAATTGTTGAAACAATAAGTCTGACAATAAACATTTATTAAGCACCTACTAAGTGCCAGGCACCCTGCAAAGCCAGGAGAACATAAACACCAAAAAAACCAAACCAAACCAAAACAAAAAACAGTCCCCATCCTCAAGGAGTTTACAGTCTAACCAGAAGACAATATGCAAAAGGAGATTAGATATTAAAGCATTGCATAAATTTCAGCATTATTATTAGGATTAGCGCTATTGCATTCTTCAGTGGAGTATTAACAAAGGCTTACATTTTTATAGTATTTCGAGAGAAATGATAATTAACTAATTGTTAATATTGGGGAGACACAGAATTTATCCCTCTCTGAAACCTTATTCTCTACTAGGCTAAACCAACACCTGAAAGACATTGCTGATAATGAGATTGGGTTAACTTTCTCCTCAATCTTGTTCAGAGCCCACCCAGATGGGGAAAGTAGGTTGTGTTCTACTCAGGTTTGACTGGGGATAAATTCTGATTAGATTGCCCAACACTCAGGAGTGTGGTTTGGAAGTAAATGATGGGATCAAAGCCGAATTCCCCCAGCCTCTCACTAGAATAGGTCTGCCTCTAGTTATAATATTCATTCTCTCTCATTATTTGTTGACCAATCAGAGTCGATTGCCACCCTCAGGAACACCCACTCTTTCAAGGGCACGTAAGTATTGAGTGAGTTTCCATGAGGGATCTTTGGCATCTGAGAGTATCACTGATCCATTTTATTAATTATATAGTAGCACGATTAATGAAAATGATTAATTACTCAGAAATTATGTCTCTCAAACTTTTTATACATCACAACTTTAAGGTTTCCTCATAACCACAATTGTGAGGGCTATCATGGAAGCATCACTTTCCAAATGAAGAAAGTGAAGTCTGAGGTTACCCAGCTAGTCAGTGTTGAAACAGTCACATCCAGATCCTTCTCGGTCCTCTCCTAGGAGATGGGCCCTTCTCTGTTATACTTGAAGTATAATGAGGCTGCTCCTTATCTGGTCTTAGGGAGAGTGCATCATTAAACCTCCCCATCCATCCCTCCACCGCATTCTCTCCTCTCCGTCCAGTGCTCTTCACGAACACTGGGTCCCTTTTAGTTAGAGCTGTATAAGTAAATGAAGGCAAAACAAAGAGCTCCCTTTTCTTTTGGGGGCTGTGATCAGATGCTTCAGCCATAGAAATGGAAACAGCTCAGGTTGCAGCAGGAGACAACTCAGCACATTCTTCATTCTGGCTTTGAAAAACAACAATATTGCCACCTCCTCTCCCTCCTGCCCCCAAGTCTGAGATCTGCCTGGTAGTGACATAAAGAAGTGTGGTATAGGAGCACACAGGGCCCGTAGCCCCCACGCTGCTCTGGCTGCCCTGAAACTGAAAGTGGGTGGGAGGTTGTTTTGTTGGTAGCAATGGCGTGTTTGGGCTCCGCTCATGTCGGGCAGAATTACAGACTGATAGAGTTGATAGGGACCTCAGATCCCATCTACTTAAACTTGAACCTGAACAAGAATCCTCTCTACAGAACCTCTCACAAGTGGTCACTCAGCCTTTCCTTCATTACCTCTAGTGACAAGGAACCCACTACCTTGCATCTGACTTTTGATCAAAAGTTCTTCCTTAAATCAAGTCTAAAACTAACTCTTTGCCATTTTCATCTATTGCCTCCTGCCCTTTGGAGCAAAAAAGAACAGGTCTAATCTCTCACACCGCAGCTCCTCAGATATTGTGGAGAGGCAGGGTAGTAGAAAAGAAAGAGTCTGAGAACCCACCTGTTCAAATTTCACCTTTGTTGTTTTCTGCCTGGGTACCTTTGGGCAAATCACCTGACCTTCCTGCCTCAGTTTCCACATTTGTAAAATGAGATGACAGGCTGTGTGGACTGCTGCACAGTGAAGTGAGCCGAACTAGAACAATTTTTACAACAACAATATAAAGAAAAACAACTTTGAGAATGAGAACACTGATCAGTGATCTGACCAGTGATGATTCCGGAAGACTGAGGATGAAGGACGGTTGTGCTGGCCTGCATATATATATAGCAACTACTGTGTGCCAGGCACTGGACTAAGTGCTTTATGACGATTATCTTCATGAAGAAGAGAGGGACCAAAATGCAGAACAAGACATAAGATCTGCAGACACAGCCAATGTTGAAATTGGAATAGCTTAATAATGCATAATTGTTACAAAGGCTTTTCTTTTCCTTCAATATTTTGGGGAGATAGGGAAGAAAACAGGGTAGCAGAAGAAAGAAAAGAGGGTCATTGAAGTATATTTTTTAAAAAATACAGAGAAAATGGGGCAGCTAGGTGGTACAGTGGATAGAGTATGAGCTTTGGAGTCAGAAGGACCTGAGTTCAGATTCAGCCTCAGACACTTATTAGCTGTGTGATACTGGGCAAGTCACTTAACCCTGATTCCCTCCCCCCCAAAAAAAGAAAAATACATGGACAATCAGAAAAAAAGCACATCTTAGCAGGACAGCTTTGAAACTATATGTGGAAATACCTATTTGATTTGGTGTTTCTAATTTAAAATAAAATGAAGACATCAGGACAAATGGCCACTGGGATCATTTCTTCCACTAGATTTATGAATCTGTGTTCTCTCTCACCCAAATCTTATCTTCACCAAGCTAAACATCACCAAATCCTTCCACTGATCTTGGTTATGCCATGATCTGGAAATAGCATGCAACGTATGCATGGCTTAGTCACGTGACATGCTATGGTTCGTCACGTAGTAGAATGAGCTTTGCCTTGCTTGAGAATCTAGAGATCTGGGTTCCAGTTATGGCACTACCGTTGCTTGCTATGAGACCCTGGGCGAATCACTTTCCCCTCTCTGGGCCTCAATTTCCTTCTCTGTAAAAAGAGGGATTTGTTTTTAGCCAATCTGTAGCTGATTACGTTCTGTGATCAAGTCCATCCTCTCTTCTGTACCATCTCTGGCAGGTGATGATCTGGTCTCTACTTGGGCCATCTCCAGTTGTCCTGGTGAATATCAGGCCACTGGACCCAGATGGTTCTGGAAGAGAAAGGGAGGCTGGTGACCTTGCACAGCCCTCCCTCACTCAAATCAAAGGCAACCGCAAGTCATGTCATCGTCTCCCTGATGTCGTGGCCCTTTTTGAAAATGAAGGACAAGCACAATGGCAACAACTTGACCATCTCCAGTGATGCTGGACAGCTCTCATTATAAGGAAACTCTTCCTAAAGCTGAGTCTCAGTTGGCCTTCTCATGGCTTCCATCTAGTATTTCTAGTTTTGCTTCTTTAGAACTAGCAGAACGAGGATAAATCCTTCTTCCATGTGACATCTTGTCAGATACTTGGATGGTCGTAAGTCTTTTCATCCTGATAAAGTCTTCTTTTCTTGAGGTTAAACATCTGTAGTTCTGTTCCTAGTATGGCAGTCTTTCAAACATCCTCTTGATTCTAAGTATACCCATGTTGAGGGCTGGCTGATGGATTTATGGCTTTGTTTTGTTTTGTTTTGTTTTTTTTCCACGAAAGAGAGAAAATAGCAGAAAAAACAATGTTTAACTTTTCTAGGCCCACATGTCAAGGCCCATCCAGCAGGAGTACCAATGACCACGGAAGTCAGGTCTGGGAAAGGACCTTTCATGAGGTAGCCTCTAATTTTAGCTCAAGGCTGGTAAAATACAATCAAAGAGAACAGCATTTCCCTGATGGATTGAGACAAGTAGAACTGTTCTTTGGAAAACAAATTGATTTGGGAATCTAATCAAGGAATCAGAGAATTTCAGAGGAGGAAGGACTTGTCCAGCCCATACTTTAAAAGGGATCCTCTCTATCATATACCTTACAAGTGGTCATTAATCTTTGTATAAAGACTTCAAGTAACAGGGAACCTACTACCACTCAAGATAGTTCATTCCACTTTTGAATAGCTTTAGTTATTAAGGTAGTTGTCGTTGTTCATTTGTGTCTGACTTTTTGTGACTCCATGTGGAATTGCCAGGGCAAAGATACTGGAGCAGTTTGCCATTTCCTTCTCTGGCTGTGTGGTAAGGCAAAATGGGCTCCTTAGCACTTCAGGAGTTTGGCTTTTGTTTACTTTGAGTGAAAGTACTTTCAGCTGTTAAGTGCTAAGCCCCAGGCCCAAAGCCCTATCAGGTGTGAAACCTATGTGGGTGTAGATTGATGACTTAAGAGGGGCCAACTCGGGAACCAATGGTCTCTGGTGGTTGAGGCGGGGCTTGAGGACACCAGAGGCTAGGCTGTGAGGAGAGGCCAGCTAAGAGACAACTACAGCTGAAGCTGAAAAAAGCCGAAGCAGGAGTTGCGGAAGCAGAGCCGACCTGTGAGAACCCAGGAGTGCGAGCAAGGACTTGAGGCCAGTAAATATGAATTGGTTAAATACCATCTTGTTTTTATGTGGCCTCCTGGTTACTCCTGTTAGGCGGGCCTACTGCGCCTGGGGTTTTTTGGTCAAGATGTCGGAATGGGGAGGCTGGTTCACGGTTCTGCTGCTGTGGGGCCTAAATAAATGTTTTGTTGCTTTCTACTTAGAGAAGCTCTCATACCTTGCGATTTCGAACCATTCAAACATATATATGATTATATTTGAGATCATAAATTCGGCCTTCCTGCTACACCGGCTCATTTTACAGGTAAGAAAACTGAGGCAAACACGGCTCCAGGTCACACAACAAGTGTTGAAATCAGATTTAAATTCAGGAGGACGAGTCTTCCTGACTCTAGTCCTGACTCTCTATCCACTGTGCCACCCAGCTGCCCCTAGTTATTAGGAGCTTATAAATTTTTAAGTCTTCATCGAGTGCCCAGCATGGTGCCAGGAACTATGAGGGACAAAAAAAGAGAAACCATTGGGGTAAAGAGTCTTGGGCTTGAATCCTAGCTTGTATGACCCTGGACAAATGTCTTCACCCTAATTGCTATCTGTCTCACTTTCCTCAACTTTAAAATGGGAAAAGTAATGTCACCCACTTCCCAGGGTTGTTGTGAGGATCAAGTGATATAATATTTGTAAAACTTTCAGTTCGGTGTCTGGCACATAGGTACTTAAGATACATTATGTGTATATGTATAGATACACGTATTTATATACACATGTGAGTTTCCTTTCTGTATCACCTTTTTTCCTCCATATCTGTATGGAAAAAAAAAACACTAACCCTTGACTTTTGGTTGAATAACAAAGTAGAGCCATTACTTTCTCCTGACAAATTCTGAATTTCTTCTTTTCTGGAAGAAAATGATGTAAGTTTTCATTTCTTGTCTAAATGGCTAGCAGTTGCTAGCAACTTAGCTTTCTGAATCCCAGCTTTCTTCATGCCATAATCATCTGTTTTTAGGATTTTGTTTTCTAGTTCTCTAGATGGTAAAAAGGATTTTGCTGAACGTGGAACACACTTTACCCTCATGGGGAAGGCTATGCTGTCTTACATGTGGGAACATATGACATGGATTCTCACTATTTTGCTCCTGTGAATAAAGAACAAAGTCACCCCCAAGCATAGGACAAATAATGCAGTGACCTGACATACAATAGATGAGGGTGAAAGGAGGTTGGAGGAGGCAGGACAACCAAAAAGGAAGAAATATGTAGGTTCTGAAGCAATATGGAAATGTAACCTTTGTATCGGCATTATATTACCTATTGAAATGAGGAGCCCAGGTATACTTTGTAAACCTCATACTTATCTGGGATAATTTATACCTACTCTGGTGAAAACTGAAAATTTTTGTATTTGGCTTTCTCTCACTAGTAGAAATACTTCCCCTGGTAAGCACTCAGACTCACAAGACATAAACATAGAACAGGTTTTATTTAAACAGTTGTAATTTGTCCTTCATTCTCGAAGAGGACCATAACATCAGGAAAGTGATGCCATAACTTGCAAATGAACTGGATTTAACTGAGGGAGGGTTGTGCAAAGTCATCAGATTCACTTTCTCTTCCAGAGCTATCTGGGGCCAGTCACAAGATATAGATCAGAACAACTGGAAATAGATCCATTTGAACAGTAAAAGACACCGACAGGACTCATACTTGAGCCTATAAAGTATTGAGAACTCCTCTTCCCTTTTTCAGTGTTTTTCAGGTTCCCCTTTGCCCTTATCTTGTTCTATATAGTCTCTGTGTGACTCATAGTACTAATAAGGGAAGGCATGACAGAACAGCAGATTTAGAATTGATGTAAGGAAAAGTGACCTACCAATGAAAAATATTCAGAGGTGGAATAAACTGCTTCCAAATCTGACATCTTGTGATTCTGAATCAGAATCTAGAGCTATGGGGCTCTCTCTTCTAATGGAGTCTTCACACAGCTTCCTCCCCTTCGCCCACAGGTACAATATCTCTTTTAGGAAGTAAGTGGCCAAGCTTGCATGGGGCAATAGAAAGAAGGCTGGAATTGTGGTCAAAGAATGTGGGTTAGAATTCCGTCTTTGCCACTTGTGCTCTCTCTCTGTCTCTCTCATTCTCTCTCTCACTTTCTCTCTCATTCTCTCTCTTTCTCATTCTCTCTCTCTCTTTCTCTCTCTCCATGTATAAGTCTTTTGGGGCCTCAGTTTCTTTCTCTGTCCAGAGAGGAATTTGGATTTAAATGACTTCTCGAGTTAGATATTCAGAGTTCAGATTAAGGCAAGATCAGTGTAGACTGGAAGAATTAAGGGAAGTTTCATAGAAGCAGGGACTCACCTCCAAATCTGTGATCCTACAACTGAAATCCAGCGGATCCGATTCTAGATCTCAGGCTTCTTCCACAATATCATAGCTGCCCCTCATTCTTTTGTTCTTCCTAAAAAATAATTTTTCCTTTTCTTCAATACTTCTTTTAGGCATTGTTATATTTGCAGCTCTAAGAACAGCAGAAACTCAAAGGTAAACTATGATGTGACTTGGTATTTTTCTTAGTTGAAAATATTTGGGAAACTCCAGAGGTTTGGGCAAAGTTCAAAGAGAAGAGGTCTTTTGTGCCTGGAGTGTCAGTCATTTTGAGCTGAATGGTGACTTTTGGACAGCTGCAATGGTCAAACCTGGGGCCTAACACCTCTGCACATAACAAATATCCTACATTTCACATTCTCCATTGTTTAACTAATTGTGATAACAGGTAGAGAGAGATCAGAAAATGATTCCAGTTTTAAAAAAAGTCATTTAATCTATCCCCTGCCTCTGGTCATGTTCATGACCACACCAACGCTACTTCAGAAAGTCAACTGTATACAATTTAATTATAATTCAAATATATGTAATGTTCTATATTTACAAAGTACTCTCCTTATATTATTTCATGTAGTGCTGGAGTCAGCTTTATGTCAGGGTCAGGGAAGGTATTATTATTTTCATTTTCCAGATGAGGAAATTTAGGCCCAGAGAAAGTAACAGGGCCAACTTTGAAATATTTCCCTCACGGAAAGCCTAAATTTTCTTCTCTAGAAGTTGCAATTCCTTCTACCTGATTCTACCCTCTGGGGCCAAGAAGAATAAGCTTAATCCCTCTTCAGATAATATCATTACCCATGCACAAGTCTTCCCGCCATTCATTTTTTCACTCATTCATTCAATCATTGTCATCAAAGACCTAATGTTTATAAAGAACCACAATTATAGGTGACCTAAAGGGAACTGGAAAGATGTATGATGAGTGTAAACAGACCACATCTTGTTACCATTGGTGGTTTACCCAGGAGAAGCAGCATAAAACATATTATCAATCACATGTGTGTGGTCACAAAAGGAGGTAGGTCAGTCATTTGGGGACAGCGGAAGATAGTAGGTGAACAAACTTGAGTACTATACTAGTGTCTATGAATTATTATTATTTTTTTAAAGAACATCTGAAATACAAGCCTATATCCTATGAGGAATATTATGGAAGGGTGTATTTCCTCACTGATAAAATAGGGAGCAGTAAAATTCCTTCTTTGTACAGATTGGATCAGATAGACGATGACTGAGGTCCCTTCCACCTTTCAAATTCTGTTTCTTGGATACTGTGATTCCGCTACCTTCCTCAAAAAGTTACTGTGAAGATTGAGTGTGATAATGTGTAGAAATTGCTTTATAACCATAAATTGATATATGAGCTATTATAATTATCAGAAAGCATACCCTAGAAGTAGCACATCTTACTACACGGGCTAGAGCCCGTCATAGGTGTTCAATGAATCTTAGATAATTGACAATAATTTAAGAACAGGGTATGTTCCCATTCCTCTCCACAATATAACAATGATACGTCCTATTTATATAGGGCTTTAAGGTTTGCTAAACACTTTACATGTATTTTCATTTGTTTTTCACAATAATCCTCTGAGGTTGATACTATCATTAATCACATATTACAGAGAAGAAACTGAGGCAAGCAGAGATTAAGTGACTTGCTCAGGGCCACACCGCTACTAAGTATCTGAGGGAGGATTCTTGACTCTAAGCACAGCAATCTATTCATTATGTCACCAGAAAGTGCCCTTGAGTTGGGCTTGCTATGAGGATCTTGGCTATATATGGGAATTGTGAAAGAATCAACCATCAAGCTTCTAGGATACTGCACTTGGTAGAACCACATTGGGTGGAGATAAGAGACTTTGTAAATGCTTAACAGAGGAGGCAACATCTAGCCCGGCTGAGAAGTGACCGCGCCTGAGGAGGTGGCTAACATCAATAAAGGGAACAGAAGAGGAAGCTTTGACTATTGGCTATTCAAGATTTTCAGACTAAATGAATCAGTGGGAGCCAGGGGCAGCTGCAATATGGGTCCAGGTAGCTCAGAAAAGCTAAGCTAGGCACAAGCAGGGTAGCATTGCTTAACAGTTTGAATTGCTCTGGGGTCTTTCTGTGCTTCAACAACTTTTCAGATGCCCAGAGGGAGTATCCAGTCAGAGCAGTCATTTATACCTTTGTGCAAATGAGTTTGCCAGACCCTTTCCAGGGAGCAGGCTCTAATAAGCTTGGAGGGGATGGGAAAATGTGTGGGGATGCTCACCCTCCCATACAAGTGTGTGAAGGGGAGGGTAAGCATAGGGTATGATTTGAGAGGAAAAGAGAGGGCCCCTGAGAAGATAAAGGGTTGTGAAAATTTCTATAAGTTTTTCTTCAGTTCGTGCTGATGGGAGGGCAGTACAGGTCTTCCTTTCCTTAGATGTTTTAGGAAGCAATTCTGAATAGATCCACTGAAATGCCCCAGGGGGAATCTTGGTGGACTGAAATTCTAGGGTCCACACTGTGGTGCTCTTCAGAACACTTGCTTCATGGGATGACATCAGATTGCAGAAAGTCACCTTGAATCAACATAGAATTAGGGAGACAGACCTGATGCTGAAGGCCAGTAGAGATAATGCTCCTAATAGGAGAAAGTTAGGTGGCACAGTGGATAGTGTAGAGGGCCTGGAGTCAGGAAGACCAGAGTTCAAATTCGGCCCCAATCACTTACTAGCTGTGTGACTCTGGGCAAGTCACTTAACTTCTGTTTGCCTCAGTTTCCTCAACTGTAAAATGGGGATCATAATAACACCTACCTCCCAGGGTTGTTGTGAGCCTTAAATGAGATAATAATTGTAAAGTACTTAGCACAGTACCTGCGACACAGTAGGCACTTAATAAATGATTGTTTTCTTCTCTTCTGATTTCCTGGGAGGCATCTTGTGTATGATGACTGGCAACAAGAATTGCAATATAAGAAACAGAGTCACCAGAAGCTCTGTTTCTGAGCTGAAACAGATGTCCGGGGATCTTGGGGATAAAATTAGTAGCTGCGTTACTCTAGAGAAATCAATTAACCATCTCTGAGTTTCATTTCCTTTATTTAAAAAATAAAGATAATGTTAATATAATTATATTAATTTACAACATAATTATATGTAATATATAATATATTATAAGATACAATATGATACAATACGATACAATACAATATAATATAATATAACATGACATAACATGATGTAATATGATATAATGTAATATAATGTAATGTAATATAATATGATATAATACGATACAATATAATATGATATAATATAGTATAATATGATATGATATGATACGATACGATATAATACAATATGATATGATATGATATGATATAATATAATATAACATAACATAATATAATATAATAATATTAATAATTACTCCCTACCTTAAAAGGCTCCTGTAAGTATAATGTTGATTTGAGAACTCAATGCTATCTTGGGGGCTTGTAGTTTCAAGGGACAGGAACAAGCAGTTACCTTTGAACCCTGAATCG
Organism: Phalanger gymnotis; assembly: GCA_028646595.1. Taxonomy (NCBI): domain Eukaryota; kingdom Metazoa; phylum Chordata; class Mammalia; order Diprotodontia; family Phalangeridae; genus Phalanger; species Phalanger gymnotis. The sequence continues at coordinate 89,566,585 of CM053622.1, forward strand.
AAGCCTACTCGACCCAAACTTAGCAGTGAATAGACCCAGCAGCTGAGACTCTGTGTCCTGGAAGCAAAAGGAGCAACTTATCCATTGGCTTGTGCCACTCCCAGAAGTGTAATTGGTGGAGGAGAAGGATCCTCAAGGCCAGCAGGTATCCCTCCGCCATACATTCTCCTCTATTCGTATTTCAGTTCATCATTACCCTTCAAGGTTGAGCCCCCTCTTCCTTGTGTTGTTGTTTGTTGTTATTGCTTGTCCTTTGCTCTCAAACAGGACCATGACATCAGAGAAGTGGTGCCATCACGTGCAAGTGAATTGGATTTAAGTGAGGGAGGGCTGTGCAAAGTCACCAACCTCACTTTCTCCTCCTGAGCCATCTAGGTCTAGTGGCCAGACATAGATCAGGGTGACTGGAGATGGCCCCCTCTTCCTCGTGTGTATTCAGGAGAGAGAATGTGCCTCACAGCTACTGTTAGAGCAGGTCTGTCTGACTAAAACCCTCATGTATGTAGCCTAACCGTAACCCTAGTAGTTATGTACTTGTCAGGATCTCTCTTCTACTAGACCATAAGCCCCATGAGAACAAGGAGCAGGCAGGCATTTTTCTGGATCTTAGTTTCCTTACTCATAAAATGAGGAGATTGGACTAAATTGTGTCTCTGGTTCTTTCTAGCTCAAAATCTATCCTCCTAAAATGGCTTATCCAATCTGTAATGTCCCTAGTCATGATCACAGCACTCTTCATACAGTAAGTACTTTCTACATGATTGCTGAACTTGTTGAATTGAAGAAATTCTGCCAAGTTCGTGCACTTGGGCCTCTGAATGTGGAGTGAAGGAGATGCCTGATAAAGCTTCCAGGAGGTTCTGTCCTTAGAACGGAGCAGTCAGGAACTTAAAATTCCACCCAGAGCTCACAAATTTCCATTGTCTTTGCCCTGGGCCAGCCTGGCAGACTCTCTCCCCTTTGGCCATCTGATCTGTTTGCTCTGGAAGTCTCCAGTGGGTGTCTTTGGCACTGGGGCCCTTGACACTCGAAAGCCAGCTTTCACATCAGGGCCTGGCAGTAGCTGGGGCCCCTGCCAGCTGCACTTGGACAAAACTGTTCATGGGCACAGTACTGCATTATTCCTGGCCCATGTGGAAAAAGGCCAAGTCTTGCCCCGTTTTAGAGGGATAATGCTGTGGTTTCCTATTTCCCCTGGAATAATGGGTTAGATAAATCTTTTCTCCTGCTGCTTCTTTTTTTCTGGTTTGAGTTTCAGTAAATTTAGTCTCAGTCAAGGCTGCCAGGTAGATCTGCTCTAGCAAAAATGAGGATAATGCCAGTTATATATATACACATATACACACACACACACATATATATATACACACATGCAGGCACACATACACACATATCATACACACACATACACATACATGTGTATATATGTGTGTATGTATATATACATATATGTGTGTATACACACACACACACACACACTACCTGCCTCATAGAACTCTGGGGAGCAAAATATGTAGTAAAATTTTAAGCATTATGGGAATGTGAGCTGTCTATGGGACTGGCATAAATCAATCCTTGATAGCTTTGAACAGGGATAATCCCAGGGTTGGTGTTGGGTTCTAGTCTTAGCTGTTGAGAGGCATCAGAATGGGAATCAGAAAACTGGGGTTCTGATCTTAGCTTTGCTGACAACTCATCATGGGACTTTGGGTAAGTTACTTCACTTTGATGAGTTTCAGATTCCTCATTTGTATGAGAGAATTGCACTAGTCAGGGGTTCATAATCTGGGAGCTGTGAACTTTTAACAAAAAGTATTTTGATTAATAATAATAGCTAGCGTTTATGTAGTATTTTAAGATTTGTAAAGTGCTTTGCATATTTTGCCTCATTTGATCTTTGCAATAACCCTGGGAGGTAGGTGCTATTATTAAACTCATACTATAGATGAGGAAACCGAAGTTGAGGGAAATTAAATGACTTGCCTAGAGTCACACAGCTAGAGTGTTTGAGGCAGGATTCAAACTCAAGTCTTCTTTATTCCAAGTCCAGTGTTCCATGTAGTAAGCTCGTCATTCAAAAAATTCCAGTGACTCCCTATTACTTCCAATATTACTTTAAATACAAAATTCTCTGATTCACTATTAAAGCCCTTTATAACCTGGTGCCTTCCTACCTTTCAATCTTCTCAAACCTTACTCCCCTCCCTGTACTTTTGATTTGGTGACACTGGGCTCCTTGCTCTTCCTCCTATGTGACACTCCCAGCATTTTCAGGGTTGTCCTTGCCTGGAAGGCTCCCCTTCCTCAACTCCATTACCTTCAGGGAAGGAAAGGCTAAAATCCCATCTTCTGCATGAAGCATTTCCCATTTCTTAATCTTGCCTTCCCTCTGATATAAGCTCTAATTTTTCTATCTATCTATCTATCTATCTATCTATCTATCTATCTATCTATCTATCTATCTATCTATCTCTTTCTGTCTGTATCTATCTATCTCTGTGTGTCTATCTATCTATCTATCTATCTATCTATCTATCTATCTATCTATCTATCTATCTATCTGTCTATCCTGTTTTTACATGGTTGTTTATATGTTGTCTTCTCCATTGGACTGTGAGCTCTTTGAGGACAAGGATGTTTTTTACCTTTCTTTGTATCCCCAGCACTTAGCGCAGTGCTTGGCACATAGTAGATGTTTAACAAATTCTTGTTGACTGACTGACTGAGCTGATACAATTAATTACCTTTATAATTGTTTTTCTTCGTAATTCTATATTTTTATGCATTTAAAAATAATATTCTGAGGAATTCAGAAACTTCACCAGATTGTCGGAGGAGTGCAGACGTGAAAACAGCTTAGGAATCCCTGTCCTAGATGAATTAATTCCAAGATCCCTTTTAGTTTTAATATTTTATAGTTCTATGTTCTGACATTCTATGCTTTAAGATCTCTTTAGCACTAATAGTTTATGTTCTAGTATTCAGTATTCTCTTTTCTGTCTTAGACATTCTGTGTTCTGTTTTCTAGAATTCAATATCCTAAGGCTTCTCTCAGTTTTCAGATTCTATTTTTGTAAGTCTCTGCCAACCTTATAATAATAATAATCCTAGCTAGCATTTATATGGGTCAGGTGGTACAGCACTAGGCTCTGGGTCAGGAAGACATCTTCCTCAGGTCAAATTTATCCTCAGACACTTACTAGCCATGTGAACCTGGGTGTGTCACTTCACCCTGTCTGCTTCAGTTTCCTCACCTGTAAAATGGGCTGGAGAAGGAAATGGCAAATCATTCTAGTATCTTTGCCGTGGAAAATCCCCAATGGGGTCACAAAGAGTTGGGTATAACTTAACAACAAAAAGCATTCGCATAGTATTTAAGGGTTTGCAAAGCACTTTACAAATCTTATTTCATTGGATCCTCACAACAACATTGGGAGGAAGATGCTATTATTATCCTTATTTTACAGATGAGGAAAGTGAAGCTGACAGAGGCTAAGTGTCTTGTCTAGGGTCACACAGTTAGTAAGCGCTCGATTCTGAATTTGAACTCAGGTCTTCCTGATTCGAGGCCCAACGCTGAGTCTCTACTGAGTCACCTAGCTGCCTCTAACATTACTTAGCTGTCCACTCAAACGGCTTACTATCTAGAAATTCTGTGAAGCGTGACTCCAAGATTTCTATAGAGCGCTTACAACTTTCTAATGAAGAGGTGGAGAGTGGAGACCTCTCCGTTCCATCCTCTTCTTCAACCCCCCCACCCCATGCCGAGCTCCAAATTGCCAGGAGTATTGCTGCCACCCACATTCTGGTTAAGCTGGTCCAGATGTGCCCTTCCAGAATCTGTGCCTTAACAAACTGTGTGGAGGGAAGAGGCCATAGGAGATACAATCAACACGGGCCAGCTGGGTTATGAGAATGGTATTTCCTGAAACCGAAATTATTTTACTAACCTTTAGGGTTTGGCAGGAGGCTTCCAGACGAGTTAAGATCTTGATTCTAGTAATGTTTTTGTTTCTCTGAGAAACAGAATATCATGTGTTTCTGATTTCATCCACTCTTAGCTCTAGAAAACACTATTGTAGAGTGGCAGAGCAGTCGGGGAAAGTAGAATCTGGGAGAAGGAAGGGGCTTCAGGCAGGGGTCATTCAGCCAATTCCTCCCTGCAGCAGGAACCCTTACAGCAACACCCTCAACTGGTCCTCATTCAGTCCCTGTCTGAAGACTTCTAGTGATGGGGATCTCACTACTCCCTAGGGCAGATTCTTCCATTTTTGTGCAGTTTATAAATTTTCCCTTAGGTTGAGCTGAAATTTGCTTCTCTGAGATTTCTACCCATTGGCCCTAGTTCTGCCTTCTATGACCAAACAAAACAAGTAATCTTCTTTGGTAAGAGAGCCTCTTAAATACTTGAAGACAGCCATTATGTTTTCCCTACATCTTCTCTAGGTTAAACATCGGTAGTTCTTTTTACCTCCTTATGATGTGATCGTAAGACCATTGTCCTGGTCACCCACTTCTAAACATATTCCAGTACATCAAAGTCCTTCCTAAAATCTGATGTCCAATGTTGAACACTATGATTCCCCTGGCTGAGTCAGTACTGTCATGTCCCTTTTTTTGGGCTCTATGCTTCGTAATGAAGCCAAAGATTACATTTGCTCTCTTTACAGCCATCACATTGTTGACTCATAGTGAACTTGTGGTCACTGATGCCCCAGGTCTTTTACGCATGTATTGTTTTCTTATGAAATGCTTCCTTCAAGACCCAGCAGCATAAGACCCAGCAATGCCACTACTAGGCTTGTGTCCCAAAGAGACTTTTTAAAAAAGGGGGAAAGAATCTGTTTGTACAAAAATATTGATAGCAGCTCTTTTTGTGGTGGCAAAGAAGTAGAAATCGAGGGGATGCCCATCCATTGGGGAATGGCTGAACAAGCTGTTGTATGTGATTGTGATGAAATACTATTGTGCTAGAAGAAATTACAAGCAGAATGATTTCGGAAAAAACCTAGAAAGACTTGTAAGAACTGATGCAAAGTGAAGTGAACAGAACTGGGAGAACATTACACGCAGTAACAGCAATATTGTATGATGAAGAATTGTGAATGACTTAGCTATTCTCAGCAAAACAATGATCCACGACAATCCCAAAGGATTCATGATGAAGCATGCTATCCACCTCCAGAGAAAGAACTGATACTGTCTGAATACAGATTGAAGCATGCTGTTTTTCTTTTTTTCCTTCTTTCTTTCTTTCTTTCTTTCTCTTTCTTTCTTTCTTTCTTCCTTTCTTTCTTCCTTTCTTCCTTTCTTCCTTTCTTCCTTTCTCCCTTCCTTCATTCCCTTCCTCCCTCCCTTCATCCTTCCTTCCTCTTTCTTTTTTTTATTTGAGCCTTCTTGTACAAAATAATATGGAAATCTTGTACATGATTGCACATATACAGCCTATATTTGATTGCTTACCATCTCAGGGAGGGTGGAGAAGAGGGGAGGGAGGGATAGAATTTGGAACTCAATACTTTAAAAAATCCAAATGTTAAAAATTGTTTTAACATGAAATTGAGGGAATTTTTTTAAAGGACTCAGCACAAGCATAGCCTTTTATATCAGGGGTTGCTAATGTATTTTTTGTGTATCTTGGATCCCTTGGGCAGTCAGTCTGGTGAAAACTATGGATCTCTTCTCAGAAGTATGCTTTTAAAGGCATAAAATGAAATACATCAGATTACAAAGGAAACCAGTTACATTGAAACACAGTCATCAAAATGTAAAAAAAAGTCCACTGGTTGCAGGTCAAGAACCCCTGTAATATACATGAAGCTCTCCTTTAGCTGTTACTACTCTTCAAACAACCTTTTGTTTATTTTTATGTCTTCTGTTTATCCTTATATACATATATATTGTCTCCCTGATAGAATATCCTTCCTCCTACCTTGCAAGTCTTCTTTATTTATTCCTGTCTATGATGCTTTAATCCAGTGGCACTGGCCTCCTGCTTCTTTAACAAAAAAAAAAAAACCCCAAAACCACTCTTTCTTGGCTCTGCTCATGTCTGGAATGCTCTCCCTAATCATCTCTGCCTACTGACCTCTCTGGATTCCATTAAGTCCCAACTGAAATCCTACCTCTTACAGAAAGCCTTCTACAACCCCTCTTAATTCTAGTGCCTTCCCACAGTTAATTATTTCCTATTTACAAAGAATGATAAAAAAACATTGTCCCTGTCCTCAGGAAGCTCAAATCCTAACAGGGAGACAACATGAAAACCACTATGTATTTACAAGAGATACATAGTATAAATGGGAGATGAGCTCAGAGCTAAGGCCCTGCTGTGGGGGCTTAAAGGGGAAGAGGAGACCAGGAGAAACCTAATTTATTGTTCTATAACCCTATAAACAAGAGAAATGAAGTTATTTAGGTAGGACTTATTCTTAAGGAACCCATACTGTCTCTTAGTGATCACCTTTTCCTTTTCTAAGAGCTTACAAACTATCCCTTTGATAAACTGTATTTGTGTTTCACCAAGAATTGATCCTTCCATTGCACATGTCTCTGACAACTCCCTCATATCCTGAAGACATGCTTAGGGGAGACAGTACATCTCCAAATTATTTAGGCAAGGTTGAAGTAAAGCTGTTGGAGTTCTTGACAGGAGGACATCACATTTAACCAAGATATTCCTCTTTTTCTTGAGGCCAAGAACGCAGGCACTTATTACTGAAGCCATCTAGGAGGAGGTGGCACAGTGGATAGAATTAGATCTGGAGTCAGTAAGACCTGAGTTAAAACCCTGTCTTAGCACTTACTAGCAGTGTGACCTTGGGCAAGTCACTTAACCACTGTTTGCCTCAGTTTCCTCATTTATAAAATGAAAAGAATGATAGCACCCACATTACAGTGTTGTTTTTAGGAGCAAATGATATATTTGTAAAGTCTTTAGCACAGTGCCTGGCACGTAGTAAGTGCTGTATAAATGTTAACTTTATTATTATTGTTTATTCCCTTCCCTTCCCCTCTGTCTCCTAGGGTTGTTGTGAGGATAAAATGAGATAATTTTTTAAAAGTGTTTGTGAATCTTGAAACACTATATAAATGTTAATTGTCCTCCCCCTATTCCTTCTTCTTGCTCTTCTTGTTCTCCTCCTTCTCCTTCTCCTCCTCTTCTTCTTCCTCCCTCACCTTTTCTTACTCCTGTTCCTCCTCCCATGAGCCATGAGAAGCTTACTTCTCAAATAGTCTCTAGGAGGAAGAGCCTTCTACTGAATTCAATCTAATCATATTGAAAAGTATTTATTAAACACCTATTGTATGCAAGCCATTGGGCTAGACGTTGGGGATATGAAAACAAAACAGAAAAGAAGTTATAGTGGCAGGATTGTAGGCATTTGACAGGCAATGGAAGGAGATACTTTGGAGCAAGAATCTTTTTGTCACATAAGGGCCTGCTCAAAAAACTTGCATCGTGACCCTTGGATCCACCAACTAGTCTTTATTAAACACTCATTGTGTCCATAGCCCAGTGCTAGGGCCAGCAGGGTGTACAGAGATATAATAATAACTCATGTTATGCAGCTTTTCTTCACTAAGCCTAACTACTCCTTTGTGGGGTAGGGCTACCATGTTTTACTCCCAGTTTGCCCACTTATTTCTATTCAACAGATGTTTATTAAGTCCCTGATATATAAAAAGCAATTTCTAGGCTGGCGGAAATACACCGTTTAGACAAGACCCAGGTAATACCCTCATGGAGCTAGGAGAGAGATGATACACAAATACAAATAACAGTAACACGTGATAAATGGATAAAGATGTATGCAACCCAACATTTTGTGCTGCATAAAGGACAAAGACGTGGAGCCATTTGGGGGTTGGATTTTGAAGGATTGTTTGGAATTCACATGAGGACACAGACTCTAAGAGGTGATGTGATGTGCTCATGGTCACACAGATCACAAGTGGCTAAGCCAAGACTCGAACTCAGGCTGACTCACTCCAAGCCCAGTGCTCTTTCTAATAATAATGATAGCTAGGTGGCACAATGGGTAGAGAGCAGGACTTGGAATCAGGATGATTATTATTTTTATAAACAATAAATAGTACGTATATTATATTATTATATAATAAAATATCATTCTAAATAATAAATACATATTTAAAGTTTGCAAAGCACCTTACAAGTATCATTTATTTTTATCCTTACAACAGCCCTGAGAATCAAATGCTATTATTATTCCCACTTTACAGATGGTGAAACTGAAGCCTATTTAGTCTAACTGACTTGTCCAGTTAGTGAGAGTCTGAGGGTGGATTTGAATTCACATATTTCTGGTATTCAGTCCACTGTTCTATCCACTGAGTCATCTAGATGACTTTTTTTCTTTTTCTTTTTTAATTTTAATTTTTTAAATCTATGGAATAAAATAAGCATTTCCATAACAGATAATAAAAAAGATGATTGCACATGAAACTGAAAATCTTTTACGTACAACCCCCTATTCCTTTTAAACATATAAAAAAGTTAGCTTGTAAATTTTTTTCTTCCCTCTGCCTCCCTCCTTCCTTAGAAATGCCTTTCCTACCTATTATCCTTATTTCTGTGATCTTAGTTCTAGATCTTAGAACGTCTTAGATCTAGAAGAACCAAGTCAAAGTTTAAGGAGAGGAGAAGGGGAGAGTCAGTAAGGACTTGAAATCGAGGCAGACCGGACAGCTCACCAACCTGGAGGGAGTGCCCTGAGGTGTTTAAATCCTAGACCCACAGCCAGAAGCCACCCGTGCTGAGCCAGACGTCAGTATATCCAAGGCAGCCTACACCCCAACTGAGGTATTCAGGACAATGCTGACAGCCTGAGCCCCTTCCCCGGGGCAGGATGGACCACGTGTCTGGCTTATCCTCTGTGAGGCTTCAGGCTCTTCCACACGTGCATGGCAGCCCCATGTCTTTTACTGGATAATGATCCAGTCAAAGCAGAATTCTTGGTTAGCTCTCGGCGCCCGGAGCCAAGGTCTGACCACAGTTTGAGAGCTCCATTTCTATTTCACTCAGCATTTTAACTTTACTCCCACTAGCACATACTCTGTAAATATGAACACGTATTTCAGTCACTTGCAGAGAAGGATCAGATTCAACTTTCAGCATTTTTGAAACACAGAAAAAAAAAAGAAAAAACGAAATATACAAAGACGTTGCCTTAGGAGTGATCTCTGATGCCTTCATTTAATAAGTGAAGAAAGTGTGAAGGAAGTTAATAATGACAAGGATGACAGATTTCTGTCAACAAGCATTTATCAGCAATAATAACTAGCAATCACATAACACTTTAGGCCTTGTAAGATGCTTTACTAACATTATCTCATTTTCTCTTACAACAGCCCTGGGAGGTAAATACTATCATTGTTGTTTGGTCACTTTTCAGTCATGCTTGACTCTTCCCAGCTCCGTTTGAGTTTTTCTTGGCAAGGACACTGGTGTTTGCCATTTCCTTGTCCACCTCATTTTGCAGATGAGGAAACTGAGGCAAACAGGGTGAAGTGACTTGCCCAGAGCTGCGCAGCTAGTAAGTGTCAGAAGCCAGATTTGAACTCGAGAAGATGAGTCTTCCTGACTCCAGGCCCAGTTCTTTATCCTCTTCACCACCTAGCTGCCCCCAATACTACTATTATCCTCATTTTAAAGAAAGAGAAACTGAGGCACAGAGAGGCTAAGGGGCTTGCCTAAGACTGCACAGTTAGTCAGTGCCTGAGGCAGGATTGGAGCTTACACCTTCCTGACTCCAAGTCTAGCACTCTATACTGCTGCACCCCGTAGTTGCCTCTAACAAATCAATAGGTATTTCTTCAGCTTTATGCATCAGCCGCCGGTGGTAGGTGACAGGATCCAAATGGTGTACAATGTACTGTCCTCATTTTAAGGTTTAGAAAGTACTTTCCTCCCAAAGATCTAGCAATACTTGGAGAACAAGTGCTATTCATTTTTATTTACAGATGAAGAAACTGAGTCTCGGAGATATAAAGTGACTTGTCCTGGTTGTGATGCTCTGAGAATTTTTCCATCAGTCAACAAACATTTATTAAGCTTTGACTATGTGCCAGGCACTGTGCTAAGTGCCAGGAATACAAATACAAGTGAAGAGACAATCTACTCTTAAGTGTGATGTTTAAAAAGGTTCAAGAGACATAGTTTCTGGGCAATTTAATCATTTTATTAATAAGGCCAGCAGGTTATTAATAAAAGGATGATTATTTGGCCGTCTCTCTTAGACCAAAGACAATCATGGCGGCAGACTCAGTTTATACATCCTTCAAACAGACAGCAATCAAATCTAATTGGTTAACATGATTGAAGGTGGGCTATATTAAAATGAAGGACTGTAGTAGGAAGGCCGAATTTATGATCTCAAAAAGGATCATATAAATATCAGAATGGTTCGAAATCGTTGGGTATACAGAATTCTCCAAGCAGAAGGCATCAAAAAATTTATTCAGGGCCCAGAGCAACAAATTAGCGAACCAACCTCCCCATTCCAGTATTGTGAACACAAGCCTCCAGGCCCAGTAGGCCCGC
>CM053622.1:89577248-89634692 GCA_028646595.1 Phalanger gymnotis
TAGCTATAGTTTTCTCGCCTCTCTTCGCAGCCAAGCCTCTGGCGTTCTCAAGTCAACGACTAGAGACCAGAGTCCAGAGACCCATTGCTTCCCGAATTGGCCCCTTTTAAGTCTTTAATCTACGCCCACAGGGGTTTCACACCTGATAGGGCTTTGGGCCTGGGGCTTAGCGTTTAACAGGTGAAAGTACTTTCACCATAAACAAAAGCCAAACTCCTCATGGGCACCCGTTAAACTAAGCCCATTTTGCCTTACTGGCACAAGGACCTAGTATCTCTTGGATAGGGAAAATATCTCTATACCAGACCACTTTCAGCTATACCTGACCTCCCAGCCTTGGGCTATCTAAACAAAAGGATACCTCCATCCAAGCTTGAGTAGAACATAGTGGGCTTTCTCACCCTAGAATAAATTCTTTGCTAGGTTTGGTGGGGTCTGACCAAGATACGGAGAGTCAATGCAATCTCATTATCAATAATGTCCTTCAAGAAAAGGGAACTTTTTAAAATGAGGAATTCAGAAAAAGGGGAGAGCATCTGAATCTCTCCAAGATAATAGTTATTAATAATTACTTCTGTCAGTAAGGTGAATTTTGGCGTAAGGTAGATTTTAGTGTGTGCAAGGTGGATTTTTGTTATTATTTATTAAAGTTCAGTTTCCCAGGATGCATAGCTAAAACAATCTGTTTCCCAGGCTCATGATTCAAAACATCTCCACCACGCTTGTACAGCATTATATAATGATAAATAATATAAACGTGTGTGCTTAAATTGTAAACATCTACTGCGACTGCACAGTGAGATACAGGGGTGAGGTGATGTTAACTTGTGAAGCTATTGCTGGCAATATGCCTTCTTTTTCTGAGGCCCTATGAAACAAGTGGTCAGTGGTCAGTGAGTTGGGGAACCTTCATGGTTGAACGCACAAGCTGGGATGCTATGTGACTTTATCGGCCCCCATCAAGGCTTGGGAGGAATCTGTGTTTGCCTCAACTGGCCCCGGTTGAATGCACAAGTCACGCCTGTCTCTATTGACCCCATCGAGATGTAGGGGTAGTTGCCCCACCCCTTCTCTTGGCCCCTGCTAGAAGGGTGATTAGGGAATACTGTAGGAGTTTGTGGTGCTTCCATTATCGGCAATATTGTGTTAGAGAAAACTAGTCTAGAATAAAGTATATTATTAACCCCTTTGAAGCTGTCTTTCCTGTCTGACCAGATCAAGGGAGAACTTGTGAGAGTCTGGAGTCTGAAACCTCCAGTGCCTCCAATGTGTTATCTGTGAAACAACTTCTCACATAAGGAGCTTACATTGAGGAAGTCCAGAGTACAGCCTGAAGAGGAATGAGACACAGCTGGCCCGGGGAGGCTTTAGGAGGACCCATTCAATCAGAAGAGAAGACAAAGGGATGGAAGGTAGTTCTGTTGCAGTCTAGGGGTGCTGGGAACCCTGAAATTCAAGGGCAAAAGGCATTGGTCCTGCCAGGAAAGAATTCGACGTAAGCCTTCTTTCTGTCAGGCAAGGTTCAATAAAACACAGGTTGGGATGGGCGAGATTTCTAGTGAGACTGCACTACTGGCCAGATTTTAAGAATCTGAGCCTTTGTGATACTTGTATTGACAAGTGGACCAGACTCTTAAGGAATCTGAGCAGTTTGGTAAATGAGACTAACCTTTTTTTATGGTGTGGTGAACAGCCTGGGGTGACTGGGAGGTAACAGAGAAGGGGTCTAGATGGAATCAAGAAGTGGTGGTCTAGGGTGGGGCCAAGTGCAGGCCACAGTGAAAAGGTAGTCGAAAGGATTATTAACTGGGAAGGGCTGGTGCTCCAAGTGAATGCCAGGGACCGGGGCCACTTGGCAAAGTCCAGGGCCTTTTAGGGGTCCATCATTAGTGCTCCATCAGTTTCACTGTGTGAATTCCAGGGCTGTAGTGAGCTTCAGGGTGGAGAGCTGTAGGATGACAGAAGAAGCTGCAGCGTACTTTGAATGAGGCTCACTTACCTCTGGGCCTCAGTTTCCATATCTGTAAAGTGGGAATAACACATACTAACTACGTCACATGATTGCTGTAAGAAAAGTGCTTTGTAGTGCTTGAAGTGAAGAAAGTCGTTTGTATTGTACTTGCTTAACTATGATCTATCATTATGGTTATTGTTATTGTGTTATTACATATGCCAAATAAAAGGAAGCGATTATCAAGGTAGTCAGACCTTAAACTACTGTCCCCCAAGGTGGTAAGAGCCTTGAGGTCAGAGTGGTTTAGGGACTTGACTTCTCTCTGAAGGGTCTCCACATTTTGAACCAAGTGGAGATAACTCTCCCAGGCCTGATGCAACGTGACCAGGACAGAGTACAGATGCTTTCTCACTTTAGTAATTCCTTGGCCTTTAGTTCAGGGAATAAACCACTAATTCTTTCCAAGCAGGGGCTGTAAATTGTCATTATCCCATGGCAAATGTCTGGGCTACTGAGCACATGCATGAACACATGCAGAACTGGGAATCAAAAATCCCTGTATCAGCAAAGCACATTGCCTTCAGCATCCTTCACCCCATCCTGCCCACTCTGGGAAGCTTCAGCCACCCTTTTGAGCACGTGCAAACCTCTCAGCATCTTTCTCATCATTCCCTCATCTTCTTTTTGTTTCAAGTCAACTCTCAGAATGTCAGAGTTCGAAAGGACCTCAGAGGCCATCTTGTCCAACCCCATGCCTGGAAAGAGCTCTCCTCTACAACCTGCTTGTCAAGGCTTCGTCCAACCAGTGGCTCAAAGACCTGCAGTGGGGAGGGGAAATCTGTGGCCTACTCAGGAAGCCCATTCTACTTTGGAAGAATTCTAATTGTTAAGAAGTTTGTTTTTTTTCCCCTTGTGTTGAGTCCAAAACAGTTTCTTTGCCATTTCTACCCATTGTTTCTAGTTTTGTTCTCTGATCCTAAGGGGAAGCAAGTCTAATTCTTCTTCCACAGAGACAGTCCATCAAGTCCCCAAAGATAGAAATCATGTCCCACCCCCTTAAATCTTCTCTTCTTCAGACCAAACATTCCCAGTTCCTTTTACTGATTCTCATACTAAATGAATTCATACTCAGTCACCATCATGGCTCCCCCAAGCTGGATGCTGTCCAGTTTATCAGTGTCTTTCCAAAATGTTGCTGCCTGGAACTGAACATAGTAGTTGGATCAATGAATAAACATTGACTCAGAGATTGTTACATGCCAGATACTAAGGAACACGAGCACAAAAATGTAACAGTTCCTGGCCTCAAGGAGCTTATATTCTAAAGGTAATATGACTAGGGCAAAGTGCAAGCAGAACCATCACTGACATTGTCTTGGACTCTATGCTTCACTTTAGGTATCCTACAATCCCATTAGCTTTCTTGAGTGACATCACAATGTTGACTCATATTCAGTTTGCTTTCTTTAGATTCAAATCTTTCTTTTAGACAAAGTGCTATCTACACTTCCCTATAATGTACTTGTGAAGTGACATTTTTAAAAACTCAGGAAATATTAATTAAATGCCTACTTATTTTCTTCAAGATTCAGCTCAACTTCCACCTTCTGCAGGAGGTCTTTTCAAGTCCTCCTAGCTGCTAGTGCCTTCTCTCTGGGATTACCTTCTAGTTACTCTACATATCTTGTATGTACCTAATTATATGTCTGTTGTTGCCCCTATTAAGTGAGCTTCTTGAGGACACATGTTGTCTCCCCTATTAGAACGTGAGCTCCTCGGGGACACATATTGTCTCTGCTATTAGAAGGTGAGCTCCTTTGGGGCACATGTTGTCTCCTTCACTAGACTGTAAGCTCCTTGAAGCCAGGGGTTGTTTTTTGCCTTCCTTTGTGTCCCCATCACTGAAGATAGTGCTTGGTGCATAGAAAATGCTTAATAAATGTTTGTTGATTGACTGACCTACTGTCTGTTTGTGGAAGGGAATAGACAAAATTTAGATAAGAAAAAGAAAGTTCCTCCCACTTGTAAGCATATACTCCAAGGAGGTCATTGATAAAAAGAAAGTACTCCTATATAGAAAAAATATTTATTTCACATATATGTGAGGCAGTTAGGTGGCAGTTAGTCAAGAATTTGTTTTTCAGTTGTATCTGACTCTTCATGACCCCATTTGGAATATTCTTGGCACAGATACTACAGTAGTTTGTCATTTCCTTCTCTAGCTTATTTTACAGATGAAGAAACTGAGGCAAATGGGGTAAATACCTTGCCCAGGTTCACATAGCTAGTAAATGCCTGAGGCAGGTTTTGAACTCAGGTCTTCCTGATTCTAGGCCTGGCATTCTATCCACTGATCTACCAAGCTGAACAAAATGATTGTACTACATACTATAATGTGGAGCATATTTGAGGTACAAATTAAAGTCCAATATGAGAGGCTGGGGAGGGGGAAAGGTTATTAACATGGGAGAGAAGTGAAGGAATCATTGAAGCATCATATATGTAGGCTTGGAAAAGACCTGGGAAGCCTTCTAGTCCAGCCCCCTCATTTTACAGGTGAAGAAATTGAAGCCCATGGAGGCCAAGTAATTCACCCAAGGTCATACAAACAATAACTACCCAAACCAAGATTCAGAGCAAGGGCCCTTTGCCTCCAGAGGCATCATTCTTTCCAAAGTCCTGGGCTACTTCTGGAGACTGCCTAGAGGAGGTGACCTTTGTGTTGGACTTTCTGTTGAGCTTTTAAATAATGGGGAGGAACTCAGTGGTTGAGGAGGGAGGGGGAGTGTTCAGGCACAGGGAACAGCTTGGACTCAGCATGGGATAGTCCTACAGTTGGTCTCAAGAAGGCAGGTGACTCAATTAACTTTGGAGAATGTATGTCATATGCCCAAACTGAAGAAAATAGCCACAGGAAGTTGAGATTAACAGTCCATGTTGCCTGCTTTGCCCAAGAGCGCCTTGTTCAGAAGCTTCAGTGATTTTTTAAAAATAGTATTTTATTTTTTCCCCCAATTATGTATCAAGAAAATTTTTAGCATTCATTTTTGCAAGATTTTGAGTTCAAAATTCTTCTCCCTCCCTCCCTCCCCTCCTCTCTTCTGAAAATGGCAGTTTGATACAATTGACTTTTTTATTTAAAAAAATTCAGCAAATATTTATTAAATACCTGCTGATTTCTTTCAAGACTCAGCTCAAATACCAAATAGGAGATCTTCACCAGCTGTTAGTGCGCCTCTCTCAGATTACCCTGAATGGGTAGATGAGAACAATTTGTTCCGATGGCCCTGAAGGCAGCTGAAACAAGTGCTGTGGAGGGCTTAGAGCTTGGACATCAAAGACACCAAGGTCATGCACTCCATCTCAGGCCATTGCCAGTCATCTAGACTTTTGTCTTGCCTCTGGACTCCGATGACTCTGAAAGAGACTGACAACTTAACTCTGCCTCTCTTAAATCCAATTCGAGTTCAAGTCAAGACACCACTCATTCAATGATCAGCTATGAATGACTGGGCTCTTCTCAGCAACACAATGGTCCAAGACCACCACACAGGACTCATGAAGGAAAATGTTATCTACATAGCTACATCCAGACAAAGAAGTGGTGGACTCTCAATGCAGATCGAAGCATTTTTTCCACTTTTTTCTTTCTCATTTTTTTAATGCTTCTTCTTTCACAACTGTGACTAATATGGCAATATTTTTTACATGATAGCACATGTATAAACTATCACTTTCAGAAGAGGGGAGGGAAAGGCGGGAGGGAGATAAATTTGCAACTCAAAATCTTGTAAAAAGGAATGCTAAAATTTTTCTTGACCTGTAACTGGGGAAAAAATGAAATACTATAAAAAAGAAAATAAATAAAGTGCCATTGACTCAGAAAAAACCGAAAAGGCATCACTCATTCATAATGAATGGTGTTCTTTGAAAACAAAGGACCACCACCTCCACCACCACCCCCAACTCTGAATTGAGAAAGTCAGAGATTCAACTTGTCTGCCTAGGGAAGGGCACAAGCCTTTATCAGTGCCTGCCATATGCCAGGCACTGTGCTAGGCGCTTTATAAATGTCATCTCGTTTGATCCACAGCATGACCCCGGGAGGTAGATGCTATTATTATTTCCATTTATCTCCCAGATGAGGAAACTGAGGCAGGCAGAGATTAAGTGATTTGCCCAGGATCACACTGCTAGTAAATATAAACTGTGAGCATTTTCTCTGGCTGTTTCCCATACCTGAGTATTCTCTGTCCTCATCACCAACTGGCTTTACTTCCTTCTCTTAAGTCCCAACTACAATCCCATCAGCAGCTAAGTGGCACAGTGGATAGAATGCTGGGCCTGGCCTCAGACACTTATTAGCTGTGTGACCCTGGGCAAGTCACTTGACGCTGTTTGCTTCAGTTCCTCATCTGCAAAATGAGCAAGAAAAGAAAATAGCAAACCACTCCAGTATCCTTGTCAAGAAAACGCCAAATGGGGCCACAAAGAGGTGGACACAACTGAACAACAGTGCACCTTTTCCAAGTGCCTTCTCTTTTTTATTTCCTATTTATTCTTTATATATAGCTTGCTTATACATATTTGTTTATTGTCTCACTGATTAGATTGTGAACTCCTTGAGGGCAGAGACTATCTTTTGCCTCTTTTTGTATCTCCAGCACATAGTGGAGTGCCTGGTATATAGTAGGTACACAATAAATGTTTATTGACTGAGCGAAGTGTGTGCCAACTTATTGGCAATGTGACCTTTCATAAATAATTTGACCTCTTTGTGTCTCTGTGTTCTTTACCTTAAGATGAGGGGTTGAGCTAAATGACTTCAACAGATCTTCTTAGCTCCAAATCAGTGATGTTTATCTCAGAGTCATAGGGCCTACAACTATGTGGGACCCGAGAGCTCATCTAACCTAGCTTATCACCTCTTAAAAGGCGAGAAAACTGAGGCCCAGAGAGGTCAAGTCAATCTTTCAAGGTCACATAGCTAGAAGTACCAGACTCTTGACATGAATCTTAATATTCTTGACTCGAAGTTCAGTGTTCTTTCCATTATAAAATGTTGGCCTCTCATCATTAGATTGGACAGAATCTTCCTTTCAGTCTCACAGCTGGTTGTGCTCATATTCTTAAAAATCTCCTAGAAGAAAATCATTCTTCCTTCCTTTCTGCATCAGGAATAAGCAGATGGCCCATTCTGGCTTTGTTGTGTAGACGCAGGTTGGTTTTGTAACATGGTGTCACAGGAGGTGAATTGGCATTGGTATGAGAAGATTTCGGCTTGTGTCCTGCCTATTCATTTCTTTTTAGTGGTATGACACTAAATCAGTAATTTCATGTCTCTTAAGCCTTAATTTCCTCATATATAAAAGAAAAATGATAATTACTTTCTGTATTCTCCCTCAACGTTGTGAAGCTGAAATGAGATGACGGGTGAAAATACTTTGTCAATATAACGCGTCTCATAAAGGCATACTTCTCTGATTAGTATTCTTATCATATTGCCTACCTAGGGGAAAGAATTCTTTTTTCACCAGGTCAGAAAATATCAATGGAGCGAAGCCTCATTTGGGATATTAAGTTCTGAAAGCAGAGTTTAGTCCTCTTGGATCTTATGACCAGGGAAAAGTCAATGTGTTTTTTCATCATAGTAAATGATCTAATTCTGATTAAATGCAGGAAAGAGCACTTAGGAAATTCACTTAGGCTCTGATGTTTACTACCTGTGTGACCTCAGGCAAAGTAATTTAGCTTGTCTGGGTCTCAGTTTCCTCATCTGTAAAAAGAGAGGGCTAGACAGGACTATAAAAATCCCTTCCAGCTCTAAATCCTGTGAAAGCTTAGATCATCTAATCTGATGCCCTCATTTTAAAGAAAAGGAAACTGAGGGACAGAGAGAGAAGGTGATTTGTCTAAGACCTCAAAGTCAGGAAAAGGCAGATGAGGAATTTGTGTTAAGAATTCTGAAGCAGAAGCCCACTGTCATTTCCTCTGTACCATGCTGGCTACTTCCACCATTTAGCAGATGAAGAAACTGAGGCTGAGAAAGGTAGTGACTTACTGAAGTTAACACAGCCAGTAAGTAGCTGGCTGGGACTAGAGCCAGGTTTTCTGATGCCAAGTCCAGGGCTGCCTCTGTTGTGCTCGATCCCCCATGTGCTGCCAATGTGGAGTTCCAGTTTTACTCAGCTAGGAAACCATCCAGGATCTGGGGCACAGATTTCCGAGACACAAATATTGAGAAGTAAAATGCAGCTGTGCATTGTTACCATGGCTACCACAGACACCTGTTGACTGTGGAGTGCGGAATTAAGAGAGAAGTCATCCTGCCTGTTTGAAGTTTATAATCTAAAGTCCAGCTGCAAAATTGCACGCTTGCTCTGATGGGTAGGGTGGAGTCAGTCAGTCACTGAGTGTCCTTTATCCTGCAATGCTGGACTAAATGTACCAATATGTGTAGATCACTTCACCTATTCCAGTCTCAGCTTTCTAAGCTGCAAATGCTAAGACCAGTTATTATAATGTTAGATCACAGAATGTTAGAGTTTGATAGTTTTCTAGGCCCTCCCGCTGACCCTAGTGACACTGAGGTTCCCAGAGAAGTTCTTTGCCCCAGGTTCTATGGCTAGTTACTGGCTTGTATCTTTACAAGTTACAGAGGATTTACAGCGTCGTCTTATTTATTTCTGCTACCCTGACAGGTGGCAGAAGTATTACCGTTGCTTACTTTCCGATGAGAAGACTGAAGCCCAGAGAGGAGAAGTGATTTGCAAGGAGCTGCCCACTTAATAATTGGTAGAACCAGGACTAGGACCCAAATTTTCTGCCTCTCAGCCCCATTTCTTTTCCTCATTCCCAATAGTAGATAGGTGACCTAATTAATGGTCAGTCATTTCAAAGTGCAATTCAATGAGCCTGGTCTTTGGAATAAGGACACACCCAGCACTGACTTTGGTAAGTAATGGTCTATGCCAATCAGGGTACTTCTTGAGATGGGACCAGATGGAGACCTCAATCCTTTCTTCCTCATGCCAGTGACAGAACCCATAAAAAAAGAGACTTTAGAGTTTTAATGGCTACAGAACCCCCTCCTCCACACAACCCATTCCACCCCAGAAAATCAAGCTCTCTTTTTCTCAGTCCTGGCTCAGGGTCACAAAAGCTTCCAAATTGGCTGCCTCTAAGAAAGAAATGGTTTCTGGGATCTCCTCAGGAAATTTCCATGGACCAGAAATTGTAGTCATATTATAGTTGGGAAGGACTGGGAGGAGGGTAGGAGGGGGTACAAGGAGAAGGGAAAGGATCACATGGACTGGCATAATAGCACTTTACATGGGATCCAAGAAAATTTAGCACTGAGTTGTCCAGCCAAAGGGCTTTAGCTAGAAACATCTCTGGTTGGATCCAAACAGGCCAACTAAGTTTCTGGACCATTCAAATATAATAAATAAATAAATAAAAATGAGAATTTGAAGTATTTGGCCTTGTGACTGAAAACGCATAAAAATATGCTTTTTAAAGAAAATCTTTTTTTTCCATTTAAATCACACTTAAATATTCTCAGTTACCTCTTATATTCAATGGTTGGAAGTAGTTGTTAGGTTAAATACAGATTCAAAGTTAGGTAATCATTGGGTTTGGAACTTGGAGGATCTGTTGAAGTCATTTAGTTAGACTACTCATCTTAAGGTAAAGAACACAGAGCCATAGAGAGGTCAAATTATTTATGAAAAGTCACACAGCCAATAAGTTAGCAGGGCTGAGATGGTTTTTACTTAAAAGAAAATTGAGGAAATGTATGAATCAGGGTTTGGTTCCATGTTTATCATGAAAGATAAATCTTGTGGTTGTGCTTGAGGTAGGTCCTGTGACTTGATTCCAATTGTTAGTTGATATAACGTTTGGCTGCTGCAGAGTCCTTCATGTGAAATGCATAATAAATGCATGAGCATGCTTTTCATTACTCATGATTCTTGAGTGGCTGTAACCAAGGCAAAATCATTTGCCTGAAAGAAATAAATGATGGCCAAAGGGTGACCATTAGGATTGTAGACAGGATCCTAATTCACAAATTTGTTCATTGTTCTTTTTTTTTTCCCTCCAGATATTGTTTGTTCTTTCTCACTCAGCTTTGCATCACCTGGAAACTCTTTCCCCTGGGACATTTTCCACCCTGCTGCTGCTTCTGAATGTTTTCTCTGCTCATTCTTCAAATCAACCTCTGGTTCCAGATGCCTCTGGAAAGGGCATCTGTCAGTTCACTAACATTGTTTCACTCACCATTTTGGTAGACCCCTAGATATGTTATCTCTCCTAGTAGAATGTCAGTTGAAGCCCAGGACTGTCTAGCTTTTGTATTTGTAGCTATAGAGTCTAGCATAGTACTTAGCACAGAATAAATGCTTTTTCATCCATCTATCCATCCATCCATCCATCTACCCATCATCCATCCATCCATTCATCCATCCATCCATCCATCCATCCTTCCATCCATCTACCCATCCATCCATTCATCCATTCATCCATCCATTCATTCATCCATCCATCCAATTGTACAGACATGGCTTTAGAGTGGTGGGTGTAGGACAAAGAGGTTAGCTATCCTGAATTCAAAATTCTGGTGGCATGAGAAAACTGCAGTGTGTGTAGAAGCATGCAGATAACAGTGATGCACATTTCTACAATCTTTCAAAGGTTACAAAATGCTTTTCTTACAATGACTCTTTGAGGTAGGTACCACAAGTATTATTATCCCCATTTGGTAGAACTCTGAGAGTTTAAGGCACCTGCCCATGGTGATACAAGTGTCTGAAGCAGGATCCAACTCAGTTTTTCGGATTCCAAGTCCAGCTTTTCTTCCAGCCTTCACCATGTAGCCATTCACACAATTCGGGAAGCATTGAATGAGGAACTAGACCCCTCCAAAGACCACGATGGTGCAGTGGATGGAGTGTGGGTCTTGGAATCTGAACTGGTTGCTTCAGACGCTTACTAATTGTGTAACTGTGGGCAAATCACTTAACTTCTCTGTGCCTCAGTTTCCTCATCTATAAAATGAGGATAATAGTACCTTTCTACTTCCAATAAAACTGACATTGACAAAACAGGAAATAGACACTTTAATAAGAAGAAATTAAATAATCCACTACTGAGGAGCTATAGAAAAAGATACCAGGCAGTCAGAGAACAAGTAATCCCTATATGAAATGAATTATTTGCCCAAATCAAGAAAAAGACTGAATTAAAACAGATAAAGAAAAGTATAGATCAGTATCATTAATGAATATTGATACAAAAATATTAAATTACTGAGAGACAGTAACATACCTATACCTTTCATAGAATCTCAGAAATGGAAAGGACCTCAGAGGCTATCCAACATATCCTCACTAACCAATCTCCCCCAGATCTTCCATTTTAAGAATTTGGGATTTGGGGCAGGAACGCAAAGGTGGTTTAAAATTAAGAAAGATTAAAATTAAAATTAAGAAAATAATTACTATTTCCAGTCTTATTGGACATTATGTTCTTTTCCCCCATACTTTATGATCCAGTCAAACTGGCCTTCTTTCCTCCTCATGTTCAACATTCCATCTCTCATCTCTGTTGCTTTATAAAGGTTGTTCCCTCTGCCTGGAATTCACTCATGCCCCACTTCACTTCATAGAATCTTTCTTCCTTCAAGACAGTGCTGAATCCACACCTATATGAAGCCTCCCCTGATACTCCAGACAGCTGGTGCCCCTAGCTTGCATTTAACTTCTGTCAATTTAACTATAAGTGTTGACTACTGTATATTTATTCTGTATATTCACATATGTACATATTCATATTATATATGTACATACAAAGGGATTCATAGTATAGATGTTTATAGGGGAACATATTCATATTATATAGATGTGTATGTATGAATATATCCACATTACATATGTGTATGTGTTACATATGTATGTGTGCATATATATGTATATATACATGTATGTGTGTGGTTGTATGTGTGTGTGTATAATTGTTCTTTTCCCCATTAGAATGAAAGCTCTTTGAGAGTAGGCATTGTTTTTTATTGTATTTGTATTCCTAGTGCCCAGAGTAATCCCTGGCCCATTGGAGGTGATTAATAAATACTTACTGACTGGTATACACATGCCAATGTGTACACATATATGTCACAGAATCTCAGAACTGGAAAGACCTCAGAGGCTGTCTTGTCCAACCTGTCCCTTAATCTTCTCTACCATACACCCCACAAGGTGTCATCCAGCCTTCACTTGAAGACTCTACCAGATAGACTTCTATTTTTGTATGGCTCTAATTGCTGGGAATTTTTTCCCCTTATATCAGAAAGAAGAATGCCTCTCTGCCACTTCACAGACTGAGAGCTTGAAGGGGCCTTTGAGATCATGTGGTCCAAGCCCTTCACTTTACAGATGGGGCCACTGAGCTTCAGATATGTAATGTGACTCACATGAGGTCAGACAGGTAGGCACTGGGTAAATCTGATGCAGGCGCCACAAATAAAGGAACAGCAGCTAACCCAGCAATATCAGGTAGATGCTTCGAGACCAAGGCCCAACAGGAGCAATATGATGACATTACCTGAACATATTAGCTTCAGAGGCTTGAGTTGCCCCTATGCATGTGTGCCCTCCATGTGGACTCTTTCTGTTGAGGTGGTTTTGTTTGTTTGCTTCTTTTGAGAAAGAATGAGCCCAGAGTTTAGGGGGAAGTGTTTTGTTGTTGCTTTTATGCCATTTCTTTAAATGCCTTTGATTTATTTGTATACTCTTACTATAACAAGTAAATTCATTGATGGTGGCTCTTGAGTTACGATTTTTGGCGACAGATTCAAAGAGCACCTTGAAACTGGTTTAACCCTCCTCTGAGGCACTTGCATGGTGAATTGAGGGAGTGGCACTAGGCACTCTCTCATAAGACATATTTATAAATAAGATATAATAAATTATACACACATAAGAGATGTAAATCGTTATTGTCTTTCAGTCACTTTTCAGTTGTGTCCAACTCTTCATGACCCCATTTGGGTTTTTCTTGGCAAAGATACTAGAGTGGTTTGCCATTTCCTCCTCCAGCTCATTTTATAGATAAGGAAACTGAGGCAAAAAGGATGTAGCGACTTTCCCAAGGTCACGCAAATTGTAAGTGTCTGAGGCTGGATTTGAACTCATGAAGTTGACTCTCCCTGACTTCTGAGTTGGTCCTCTATCTACTGTGCAACCTAGCTGCTCTAACGCACACACACACACACACACACATACACATACACACACACAGAGTGTTATAGTAGGAGGGAAAATTGAGGCTAAGTTTAAGTGTTGTTCAAGGTGTCTAGTTCTAGCTTGGATCAGAGCCCAGATGTGCTGATTTCCAGTCCAGTGGTCTTTATAGGATACCACTCACTGAATGAATGGAGGAATGAATGACCTTGTAGGCAGGAAGCCATTTCTTTTTTGTCTACTCCCACCTACCAGACTTACTTGCCTTATATTTCATCTTCTTAGGTCTTTGTTGGAAGTGATGAGACTTAGTACTGCTACTCTAATCCAACTTCAGAAATCTCCTTTTAGAAATTCAGAAATTTCCATTTAGAAAATATTATGGGACTTTAAGCAGGATGGGAACATAATTTTAGAGACCGTCTAATTTGCCACCCTGGCAGCTAGGTCATATGGAGGATAGAGCACCAGGCCTATAGTCAGGAAGACCTGAGTGAAAATTACACCTCAGACACTTGCTGGCTGTGTGACCCTGGGCAAGTCATTTCACCCTGTTTGCCTCAGTTTCCTCTTCTGTAAAGTGAGCTGGAAAAGGAAATGGCGAACCGCTCCAGTATCTCTGCCAAGAAAACCTCAAATGGGGTCATGAAGAGTAGGACACGACTGAAACAACTGAACGATAACAACGACAATAAAGTTCATCACCCACATTTTACAGATGAGGAAATTGAAAGCTGGACAGGTTAAGTAACTTGACCAAAGTCACAGAGGTATTAGTGGCAGAGTCAGAATTCAAACCCAGTTCCTCTGACTCCAGAGCAAGGATTCCTGCCTGTACCATCATACCATGACAGCCTCCCTAGATTTTACCAGAAGGGGACAGAAGGCAGATTAGGTGGGCACTGCCTTCTGCCTGGGGTGATTCTTAGAAGCTGAAATATAGTGATTCTGAAATCCCCTCAGCACAAAAAGGCCTGGATCTTTCCCTTCCCCTTATATTCCTACTATCCAAGAGTAAGGAGTGAGTGTCAGAAGTAGGAGATAAATGACAACTCTGCAAGCACTGTAAGGCAAGGCGTGTAGAGATGCAGAAATGGACCCCGCAACACCAGATGTTTACACAAGGGAAAGATTCCATTTCTCCTTTCTTGAAGCTGACTCATGCGCAAGATGGTTCTCATGTATACATAACACACACACATACATTCAAGGGTATGCATAAGACACAAATTATACACACTAACTCACATATATACATGACTCTATGTATGCATATACAGATGTGTACGTATTCTGTATACAGACTTGTAGAGATATACTCATAGACAGCTATATACCCATACCAATACACACATATATACGCATTTGTACAGATACACATTAGTACACACATACCCGTAGTGTCATATAGACACACACAGAGAAAACTAGGTGGTGAAATGTTTAGAGCACTGGACTTGGAGTCAGGTAGACCTGAGTTCAAATACTCCTTCAAGACACTTACTAGCTGTGTCACCCTGGGCACGTCACTGTTTTCCTTATCTCTAAAATGAGGAGTTTGGACTTGGTGGCTTCTAAGGTTTCTCTTTGGGCAGGTAAGTGGCACAGTGTATAGAGAAAGTGCCAGGCCTCAAGTCAGGAAGATTCATCTTCCTGAGTTCAAATCCAGCCTCACACACTTACTAGATATGTGACCTTGGGCAAGTCACTTCACCCTGTTGCCTCAGTTTCCTCATCTGTAAAATGAGCTGGAGAAGGAAATGACAAACCGCTCCAGCATCTTTGCCAAGAAAGCCCAAAGAGTTAGACACAACTGAAAAATGACCGAACAACAAGAAGTCTGTTCCAACTCGAAATCTATAATCCTGTGAGGCCTGTCTGATTATAGAAACCAGACCTCCGGCTTCTTTGATTTATTTGCATAATAAAGAGCACTGGATTTGGCAACTAATACCTGGGTTGGGATCCTAGCTTTGCAGTTGTAATCTGTGTAATCATAGCCAAGTCACTTCATCTCCGTCTCCATTTCTGCATCTGTAAAATGAACAGGGTGGATTGTAAATGTCCCATAAAGTCTCTCCCATCTCAGAATCCTTGAAACCATGATTCAAAAGTATTTAACTTTTCTGATCTGCAGCTTCAGGGAGTCAGAGCAATTTGCCCTGAGACCCTGATATAACGGAAGAGAGAGGGCAAAGGTGAGTCCTAGCAATTCATTGAAACCACTGCCTGACTCACCAATTGCTGGATTCCCTTATGGAAAATCTGAAGTTGTGCAACGAGGCTTAGCCATTAATGACTGCAAACTCAACCTGCTTTTTTCTTTCAAGAAAAAAATAAAAAGAGGGTAGAAATTTCTCCAGTAGCAAATGTGAGACAGAAACACGTGAGTGCTTCAGCCACTGGTCCTGGCCACGGCTGCTGCTCTAAAGTTTCCATTTCATTGTGGTGACTCCATCGGCCCCACAAAGGAGGATTGAGCTTCCATGATAAAGCCACCTCCGCTGAGTTTAGGAAAAATTCAGCTGTGTTCTCCTATTATCATCTGTCTCCTATTCTGACAGGGGTTTTAGCAGTCACAGAGGTTTGAGGGCCTTCTTTTTTTCCTGAAGGTGGAAGCATTGGTTTGTTTCTTGGCTCACAGCCCAAGCATGGAGCTAATGAGTGGCAACACCGCACTGTGCCTGGGACCACAGTGACAGAGAGATGGACAATTCTGCATAGAGGTAGTGAAAAGAATAAAGGGCACTGGGTACTGGTTTTCTTATCTTTGTCTAGATAATTTCTAAGGGCCTTTTCAGCTCTAACCTTCTAAAGTTTTATTATTATTATTAAATATTAGCAATTATTAATCATTTATTTTGTGTTCAGTTATTTTAGCCATGTCTGACTCTTTGTGACCCCGTTTGGGGTTTTCTTGGCAAAGATGCTAGAGTGATTTGCCATTTCCTTCTCCAGCTCCTTTTACACATGAGGAAATTGAGGCAAACAGGGTAAAGCGACTTGCTCAGGGTCACACATCTAGTAAGTGTGTGAGGCTGGATTTGAACTCCTGACTTGAGGCCTGGCACTTTCTCTATACACTGTGCGCAAAGAGAGACCTTAGAGGCTGCCAAGTCCAAACCCCTCATTTGAGATGAGGAAAACAGTGACAAGCCCAGGGTCATACAGCTAATTGATGTCTGGGGCCAGATTTGAACTCAGGAAGATGAGTCTTCTGACTCTAGGCCCGGTACCCTATTCACTGTACCACCTAGTTGCCCTAATAATAATTTACATGATATAACAATTTGAATAATGATTAATGTAATTGTAATTATGTAATTGTATATAATTCAATAATAAATAATATTTGATAATAATTAGTATAAGATACAAAAAGTAACCTAATATTTTGCATTCTTAGGTCACTTACATCTCTAACATGCTATGTTCTATGCACTGGTCCAATATTCTGTGTCATAAGGTTACTTCCATCTCTAACATTCTGTGCACTGTACATGGTTCCTGTGTTTTAAGGCTTCTCCCTTCCAGCTCCTATGTTTCCTCTATGTTGAAACTGACCAGTCTTTAATCTCTTCTTCTACATGCCCAAGGGCTCACTCTCTAATCTATGCTAATGGAGAAAGAATATAATGACTCTCAGATAATAAACATACATTATAACTAAAAGGTTGAATGATGTATTGAAATAAATACTGGGCTCGATGTCAGAAGATGTCAGTTCTAGTGCTGGCTTTGACGGTGTACTAGATGTTTGACCTTGAAAAAATCACTCAAATTCTCTGGGTCTCAGTTTCCTTATATGTAAGAAAGGGCTGATGATGTTTTTCCCCCATTTATGGGAGGTGTTTTATAAATCTTAAAGTGATAGAGAAATGTGAATTATTATTATTAGCTGAAATGTCCCAGAAGGAAGACCTTACCACTGGTTGCTTGATTCAAGTAGCTTGACTAATGGACTACTCAAGTTAGTGGGGAGGGTAGTTTTGGACCCGGGAATTTTTTAATCACAAATCAGCAATCACAGGTCGCTGCAGACTCAAGCTTACATGAAGTAGCCCAGCACTAGGTAATACAAATATTTTTGTGCCCATTTTATGAATGAGGCCCAGAGAGGTCAGAGCAAGGATTTGAACTCGTCTCTTGACTCTAAGTTGACTCCACAACACCTTGTTGACTACTTGGTGTTTATCGACCTTACCAAGCATTTTCTTTGGAAAATAACCCGTGAAGTAGATAATGCAAATATTATTGCCTGCATGTATAAAACAGAGTGATCATAATGGTAAGGGAAACAGTAATCAAGCCATCCAAGCATCATTGAAGGTACCAAGTTGTAGCAACAATCTGCTGGCAGCTGCTGTAGGAGTGTAAGACCCACCAACAGCCAGCACACAGAAAGCTGACAACACAGGTTCTTTGATCTGCTTTACTAAGGAAAGTAACTTTGAGGGGTTAACAATCTTATTTTAATCTAACATATGAATATAACTCACTTAGTTTAGGAGGAAAAGCCAGCAACCTGAACTTCAGAGCAAATACAAACAAATTATAGAGACAATATAAACAGACCAAATCACAGTTCATAGTTACCAGAGAACCAATGGATCTGGGTTAGCAAAACCGGGACAGTTACAACGGCTTGCCCAGAATCCCATGCCACTCTTCCAGTGACTGAGAGCCCCCAAACAAAACATCTGGGTTTCTTCAAAGCTGAAGGGCTCTTAACAACAGCTGACCAGAGTCTCCACATCAACACTCCTCCAGTGAGTGACAGCCCCAGACAGAATGCTAACCTTTGAATTTTTATACTCTATTCCGGGCTGAAGGAGTCACACCTAATCAGCAAAAGGGTGTTAGCCTGAGGCTTTTACTTAGCAAAAGGGTGAGAGCTTGGAGCTTTGCACCTAGTAAGACTTAATCAAAGGCACTTAATAAACTTAGCATTCCACCTTAATTATCAATACACGAGCATGTTTAGCTGGAAAAGAGAAGATTTGGTTGGAACATAATGATTGTTTTCAAGTGTCCAGAGCCTGTCAGCACCATCAGGAGTTAGACTTATTCTGCTTGTCCACAGAAGGAAGAACCAGGAAACAGGTCAAAGTTTCAGAGGGGCAGCCCTCTTCTTGAACATAAAGAAAACACTACCTAAGAATCAGAGCTGGGCCCACATGGATTGGTTTACCTCACAAGGCAGTGGCTTCTCATCAATGAATTTTTACCTTTCTTTCTTCCTGCTGTATGGGATGGAGCCTCACTGACACTTTTCTAGTGGAATAGAAAGAGCATAGGTGACCAGATCACACTGGCCAGACCTGACAGCCCCCCAATTCTTTTCTGACTCTGAGGGTCTATCTCCTGAATTATTACAGTAATGAATTATCCCTCCATTCAACTGAATTTGTCTTAATTACACCTTTTAAAATTTTCTTTTAATGATAGAGTCAACAAACGCAAACATTTCAATAAACAAAGGAGAACAAAAAAGGGGTTGCACATGCAACTGATTTTCTGTTGGAGGTGATGTTTTTGAAAAAGTGCTAAATATCAAATTTGACAAGGCAGTAAGAAAATTGGCCTATTTCTGTCCTTTTCAGAACTGATTTTTGTTTTCTTCTGTGTATTTCAAAATGTTTTATTGATGGCCTTAAAAAAAACCTCACAACTTTTTGCCTCGGTATCATTACCCACCAACTTACCTCCCCCTTCCTTTGAAACAAATAAATATAGTCAAGCAAACTACACCAAGTCACAGGCCACATTCAATAATAATAATAATTATGGTAGGGTGGCTAGGTGGTGCAGTAGATAGAATGCCAGTTCTAGAGTCAGGAAGACTCTTCTACTTGAGTTCGAATCTGGCCTCAGACACTTCCTAGCTATGTGACCTTGGGCAAGTCACTTCACCCTGTTTGCCTCAGTTTCCTCATCTGTAAAATGAGCTGGAGAAGGAAATGGCAAACCACTCCAGTGTCTCTGCCAAGAAAACCCCAAATGGGTCATGAAGAGTCGGACACACCTGAATAACAACAATTATAATAGCTAACATTTATATAGCACTCACATTTTACAGATGAGGAAACTGGGGCAGACAGAGGTTAAGTGACTTACCCAGGATCACACAGTTAGTAAGTATCTAAGGTCAGATTTGAACTCCAGGCCCAGAGATCTTGTTTTGCACCTCTACTCCGTCACTTTGCTGCCAAGAGGAAGGAGACTTATTTCATCAACTGTCTTCTGAAGTCATGATTAGTCAATCCATTGATCAGGGTTCTTCAGGCTTTCAAAATTGTTTTCCTTAACATGATTATAGTTTTAATGTTCTTCTCCTTCTCCTTTTACTTCTCCTTCTCCTTCTCCTCCTCCTCTCCTCCTCATCCTCTTCCTCCTCCTCTTCCTCCTCCTCCTTGCCTGACAAAGGAGTTGAGAACTGAAAAGTTCACCTCTCATGGGAACAGATCTCCAAAGACTGAGGAGTAGGTTGATATTAGGAAGTTTGCACAAAGTGTGACTTATAGATGGATAGACAAGACATTTAGAAGCAGTTACTTAAGGCACTCACTGTGCTAAACACTGGAATGGCTAAGCAAACAAGACAGTCTCTATTCTCAAAGAGCTTGCATTCTTTTTTTTAAACTAATTTTTATTGCTGTTTCCTGTTTCTCACATCACTTGGTACCCAGTGTGTCCCTTCCCTTTCCCCTCCCCCTCCTGGAGAGCCATTCCACATGGCAAATAGTAGTGTGGTTACTTCTTAAGAGAAGACAAATAAGTTAGCATAATTGATAGATACATCGGGATGTATAACACCAGTGGACCTCCCCATCTACCAAGGGGGAGGTTGGAGGTGGCTTTCCATATCTTTTTATCCAAGTCCTGCTAAGAGTTTACATTTTATTATACAAAAGGCAACATGCAAAGGGAAGCTGGAAATAAAGGGTGAGGGAACCTAGATGGAAGAGAGGAAATCCAGAGATCGAATCAAAGGATGAGTGAAATGATGCATACCTGGGGCTCTTACTGACATAATGGTCAGTAAGGGAGTATCTGTATAGACAAATTTAGACTGAGTGAAAGGGAAAAAAACATCTTAAAATTGAAATTGTCTCTAAGTGAATTGGGGAGGTAGTGAATTTCCCTTCCCTGGAGGTGTTCAAAAGAAAATTGGATGGTTGTGGGGTTTTTTTTTGGTAACTTTAATTTATGGAATAAAAGAAGCATTTCCATAACATGGTACCATTAAAAGACGATAACATATAAAACTGCATAACTGCTATGTACAACTAGCTGCTCCTTTCAAATATACAACAAAATTATCATGTAAATTTCTAGTTTTTCTTTGTCAAAGAGGTTCTTTTGGTTATAATATTTAGTGCTTTCCAGATGCAGGATGCTATGATTCTGTAATTACGTGAGCAAATGTACCTTTCCCCCAGGTTGGATTTCTATTCTCTCACTCCTGCTGCCCTTCTTCCTGTAGCAATGCTACCTTCAATCTGGTAAGTAGTGGAAGGAGGGTATGAATTGATAACAGGATCCCAATGTGGCTCCTTATCAGCTTTGTGACTTTAGGCAAGCCATTTCCACCTTCAACCGTGAAATGTGAATAAAAGCTTCTGTTTTACCTACCTCATAGGGGTGTTGCATATTATAAAAGGAGAAAACAAATGAAAAGACTTTGTAAATATGAGCTATTATTATGAAGGACAAAAAAAAGAAAAAGGGAAGCCTATCAGTTGAGTTTTTACATCTTTCTTTAGAAATGTAAAATTCAGTACAGTTTGGAAGTAGCAGAATTAAAAATTAAGTTTCTAACAAAAAAAGGAAAAGAAAGTTATCGAGTGAGATAACATATGTCTCTGTGTACATGTCTGTACTTGTGGGGTTTTTTTGAGGGGGAAACAGGGATCAGGGATAAGTAAAGTCTGAGGTAGAGGAGGCTGGCTTCTCCCTCTATTTTGCTTTTGGAGTGTAAGCATGCTGTCTCCCAAATATTATACCCACTATGTCTACCTTAACGGATTGTAGGCACCTGTGGGCACAGACTGCGGCATTTTTGTCTTTGTAAGGCACATAGTAGGCACTTGAATTATGATAGTTTTATGCATTTTCTTGTCTTCTATATATAATAAAGGAAGAAAGATCATAGAAGCATTTATTTGGAGCTAGAAGAACACCTACTACAAATAGAAGGCACAGAAACGTTAAGCGATTTGTCTAAGGTTATGTAGGTACTAAGTGGAGGCAAAAGGACCCTGGTCCTTTGGCTCCTGATCCAGAATTTTTTCCACCTTACCATACTGCTTCTAAAGTAGTTAGTGAATGAATGAATGAATGAATGAAAGAATGAATAGAAAGCATTTATTGTGATGTAATACAAAACATTATATGCTGAGGATACAAGTGAGACAGTTCCTATTCTAATAGAAGTTTACATTCATATAGAGGAGTAGTGGGAAGTCATAGAGACGGTGAGAGGAGACATTTTGTTGTTGCTTAGTTGTTTCAGTTGTGTCCATCTCTTCATGACACTATTTGGGGTTTTCTTGGCAAAGATACTGGAGTAGTTTGCCATTTCCTTCTCTAAATCATTTGACCAATGAGGAAACTGAGGCAAATAGGGTTAAGTGACTTATCCAGGGTCACACAGCTTGAAAGTGTCTGATACCAGATTTGAACTCAAGGAGAAGAGTATTCCTGACTCTAGACCTGTTACTGTCCACTGAGCCACCTAAGTGCCATGCCAGAAAAAAGCCATAGGAAAGTTGATTGACACAAACTTTTGGGGTAGTAATGGCATTGTTGATTTAATTAAGGTCCCTGAGTTAGAGGTAGGGGAGGGGATGTGGTAGAATTTCAAGGGTATACATGATGGGCAGGTCAGAACCTAAGGAGATGGCAGGGTGGAGCAGGGCTGGGACAGGCTATATATATAGTAGACATATTACATATTTACTAACAGACCAGCACGGGGAGCCCCTAGGGTGAGAATTTCAGAGGTAAGAGGACACTGTGGGCTAGGAAACCGGTAGAACTGGGGAGTTGTTGAGTAACTTTCCACATCCTCATAACACTAGGCAGAAGTTAGCACTGAAGCTGTGATGCAGAACTGCCGTGCTTTGGATTAACTTTGCCTCTAGGTATATTGATCTGGGACCCAGCAATGGACCACTTGGGCAAGAAAAAGATTGTGATTTTTAGGATTTTGCAGAGAGCACCTGAGAACCCACGAGACCTCCTTGTTGACTACCTTGCTTGTGGCATTTATCTGCTTTTATCTTCTGGAACTGCTTTTAACTAAGGGATTGCTTTTACCTGGGGTATTTGAATATACCTTTATTAAAAGGATTGTTTGTTTGAACCCTCGGGACAGAGGGTTAAGTCACTTAAGGCGTGGTCTATGGCCCAGAGGGTGTGGTGGCTCCAGAATGTTAAACTTTAAACACAGTATAAAACCAAATTACCATCATCATCATATTCATCATCCTCATCATCATCATCATCATCCATGAAAACAAGAATAGTCTAGAATGGGATATAAGACAGTAATGCAAAGCACTATACTATAAGATAGAATTAGACAACACCGGGGAACTGGGTGATGCCGTGGATAGAGCACCAGGCCTGGAGTCAAAGAAGACTCATCTTATTGAGTTCAAACTCAGCTTCAGACACTTATTAGCTATATGACCCCGGACAAGTCACTTAACTTTGCCTAAGTTTCCTTATCTACAGAATGAGCCGAAGAAGGAAATGGCGAGGTATTGGAGTGCTTTGCCATTTCCTTCCTCAGCTAATTTCAAACACTCCAATATGTTTGCCAAGAGAACCCCAGATGGGGTCACGAAGAGTATGATAGGGACATGATTGAAATGAATGAACAACAATAACAAGACACATTGTGATTGGAAGAGGAGAGGGAAGAGGTGGAGGAGAGGAAGAGAAATCCGTTAGGAGGAAATCAATGAATACTTCCTGAAGGAAGAGACATTTGAATTGGATCTTGAAGCTTGGAAAGACTTCTACAAATAGAAAAAGAAGGAAGGAAGCAATTTCAGGCAGAGAGGAGAATATCATGAGCACAGAGATGGAGAAAGGAAGGCATAGGGCCTGTTTGGAGGAATAAGTGAGAAATCCATTCTACTTCAAGTATAGGAAGAAAAATTTACACTATTAGTAATATTAAAAACAGAAAACAAATAACATAGCCTAGAGCCATTAAGAATGAAGGATAAATTAAATTTTAAATGCTTTCTGGTTGAATTATGATTTGGAATTCTCTTCCCTCCTTGCCTTCAGAAACAGTGTGGATGAGCAATTGTCTCGTCTTGCTCCAGACGACCGTTGAATAGAAATCAGAGGCTGACAGATTTCAACCAAAGTACTAATATGCTATCAGCCAGGATGAAGTCTGCTAGGTGGTGCAGTGGGTAGATTGATGGCCTTGGAGCCAAGAAGACTTGAGTTCTAATCCTAACTCAGACACTTACTAATTGTGTGACCCTGGACAAGTCCCTTAACTACTCTGCCTCAGTTTCCTCATCTGTAAAATTGAGATAATAATATTAGCACCTACTTCCTAGGGTTGTTGTGAGGATCCAATGAGATAATAGTTGTTAAGCATTTAACAGAGTGCCTGGTATAGTAAGCACTATATAAGTGTTAGCTATTATTATTAGCTATTATAAGAGAAGTTAAGTGATATGCTCAGGCTCGTAGATCTGAAGCTAGATTTCAACTCAGATCTTCTTGGCATCAGATACAGTACGCTATCCCCTGAATCACTTAGCTGCCTTCTTCTCAGTCAGAAGATCTATATTCTCCTTCCAGAGTACCTACTCTGCTCCTAGCTAGCTCATGTGACTGCCGGCAAGTCCCTGGCCTTCGGTGGCTCTCAATTTCCCTCTCCATAAAATAGGGGAGTTAGGATTAGTGAGCTCTTAGATTCCCTTTTAGCCCAAACATTCTATAAGCACCTTATTAACTTTCTAAGCCTACACCATATTCTCGGTAGGAACCTTTAAAAAAGACACATAGGGTTTGCGATTCGAATCAATGCAGGTTTTTTTTTCTATGATGTATTCTTGTTATCATCTCCAAGAGAAGGGGGAAAAAGAGGGGAAGGCAGAACAGTTGCACAATGGATTTTGTCAAGGGTAAATTTCTCAAGAGGCTTTGCCTAAAAATATGTATATGGTCTAGAGGGGAGCACAGGACCTTTGAGAAGGCAGCCTGAGGAAAAGGAATGTAGGATGATGGCTCATGGATTCAAATATGCAAAATTCCTTGTTTCTGAGTGAGTCAAAGAACCAGACTCTTGACTGTGGGCATTTCCCACACCCAGCCATATGGGCTGTCTGCTCAGCTTCTGGCCAAACTCAACGCCCAATCTGAAACCACTGATGAACCAACCCTTCCCTTGGCCCCCACCTCCGAACGCGCGCACACACACACACACACACACACACACACACACTCTGCCATGTTCAATGGGACATGTGCTGTAACAAGGCAAAGGGTGCTATAAGGGCCATAATGTATATGGATGTAACCAGAGAGCTAGAGGGCAAAGGGGAACATGACACTAAGTAGGGATTAGACAACACCACAGCAAAAGGCTTCAGGAAATAGACTGGTTACTTTGGCTCCATAGTACAGAAACACCTCACTTAGTCATTCCTTCTTGGACTTGGTATAGAACAAGGAATGGAGCAAGGAGGCCTCCAAGAATTCCAAATTAATAGCAAAGTCTGTTCATTCAAGTTTCAACTGCCATTCTCATAAGAGAGCCCCTCAGGGCTTATTAGCTTTTATTTTATACACTATTCTAATCAGTTTGGCTGTTTTTCAAACCTGCACTGTATTAGAAGCTCTAAATTAGAAGAGCTATTGGTACTGTTTGTTCTATCTCTCCTAGAGACACTTAGAGAAAGGTCGTGGTCAGGACTGGAGTTCAAGGAGGCTTCTCGTGGCCCTGTTGGAGATCTCTGGGACCATTATGGGTGAACTGGGAGGGAAAGGAAGTCATCAGTGAGCCAGTCTGACTTCATGAAGGACAAAAGGCAGAAAGGAGCAGGCTGTAGGTTTACTATATAAGACCCAGCTCAAGGTTTTAAATACATACAGCATTCAGCAACAGGGAGGCTTAAGTTCAAAATCAATTAATCAAACCAAGTATTTATTAAAGTCCAGGCACCCCTGTTAAGTACTGGGAATACAAAGAAAAAACAGTTCCTGCCCTCAAGGACCTAACATTCTAGTAAAGGAGAAAACATGTTAGTAATTAGGTACATACGAGATTCACAGAGAGTAGAGGGCAGCTCACTGTGGGGAGCAAGGCTTCCTCCTGCTGCCCTGAGCCAGTGGGGGACAATGACAGAAGCAGACACATTGACAGCAATGAGAGTTCAGAGCAGACAGTTTGAGGATTACAGAACAGAGAGAAATCTCTTTAATGTTCTACTTTATATAGAAGACAGCTGGATTCTCCTATCTGCTTCTGCATTCAATTTATTGCTATGTATTGTTTTGGTTGAAGTATGTGAAGAAACTATTACCTTATAAGTTGGAAAAGGGAAGAGTATTTTAATAGGGAAATAATGTCTTAGTATTATTATAACATTGTTTTGAACTCATGAACCCCTCTAAAAGGGTCTCAGGGATCCCAGACCATTCTTTGAGACCTGCTGCCCTCAAGTACCTCAGCCTGTTCTGGGTACCCAAAATATGCTTGCCGATGGACTTGTCACCAAGATGCTAAACTCAGCAAGCTGAATAGAGCCAGGTTTCTTTAAGGGTCCCTACCTCCTGCCGTTTGGCTGACAATGAAAGAGATATTAACTGTAGGTGTTTGTTACAATTCAAAAGTAATTTTGACCCCTCATTTTACTAAGAAAACCGAGGCCATCCATTGAGAACACTCTCATTTCTTTTCCTTCTTCTCTGGATCTTCATCCAAACTTTTCCCTCTTTGTGGCCTTTGAAGATGAGTCTGTGTGTCTCTCAGGCTCACCAAGGGTACCCCAAGGACTTAAAGCTCAGGTCCTCTTAATCCCAGGCCAGATCTCTACTCACACTATCTACCACACTGCCTTTCCTACTGACAGCTGCCTTCCTTAAAGAATTAGTAAATGAACGATAGTGAGAGATCCTGAGCTTGGCATTGTTGATGTTTTCCCCCGTTGCTATAAGAAGCAGATATGAATGGGTCAGTGCCCCAGGGTTTAAACATCCTGGAGGAGTGGAGGTTGCTTTCCTAGACCTCTCCTTCTTATATTCTGCTTGGACTATTGCAAAAACCTCCTAGTTGGTCTCCCTGCCTTAAGTCTCTAACCACTGCAATCCATCCGCTATGCAGCTGCCAAATCATCTTCCAAAAGCTCGTGTCTGACCATGTGATTCTCCTCAAACCGCCCTCTCCCTGCTCTGCTTCCTGGCTTCCCTGGCTTCTTTCAAGACTCATTTCAAAGATTACCTTCTACAGAGAGCCTTTCCAAGTCCCCTGCACTGCTAGTGCCTTCCCTTTCACAGTACCTTCCAATGACACTGTATATGTCTTCTATATCGATAATTGTTTCCATGTTCTCTCTCCCATTAGAATGTGAACTCCTTCAGGAAAGAGACAGTGTTTTTGCCTTTCTTTGTATCCAGAGCTACTGGCACAGTTTCTGATACATAGTAAATACTTAATAAATGCTTGTTGATTGGATTAAGGTTAGGAGCATTAGGTTTCTCTCTCTCCTGTACTTGAGATCATACTTTTCTTTATGACCCACCCCCAGATGTTTTTGCTCCCGGTGAATATAGTCCTAATTACAATTCTGCCTTAGATTCCAGTTACCTTCAGGACCTTATTTTAAAAAAATCACTTCCTCTCCCTCCTACTAATTCTCTACCTGCACACTGGTCTCTTCTCCTTAGTCTATAACCGTGCTCAAGACTTCCCCTTCCTAAAAGGAACAACAGCGACAACAAAAAACCAGAGACTCCTTTTAACCCTTGCCAATACCTCAGACCGCCATCTATCATCTTCCTCTTCACTTAGCCACACTCTAGAAAATGTAGTTTACACTCACTCCTCTACTTCCTCACCTCCTACTCACTCCTTCACCTTCTGCTGGTTTCTGTCTCCATCATTCTACTGAAACTGCTGTCTCTAGGCTCATCCATGATCTTATTGGCCCATCCCAGGGCTTTTATTCAGTCCTCCCACAGCCTTTCTTTAGCACTCAATGTTGCCGATCTCTCCTAGTTCCCTCTTCTTAGACCCTCTCTGGTTTTTAGAGTGCAGCATTTGTCTGCCTTTCTAACTGTATCATCATGCTTTTCATTTTCCTTCCCCGGATCCCTTAATTTAGTCATTCCTCTGCTCTCTGTCTCCCCTATTCCTGGGCTTGAAGTGTCTTCTCTATGCGGGTGACTTCCAAATCTGCATCTCTAGTCCCAGACTTCCCTTCTGATCTTTAGACTTTGTTTTCCATCTAAGTATGCTCTGTACATAACACACTTTTAATAAATGTTTAGCCTGTAATATAACTGGGAAGCTGACTGATTTATGCAATACTTATTAGGTTTGGGACCACCAGCAAGTAATTGAATCAATTGATCACCCGACAAGCATTTATTGTCTCTAAACATTGAGGAAATTGTAGCTCAGTTACCTCATCTTTAAAATGAGAATATTGATATTTGTGCTACCTGAGAATTTCCTTCAATCCAGTTGACCCTCAAACTCAACAGTGGCCACTATGTTGGAAAAGATAGTTTATGTCCCAATCCTAAAGAAGGACAATGCCATGGAATGTTCAAATTCCCAATCAATTGCCTCATTTCACATGCCAGCAAGGCTATGCTTGAGATTCTGCAAGCTAGGCTTCAGCAATATGTGAACCAAGAATTACCAGAAAAGGAAGCTGGTTTTCAAAGAGGCAAAGGAACTAAAGATCAAATTGCCAACATTTGCTGGATTCCAGAAAACAAAACAAAAGAAAAGAAAACAATATCTGCTTTTGCTTCATTGACAACACCAAAGCCTTTAACTATGTGGATAACAACAAAATGTGGTAAGTCCTCAAAGAGATGGGAGTACCAGATTATTTTACTTGTCTCCTGAGGAACATCTCTGCGGGCCAAGAAGCAACAGTTAGAACTAAATATGGAATGACTGATTGGCCTAAGATCAGAAAAGGAATATAACAAGGCCGTATATTGTAAACTTATTTATTTAACTTACATACAGAGTATATCATGTGAAATTCCAGGCTGGATGAATCAAAAGCTGGAATCAAGGTTGCTAGGAGAAATATCAATCGTCTCCAATATGCAGATGATACCACTCTGATGGCAGAAAGTGAAGAATTAAGAAGCCTCTCGATGAGGGTGAAAGAAGAGAATGTAAAAGCTAGCTTGAAGCTTAGCATCAAAAAACTAATCCTGGAAATTGGTCCCATCACATCCTGACAAATGGAGAAGAAATGGAAATAGTGTCAGATTTTATATTCGAGGGTTCAAAGATCACTACGGTTGGAGACTGCAGCCATGAAATTAAAAGCCACTTGCTTCTTGGAAGGAAAGCTATCACAAACCTGGACAGTGTACTGAAAAACAGAGATACCACCTTGCCAACAATGGTTATGATTTTTCCAGTAGCAGTGTATAGCTGTAAGAGTTGGACTATAAGGAAATCTGAGGATTAAAGAATCAAGACTTTTGAATTGTGGTGCTGGAGAAGACTTTTGAGAGTCCCTTGGATAACAAGGAGATCAAATCAGTCAATATTTAAAGAAATTAATTCAGGGTACTCATTGGAAAGTCAAATAATGAAACTGAAGCTTAAATACTTTGGTCACATAATGAGTAGATGGAACTCATTGGAAAAGACCCTGATGTTGGGAAAGATTGAAGGCAAAAGGAAAAGGGGATGGCTTAGGATGAGGTGGAGAGATAGTGTCATGGGAGCAACGAACATGAACTTGGGCAGACTTTGAGAGATAGTAAAAGATAGAAGAGTCTGGTAGGCTACAGTCTATGAGGTCTGACAATGAGACTGAACAATAACAAATATTACACAGGCAATTGACACTATAGCCATATGGTTAATTATAACACAGTAAAGTGAAATTGCCAGTTATCTGTCAAGTACTCCCGTCTCGTAGAAGACTTTGCCTAAGCATTCCCTCAATATTGGGAAAGATTAAGGAAGGTTATTAGACTCTGAAAACAGTGGGAAAATAGAGGGTAAGTGCCTGGAGCTGAGATTGCTTTCATCAATTTCTGAGGTTTCATGGAAGTTGTCATTCCAGGTCCACTCAGTCTCCTCCTTTGCTCACTGTTCTGTCTAGTCCCCACAAAGGCTTGGGCTTATATTTGCCCCAGAGTCCATGCTGTCTAAAACATGTGTGAGCAGCAGCTTTGGTCCATTGCCTTGTGCATCAAAGGCCACCAATGAAAGTTCAGATCCACTGGTCATTCCAACAGAAACATGAAGCAGCAATAAGCCAGAGTATGTGTATGTATGTGTATATGTGCATGTGGGGATTGTTATACGTCCTGCCAACTGCTCTCTGTCTCTTCTCTTAATATTCTGGCCAGAGGGAGAGGACTCAGATGAAAATGAAAGACCAAATAGTCCTTCCCAAGGGCAGAATCAGTGACAGGACAAAAGAAGAAAAAGATAATATGTGGTCACCTGAAAAAATTCACCTTAGGTCTCAACCTCTTACCTTGCTTCATTTCTCCTCTGAGTTCTTACTCAGACAGTACTACTTTCTTTTTTTTTTAAATTAATTTTTTTATTTTTAGTTTTCAACATTTACTTCCACAAGTTTTAGATTTTCTCCCCCTTGCTCCCCGCTCATTCCCCAAGATGGCATGCAATCTGATATTGCCTCTACACATACATTCATATTAAACATATTTTCACATTAGTCATGTTGCATAGAAGAATTATAATGAATGGGAGAAACCATGAGAAAGAAAAACGAAACAACAAAAAAGAAAATAGTCTGCTTCACTCTGCATTCTGACTCCATAGTTCTTTCTCTGGATGTAGATGGCATTTTCCATCATGATTCCTTTGGAATTGTTTTAGGCCTTTGCTGAGAAGGGCTGAGTCTATCAAAATCAGGCATCACACACTATGGCTGTTACTGTGTACAATGTTCTCCTGGTTCTGCTCAATTCACTCAGCATCAGTTCGTATAAGTCTTTTGAGGTTTTTCTGAAGTCCACCTGTTAATCATTTCTTCTGGCACAATAATATTCCATTACTTTCATATACCACAACTTGTTCAGCATTCCCCAATTGATGGACATCCCCTCAATTTCCAGTTCTTGGCCACCACAAAAAGAGCTGCTATAAATATTTTTTTTTACACGTGGGTCCTTTTCCCATTTTTATGATCTCTTTGGGATACAGACTTAGAAGTAGTATTGCTGGGTCAAAAGGTATACACATTTTTATAGCCCTTTGGGCATAGTTCACAGCTGGATCAGTTCACAGCTTCACCAACAATGAATTAGTGTTCCAACTTTCCCATATCTTCTCCAATATTTACCATTTTTCTGTTTTGTCGTGTTAGCCGATATGATAGGTGTGATGTGGTACCTCAGAGTTGTTTTGATTTGCATCTCTCTAATCAATAGTGGTTTAAAGTATTTTTTCACATCACTATACATAGCTTTAATTTCTTCCTCTGAAAACTGCCTATTTATATCCTTTGACTATATATTAGTTGGGGAATGACTTGTATTCTTATAAATTTGACTTCATTCTCTATATATTTTAGAAATGGGGCCTTTATCAGAGACACTAGTTGTAAAAATTCTTTCTCAGTTTTCTGCTTCCCTCTTAATCTTGGTTGCGTTGGCTTTGTTTGTGCAAAAACTTTTCAATTTAATGTAATCAACATTATCCATTTTGCATTTCATAATGTTCTCTATCTCCTGTTTGGTCGTAAATTCTTCCATCCTTCATAAATCTGACAGATAAACTATTCCTTGCTCCCCTAATTTGTTTATGGTATTAGCCTTTATCTCTAAGTCATGTACCCATTTGGGCTTTATTTTGGTATATGGTGTCAGACGATGGTCTATGCCCAGTTTCTACCATACTATTTTCCAGTTTTCCCAGCAACAGTACTACTTGCAATGCCCTGCTGACTCAGTTTCCCTACATCAGCTCTCAGAGTCCATCTGGCTTCCTTAAAGATGAAATGCATTTCAGACCTCAGTATATAGTCTTCTTTTTTCTTTTTCTTTTTTGGAGGGGGGAAGGCAGGGCAATTGGGGTTAAACGACTTGCCCAAGGTCACACAGCTAGTAAGTATGTCAAGTGTCTGAGGTTAGATTTGAACTCAGGTCCTCCTGACTCCAGGGCCGGGGCTCTACTCACTGCGCCACCTAGCTGCCCCCTCATTGTATAGTTTTACTGTTATTTTAGCAGACTTCTACTACACTTAACAAAACATTAGAGCTGATTCTACCGCCCTCTATAATGTGCTCCACACTTCAGTTGAAATGGACAAGTCTCTGTTGCCTCTCTCCACACCCACATCTACTCCCCATCAAGCTTCACCCATTCCCGTCACAAAGTCTAGCCTTTACTCATGCTCTTCCCTCTTCCTGGAATGTCCTACCTCTCCCACTTCCCCTGATGAATTCCTACTCATCTTTAAAAGCATAGCTCAACAGTCACCTTACCCAGAAAGCTTTCCCTGAGCCTCTCTGTCCAGAGTTCTTTCTGCCTTAGACTACTCTAGCCTTTTATTCTATACCTCTGTAATTAAAGAATTGTGCAATGTTGTGCATTATTGCTATTTATATTTATTTCATATCTCCCTACTAGACTGCACACTCCAAGAGGGCAGGGATGCATTTCGTCTAAACTATGCATCTTCCCTAGTGACCCAGTATAGCATACTGCACGCAATTAGGTATTTAATCAATGCTTTTTGAATTGAATTGGAAAAAAAAAGCCTTAGAAGTAATCTTCTTGACTCTGTTAGTTGCATGTGTAACATGAATGTTTTTCTCCCACCTTCAGCCCCCACTACACAAGGAAAGGATATCAAAATGGAGGTTGTTCTCTTCGTGCTCAGCCCTCTGAATGGCCATCAATCCAATTTGGAATCTTTTTGAGCACAGCAATGAAAATGAGGTCAAAATGGAGGCTGTAACCTTTGTTCTCAGCCTTCTAAATGGTCACTGCTCCAATTTAGTCTCTTTGAGCATAGCTCCCTTCTTTGACTGAGGAAGAAAACCATGGGGATCTATTTGCTCTTTGGAACAAGTTGGCCATAAGGGTTTGGCCATTTCTGCTTTAGTAGAGTCAGTCAGATAGCCAATATTTATGTGTGGCTTGGAACAGATTAGTTCAGATGTAAGAGAAGGAAACTCTTCATTAGAGAGACATCCTGGTGCAATGAAAAGGATCCTGGATTAGGAGCCAGAAGGTATGGCTTCCAGCTTCAGAGCTTCCTCTAACGAGCTATATGACTTTGGGCGAGTCACTTCAGCTTTCCCAAGCTCTTATTTCTTTTGTAGAGAGAGGGAACAAGACTAAACTCTCTTGCCAATTCCTTGTAGCTCTTACGCTATATGTC
The DNA here is from genome assembly GCA_028646595.1 of Phalanger gymnotis. Taxonomy (NCBI): domain Eukaryota; kingdom Metazoa; phylum Chordata; class Mammalia; order Diprotodontia; family Phalangeridae; genus Phalanger; species Phalanger gymnotis. The sequence goes on from CM053622.1 coordinate 89,610,047, forward strand.
TTGATATTTTTAATATTCTAAAGGTTACCTGATACCAACATCTCTTTCCGGCTCTAGATTTTATATTCTAATGTCTCTTCCATCTTGGAAACGAATGAAAAAGCATTTATGAAGAGCTCACTATGTGGTAGACACTGTGGTAAGTGCTGAGCACAAAAACGAAAAAGCAAAGACATCCCCTTCTCTCCAAAAGTTTATATTCTATTGGGAGAGACATCCCATATAAGGGAGTGATGTCCAGGGAGGGGTGTTTTGTTTTGGAAAGTTACAGAGGATCCATATGGAGAAGGCGGACATACTTTCCCAGGAGTATTGACAAAATTGGTTTGATTATGGTTCCAGAACTGGAAAGGAGGTGGCAGAAGGTATGGTTCCAAGCAGGAAGGAAGCCAGCAAGAAGATGGCAGGGAAACAGAGTATGTTTGTGTTCTAAAATTCTTTCCTATGGTTCCTTCCAGCTCTAATATTTCCTGTTTTAACATTTTACATTCTAAATTCTCATCTAGTCCTGATATTCAGTGTTCTATTATTCTGTTACTTGGATTCTATGTTCTACAATCGTTTCAATGTTATATAGTCTAATGCTCTTGCTTTCTATGCTATATAGTCTAATATTCTATAAGACAAGGTCCTTTCCAGCTTTAACATTCTGTTTTATAGTCTAAGGTCCCTTGAATCCAAGGGTACGCCTTGTGCTGGCTCCCAGGAGCCAACTGATGAATTTTCAGTGTGAGCATTTATCCCTCAGAAATTGGTAACAGAAATTGGAAACAGGTAAACAGAAATTGGTTTGTTTTGTTGTTTTAATTCAATTGAAAAAGTGACCGGGAAAATGTTAAGAATGCCAAATAAACTTAAAAATGCTAAGTATGTACATTGTTTCATTTCCAGATTGCTGCTTCCATCTCGAAATCCCTGCCTTAGGGAGTGCAGAACTTCTTTTCTGGAACTCAAAAGGAAGTTTACTAGGGAAGACATCATTGCTGAGAAGCCTTTTCATGAAGCAAGGTTGCTGCCCTTTACACACATAGATGACATCATGAGTGTACGTGGGAGAGTGGCTGAATTCAGCTTCATGTGACTGGTAGTCCCTCCCACACAGTTTCGGCAAAGAAGGCTGGACTTAGCTGGGTGAACGAAGGGGTTGTTTGGCCAGGCTTTCCCTGGCGAGGCTCATTCTCTGCCTTGCATGCAAATACTATGAGTAGTCCTCCCCAAGGGCCCCCCTGACCAAAAATAAATCCTCCCATTCCTTTACGCCAGGGTCCCGAAATTCAGTCAGTCAACTAGTACATACAAATATATTGTGATGTAGTGGAAAGAACATTAGCACGGAGAGTCAGAAGATCTGGATTCAGTCTCCAACTTTCCCCATGATTCTCTGAGTGTCCTTGGTCAGTCGTTTAGCTTCTTCTGAACCCAGTTTCCTCGTCTATGATTTGGTTAAAAAAAAAGAAAAGAAAGAAATCCACGCTTCCATTGTCATCTTCCATTGATGGAGATCACAGGCCATCCATGCCATGTTTAATAGTCTACATGAGCCATTGTGGCCAAAGCAATTCGACCAAACTTCTAGAAATGGGCCCTCTTTAAGATGGCTAGGCTGGCTATCAGCCTAGATAATAGATAATAGACACATAGTAAGTAAGTTAGACCTGTCCTCAAATCCATTTCAGTTGGGTAGGATTAGAATTTGCAATCTGAAGACATAGCTTCTGAGAACCCAGGGTCACTGCCATGCCTGACAAGGCATTGGTGGCATCAGAAGAGAATTTTCATGGTGTCGTACCAAATAGTTATAATAATGCACATTCTACCTACCTTTGCCTTATTGGGAAGGTCCAATATAATTATGCCATATAGTGATAATAATAATTAGTATTTATATAGCATTTACTATGTTCCAGGCACTGTGCTATATTTTTTACAAGTATTATCTCATTTGATCCTCACAATAACCCTGGGAGGTACGTATTATTATTATCTTCATTTTACAGACAAGGAAACTGAGGCAATCAGAAGTCAAATGACTTGCCCAGGGTCATACAGATAGTAAGCATCTGAGAGTGGATTTGAATACAGACCTTTCTGACTCCAGGCCTGGTACTCTATCTACTGTACCATCTAGCTGTCACATGCAAAGCATTCTGTAAAGTGTAAGGTACAACATGAAAGTAAGGGATTTTATGAGATGAGATGGGCAGGTACAAGTTGGATTCAACTTCTCAGGCCCCTTCCTATTAAGAAGTTCTGGGTTTATTACTGTATAGTTGTTTCATGCACGATACTCTTGCTGCCCTAACTATACTCTGAGTTTTGGGAAGGCAGGACTTCATATTTCTTGGCATCCTTCACAACAACCTAGGAAGCACTGGTGATAAAATGCTCTGGCAACATCACGAACAACAACTCACAACCTAATCTTTGCTAAACTGTTAACTAAAGGTATCTTTCCCAGGTAACAATCTTGTAACTTAAATGGGTGACTGATGGTGGAATTCCAGGTATCAGTGTAGGCTGCTGGGGAAATAGTCTGGAAGCTAACACAGGTTAATGTCAAAGCATTTAATGAAGTTTTCGCCTCTTTGTCTTTGTTAGCTCTTCACATAGTGCCTAGAAAGTAAGAGGCACTTCATAAATCCTGGTTGACTCATTAATTAACTCATAAGGTAAGAAGTTAGATATAGATTTCTTCCTACCTTTCCTTATCACCATTTAAAAAATGCAATGCAAGAAAGAAACGGAAAGAATGAGAAACTCATAGGTAAGGTGGCCATAGTGGTTAGAGCACTGGTCTTGGAACCAGAAAGACTCACCTTGATGAGTTCAAATCCTGCCTCAGGCCAGCTATATGACCCTAGGCAAGTCACTTCACGCTGTTTGCCTCAGTTCCTCATCTGTAAAATGAGCTGGAGAAGGAAATAGCAAACCACTTCAGAAGCTGTGCCAAGAAAACCCCAAATGGGGTCACAGAGAGTCAGACATGACAGTAAACAACCCAACAACAAAAAATGAAGCTCAGTGTCCCACCCACTCTAGCACTGTGGGAAGAATTCTGGACATGGTGCCCAGGATTCAGAATGGGTCAGATTTCTCCAGACAATGAGTCCTATGATCTTTTGCCCCAATGTACTCACTTCTCAAAATGGGATGCCAGGTAAACAGCTGCCTCATGCAGGACCAGTCGAGATTTACGGTAATAGTTCCCCTTTATGTAGGGCTTCGAAGTTACAGAGCTTGCTCCTCGCAACAATCTATTGAGCCAGGGAGTGCAAACAATATTATCCACATATTTCGGATGAGAAAAATGGAGGCTCCGTGAGGTTTGCCCTTCCTTTAACAAGATACTCCATGTCCTGATTCTGTGCATTTTCATTGGCCCCATGCATGGAATAGAGCGCTTTCCCTCCCCATCTCTATCTCCTGGTTTCCTTCAAGTGCCAGCTCAAATCCTTCTTTTCTTAATACTTCTTAATGCTAGTGCCTTCTCTCTGTTGATTATCCCCAGTTTATCCTGTATATATCTTCTTTGTACAGAGTTGTTGGTTTGCATATCATGCAGGTCTCCCCCTGCTTCTTGATATCTGAGATTCTCCATCCCACCCCGCCCTGTTTTGTATCCCTACAGCTTAGCACAGTGCTTGGCACACAGTAGGAACTTGATAAATGCTTGCTGATTTGACTTGACACAGTAAGAGGTGGATCCAACATTTAAGCTCAGGTCTTTAGGCTCCAAGGTTGGTGTTCTTTCTGGGGCTACCTTGCCTCTTTTCCCCAGATCTGCTGCCTCAGGGAGTTTAGGCAGTGAACAGTAAAGAGGGGGAGAATCTGGGCCTGGGGATGTGGAGAGCACTCTTTAATCATAAACAACCCAGACTTAGAGCTGACTAAGTAGGGAGGAACTATTCAAGGGTTGTGATATCACCCCACCCCTGGCCAGTCTCTCTCACTGTGGTTATGATGTTATCTGAATACCTTGCTGTGACTACAGTAATGCACTGGGAAGACATGCTTTTCAGATTCCCATGAGAAACCCACCCTCTACAAAGAAAACCTTCTCATGGCCTCACACACAGAACCAGTTAACACCATCCAGGATGCCGAATTTGGAATCATAGGATCTGAGTTCAAATCCCGACTTAGGCACTTCCTGTGTGATGTATTTGCCTACGTAATTTTGTCACCTCTCTGAGACTTAGTTTCTTCATCTGTAAAATAAAAGGGTTGGGCTACATGGCGTTGGGGATCTCTACCAGCTATAAGTGTAAAGTCTTAGGATCCCAGCTGATTGACAGTTCCTCCAGCCCTGACAGTGAATATTTGGAAGCCTGGAGTTGGTAAGCTAGATGAAGAGTCGCCTTAAAAACCTCTGGGTTTTCTGGCCTCATGGGGCACCTTGGAGTTCTAGCATCATAGATGGGCAGAAGATTAGAGATAGAAAGAAAAGCTGGGGGTTTTTTAGTCCACCCCACACTCTGAAGAGTATGGCACAGTTAAAAGTGTACAGGACCAGGAGTCAGGACAAATGGGTTTGGGCTCACACCCTCTTCAGCTGCTAATTAGCTGTTTCTCTTGGGATAAATCATTTTACTTCTGTTGGCCTCAGCTTCCTCATGTGAGGAGGCATTAACTAGATGGTCTCTAGTGTTTCTTCCTGTTCTAAAATGTGCCAACATGTGCATTTCTGCATGTTTGAATTTCTGATAACTAATCCTCGTTCTATGCTTAAACATATCCAGGGATGGGGAGCTCACTACCTCACAAGACAATTAGGACAATTTTTCTAATATATGCTTAGCAGAATCCTTCAACATTATTCTCTGTGAGGTGTGTGTGTGTGTGTGTGTGTGTGTGTGTGTGTGTGTGCGTGTGTGTGGTGGAGTGGGGGTGGGGATTGAGAATTCTGACTAGCAAAATTTTGTGGAAAAAAATGGAGTAACTGAAGTTTGTGGCTTTGACATTCCAGAACAAGGTTGTCTCTTAGCAGGCAGAATTTTCTGCCTTGTGTCCTTTCCTTCCATTATATTCTCCTCTCCTAGAAGGCTACATTGTAATGGGAAGGGACATCAGAGGTCATCTTATTTTAATTTGCAATTTAGAAAACAGATGTCCAGGGAGGGTTAAGTGACCTGTCCAGGGTCACTTAAGTAGTAAGTGACAAGGCAGGGATCTGAATGCAGGCCTCCCTGTTCAGTGGGTTTTTTTTTTCCCCAATCTACCACAGCCATCCCTCTGTCCTTTGAGGCTCTTCATGCTTTTTCCATCTTCTAGGACCCTCTGCTAGGAAGACCCTCAGGTTTCAGATATATCCTTCCAGTTCAAAAAATCTTTATACCCCTTCATATGTCCCACTCCCAGGGTCCTGCTTTTAATTAAAGAATTGACTGAAGAATTGGTATTAATGGCCAATAATGACTTAAAGTGTTGCTTTGTCATACAATTCAAATGCTATTGCCTCTGGTGAACCTATAATATTACCACTCTGGGCCAAACACAGAATTGCAGAACTGTAAGGCTTGGGAGGAACCTCAGAGACCATCTAGTCCAACTTGTATCTGAATACAAATCCTCTCTCCAGCATTCTTGAGAGATGGTCATTCAGCCTTTGCTTGAAGACATCCAGTGACATAGAACTCACTGCCTCTTTAAGCAGACCATTCCACTTTTGGATAGTTCTAATTTCTGGAAGTTCCAATTTGCCTTTTTGCAAGTTCATTGTTTCTGGTTCTTTGCTCTGGAGCCCAGCAGAGCAAATGTGATCCCTCTCCTACCTGGAAGCCCTCAAGTACTTTGAGAGAGTCATGATATGGCCCTCTAGGTTCTAAACCTTTTTATGTAGCATGGTTCTCCAGACATTCTCTAGATTATTAATGTCCTTCCTGAAATGTGCCCCTCAGAAGTGAGCCCATTACTTCGGAGATTGCTTGACCAAAACAGAGCACAGCAGGACCATCACTTCCCTTAGTCTGCACACCATACTTCTCTTGATGCTTTAAAAAAAAACCACATGAGCTTTTTTTGATTTCCATATCAGACTGTTGACTCATATTGAGTCAAATCTTTCCCATACATATTGTGGTCTAGCTGTCCCTTCTCCTTCTTATATTTGTGAAGTTAATTTTGTTTAACCCAAGTATAGATCTTTCAGTTTCAGTATTTTTAGATTTGTCTCTCTAAATATTTTTGGATCTTGACCATCATTCAGTCTGTTTGGTCTCCTTCCCAGCTTTACATTACCTGCAAATACGATAGGCTTGGCTTGTATGGGAAGCTAGGTGCTGGGCCTAAAGTCGGGAAGACATCTTCCTGGGTTCAAATCTGGCCTCAGACACTTACTAGTTGTGTGATCCTGGGAAAGACACTTCACTCTGTCTGCCTCAGTTCCTCTTCTGTAAAATGAGCTGGAGAAGGAAATGGTAAAATCACTCTAGTATCTTTGCCAAGAAAACTTCAAATGGAGTCACAAAGAGTCAAATGTGATTAAAATGACTCAACAGCAACAATAACATGCCTTGTATGACTTCACTCAAGACACTGGTAAACATGACACATTGAATGGCACAGTGCTAAGGACAGATTCCTGGGGTACTCCACTAGACATTACACTCCAAGTTGACATCAATCCATTGATGATTCTTGAGGTCCAGTCATTCAAGCAATTCTTGACTTTAATCCCACCCACATCTCCTCATCTCATCCACAAAGAGAGCATAAGAGATTTGGTCCAGTACGAATCTGTTAAATGGCATGGAGCACTAGCTAGAATTACGGAAGCCGGGCAAGCCTAGGTTCATTGGTAGCCTCTGATGTGTCTTAGCTGTGTGACGATAGTCAAGTCCTTTAAGCACTTTGAGTTTCATTTCTCATATCTATGAAATGGGAATGATAATATCTGCAGAGTACCTACCTTGTAGGCTTGTAGGGAGATTCAAATGAGTTAGATAATGGATGTAAAGTACTTTGTAAGCACCAAGGTGCTATGTAAATGTCCTTTATCATTGATATTGTTGGTATGGCCCTCATTGCCCAGCAGCTAGCCTAGGGCCTGCCACATAGGCAATGATCGATAATTTCTTATTGATTTGAATTGAAAGAAAGAAAAAAGAAAGAGGAGGAAGGAGTGGAGAAAGGAGAGATATTTCTTTTTCTACCAACCCCTCTGTGAGCAAGCCTGTATCTCCATAAGCCTGGAAATTCCCTCCTGCCCAACTCAGATATCTATGTAGAATACCTCTGACTTTGACTACTGAACTTAATAGTCCCATATAAGTAGATCTCTCTATATAGCCGTCCATTGAGATTTTCCATTCTTCTTTTGTGGTCCCAAGTATGTGCTAAGTCTAGGGTCCTGGAAGCATATTCTTTTCCTTTCCACTTTATCTTATGCTTACCCTGTGGCTTGAATCATCATATGATTCAAGGAGTCATACAATTCCTTGTATGATCATACAATCATATGAGGAATCATACAGTCACACAAAAATATTTCCCTTTGGCTTCCTTGTTGATACTCCAATATCCATCAGCAGGACTTTATTTTGTAGATTCTAGAGCCACCTCAGTTAAAATCAGAATTATTGGGTCATTTAAACCTTGGTAGGGATAAGTTTGTTTCCTTCCTTAAAAACTGAAGTTGCTGGGAGTGGAATTAGAAGAGCAAGTGTGAAGAAATTGATTGACTCAGTTCACATCAGGGAGATTATCTTGGTGGTGGTAGAAGGAGAAGGGTAGAAAGGGGAATCGAGAAGGACACTGGTCACAAACTCATTCTCTGAGGGCACATGCAACAAGGACAATGCCTGTGTCTTTACTGCCTGGCTAAGAATCGGAAGTCTGCTTTGAGCTGCACAGCAGGTCCAGATTCAGAATCCTGTCCAGAGGGCTGGAGAAAACAGTTCTACTCAGAGTTTTGGGAGTTTAGTGAGAGGAATGAATGCAAAGGATCTCTCCCCAGGGCTTAGGCCTCACTGACCTGTATTCAACCTCCTGGGCACCAGCTCTCATCTAGGGAACAGATCTAGGAGACTTGCCTTTAGTCTTCTGGTCTTTCACTACTCTCTGACTACAAAACCACTGAGCAAGGGGTTGAGTCAAGGGGGTTGAACTTCCTGGCCTCTGACTTGGCCCACTGATTATAGGTAGGGCAGTTGAGTGGGGGAAAAAAAGCACCAGATTTGAAGGCAAGAGACCTGCATTTGAGATCCGTTTGACCTTAGTCAAGTCATTTAATTGCTCTGAGTCTTAGCTTGCTCATCCACAAAATGGAGATAATAGAATCACAGAATCTTAGAATTGCAAAGAACCTTGGAAGCCATCTAGTACCACGTATTAACTGAGCAGGAATCTTCTCTCCAGTCTCTCCAACAAGTGATTATCCACCCTCTCAAAGAAGATAGATTTGCAGTTTCATGAGCAATGATCTTTTTAAAAATTATACTATGTAATGGAAATGCTTGTTTTATACCAGAAATTAAAAATCAAATTAAAAAAAGATCTCCCATGAAGGGGAATCTCTCCCTCCTGAGGCAGGCAGCTCATTAAACTTTCGCATACCTCTAATTTCAAGAGGGGCAGCTGGGTGGTGCAATAGATAGAGGGGTGGGTCCAGAGTCAGGAAGACTCATCTTCCTGAGTTCAAATCTGGCGTCAGACACTTCTTAGCTGTGTGACCACGGACAAATCACTTAATCCTGTTTGCCTCAGTTTTGTCACCTATAAGATGAGCTGGCGAATGAAATGGCAAAGTACTCCAGTGTCCTTCCTAAGAACACCCCCAATGGGGTCACAAAGAATCAGACACAACAAATTTCAGGAAGTTTTCCTTCTATCAATCTGTCTCCCTATATCTTCCACTTAATGTCCTTAGTTTTGCCTTCTGGGACCAATCAGGATAAGTCTACTATCTTTTCCACATGATAATTCTTGAAATAGTTGAAGACAGTATTGTTCCCCAGCCATTCACCCCATCCTCTGCCTTTCTTCTCCTCTCCAGAATAAATATCCCCAGTTCCTCCATTTTTTCCAGTCTCTCCATCATCCTGATTTCTGTCATCTGGACTTGCTCCAGTTGGTTCACGTTCTTTCTAAAGCGTGGGGCCCAGAACTGAACACGATGCTCACTATTAATACTCTAATAAGGCAGACAGTAGAACACTATAAAGCTGTTGGGAGGGCAGCTTTAAAAAACTTCCATTTCTAGAGGAATGTGAGCTATCACTGTTCTTCCTCTATCAGTGCTCCTGGATTTGGGCATGTGGTCGTGTTACTCATTTCCTGTTTTTTTTTTTTTTCTTGACCACAAAAGGACATAGTTGGGGGCGGGGGGAAGCTGTGGTCTGGAGGCCACATGTGGCCCTCTAGGTCTTCAAGTGCAGCCCTTTGACTGAATTCAAACTTCACAGAACAAATCTAAAGGGCTAAACTTGAGGACCTACAGGGCTACGTGTGGCCTCAAGGCTGCAGGTTCCCCACCTCTGGCTCGAGTCTATTTGCAAAGATGAGAAGGAGACTGATGTGGTGAATAGAAAGCCAGCTGGCAGCCAGAAGACCTAGGTTCAAGGACTATCTCTGCTATCTACTGGCTGTGACCCTGGGCAAGTAGCTTAACTTTGTTTGCCTCAGTTTCCTCCACTGTAAAGTATTGATAATAACACCTACCTCCTAGGGTTCTGGGGATCAAAGGAGATAATATTTCTAAAGTACTTAGCATAGAACTTGACATACAGTAGGAGTACTGAAAATAATAGAAAATAAAATATACAAAATAAAAATATAAAATAATATAAACAAAAAAGCATTACTAATGCTTATCCCCATCTGTTCCCATGAGCTTAGAGCTTTGCATGTAGTAGATGCCTAATAAATGTTTTTTGAATTGGATTGTGCTTTTTGAAAGAACTCTTGTATACCTCATATTTCTATATAATGATATTATCATTACTTTTACTGTCATTCTTCTCACACTGTATTTGATGCAGTTCTGATAGAAATGGCCCTGAGACAAGTCCTTATCCAATATTGTTCTTTTTGCAATTAATATTTGGTGGATTAAAGTATGTGGAGTTTTTTGTTGGTAGCTGAATAAATGCACTGGGATATGATGATTATGAATAATGAAAAGCATTTAAGTGACAAATTTACTGTGTCAGGTACTTTGTAAAGCCTTCAGACTACAAAGACAAATGAGAGATAGTCTCTGCCCTCAAAGAGTTTATATTCTAAGGCTTAGGGGACAATACATGTAGGGGAGTGGTGGTCAGGGAAAGGAATTTTGGTCTGGGAAGTCATCAGGTTGAGAAGAGGAGCCATAAGGGAATCTGTCATCTTGTCTTTTCCAGAAGCAAATGGAAGTGAATTGATTATTGCACCCTAAGCAAAGGTGAAAAAATGTGTGGGGTGGGTGAGGGTAGGGGAATAGAATGACTGGGGTGCAGCCTGCATGGGATCCGGGGCTGCCTACGTAATAGATTCTCACTAATCAGGAGAACATGGCCCCAGGGTGAGAGTTCTAGCAGCAGCAGAAGCAGTTTGGTGACACAGAACGAAGACAGCTAGGGTAAAACATGATTGGGGTCAAAGGCCCACTAGATACCGATGACACGTAGTCATTCAACAATCGGTCAGTCAATAAGCATTATCAGATTATAAAGTGTTTACCATGTGGTCCCCTGGTTACCTCACCGTCTAACCAACCATAGATTGTAGTGAGTGTTCAAACATTTTTAATCTCTTTGTTTACATATACATGCCTGATGTGGACTCTGTGTACTTTGTGGTCTTTGGCAACACAGACCGAGAAAGAGAAAGAGGTAGGCCCTGTTGTAAGCAACTCTTTCCACGAAGTCCAGGTTTACTTAGCAGAGTCACTGGAGAACTGGTAATTGAATTGCTTTACACAAGGATTTACTGTGGAGTTCTTTTAAAAAGCAAACTTTTCTGGTGTCGTTAATTTAGGATTAAAGTGTTTTCTATGGGATTTCTCTACCACACAGAACCAAGAATTGCCCGACCAGAATGTTGATCGTTGTGGTAAAAAGATGGTCTTCCTCGGTTTATTGTCACTATTATTTAATACAGAACAAGAGAGTCAGCATATTGTAGCGGAGAAAAGTCCAGCCTTAGAGTCTACCAAAACCTGAACTAGAGAGAGTGGAAATGAAGAAATTGAGGAAATGTTGTGGAGGCAAGATAAGATTTTGATTTTCTCTAGTGTTTTAAAGTTTGTAGAGTTCTTTCCTCACAACCTCATTGTGAGCTGTGTCGTGTAATGATTAGAAAGCAGTGAAGTGGGGTTACAAGGACCAGGACTCAAGTCCTGTCTGGGACATGTTGGCTGTGTGACCCCGGCCAAATCACATGTCTCAGCGTACTCTAAGACTATAAGATGTAGAGCAGGTGCTGACCAACATTAGTAGAAGAAGTGGACTTTTGTTTCCTTTTCTTGCACCTTCCCTGCCAACCACTCCCATTCTGAGAAACTCAAGTCTCCATTCTTGGGATGGGTAACCGTCTGCCCAGACCACGCTTTTAAAATCATATCCAGCCAAGTTCCACTTCACACCTGGCTCAATTGTAGATTTCTCTTCATATTCCTTCTATTCTTCCTCCACTTTGACAACTCCTTTGGCTCTCATTGACCCCTTCTCCCCATAGTTTTTCAGTCTCTTCTCTATGCATTGTCTTTCCCTGCCTCCTCTCTGTGCTCCATTTCAATGGCTGAAGGCTGCCTCCTTAACTTCAGGTTTACTGGCTAGATTTCTTTCTCAAAAACCAAGCCCTAAACCCAATTCACTCTGCAGCTCATAGATTGGACAATAGGTCCAGGCCCTCCTAGCACCAAGTGAAATAGTGAACATAAATACCAAATAGTAACTGTTTCTCTTTTGGCCAGGAACCCTGAGGGTCTTCCCCTTCCAGTTCCGTTTTATTTTTTTTTTTTGTTTGTTTTCATTAAAGGGTCCATCCCTTGACTCACTTCTTAAAGATTCACTGAATGGGTGTTACCTCACTCAAAGTCAGAGCCTGAAAAGACCTCTGCCTGAAAGGGCCTGGGTCTCCCTGTGTGTTCTGGGCCATCTCCTGTCATCCTGATGAATATCAGGCCACTGGACCCAGAAGGTTCTGGAGTGGTTACAATAATAGCACCCGCTTCCCAAGGTTGCTATGAGGATCAAATGAGGTATTATTTGTAAAACACGAATATAGCACAGTGCCTGGCATATACTAACACTATCTAAATGTTATTGCTGCTGCTGTTGATGATGATGAGGATGGTGATGATGATGGAAGGGAGATACGAGGCAGAGATACTAGTTAGGAATCTATGACATTAGTCAAGGTAAGAAGTAACAAAGTCAGGGGGTAGCTAGGTGGACACACTTACTAGATGTGTGACCTTGGGCAAGTCACTTAATCCCAATTGCCCTGCCAAAAAAAAAAAAAAAAACAAAAGAAGTAACGAAGTCCTGAACTGGAATGGTGGCCATGGGACTGGAGAAATGGATGTAAGAGATAATTTAAAGGTAGCATCGGCAGGACTTAGAACTAATTCTGAGTGAGTGGTTAGGTAGAGGGAAAAGCTAAAGATACTAACATGTTGAGCTTACATTATTGGAAAGATGGTGGTAGAATCTATAGACCGAGGGGAGTTTGGAGGAAAGGCAGATTTAGGGGTTAAGAAGATTAGCTTGGTTTTGGACCTGCTGAGTGAGGTGACATTAGCTCATTTAGATGGTTCTACCCGGCTAGCAGTTGGAGATGTGGGTCCGAGGCTCCCAAAAGAGCTCATGGCTATAAATAAAGATATTAGAGTTATTTGCATAGAGAAGGCAATTAAAACCAAAGCAGTGGATCAAATCAGCAAGGGAAGGAAGCTAAAGAGAAGAGTAGTCAATAAATATCACTGAATCACAGAATTTCAGAGTTAAAATACCCACAGAGGCCAATTTATCTGACCTGTAACTGAAAAAGTGTCTTCTCTTCAACACATTTGACAATCGATCATCTAGCATTTGCTTAAACATAAGCCAGAGAGTGCCCACCAGCTCCAGAGGCATCATCCCATTCTGCTTCGTGACAGGTCTAATTGTTCAAAAGCTGTTTCCTGACTTCAAATTGATCTCTTTGCCACTTTCCCCATTACTTTTATTTTTGCCTGTGAGGTCAAACAGAATAAATATAATTACTCTTCTGCCTGACTGCCCATTAAATTCTTGAAAACAGTTAAGGTGCTTCTCTAAGCCTTCTTTAGATTAAACTTTCCCAGTTCCTTTAGCTGAACTTTGAAGGATATGCACCTGATGCCCTTCTCCATCCAGGCTGCCCTCCTATGGAAACTGGGGAGGGAAAGAAAGAGGAAAGGAGAAAAAGGAAAGTGAGAGGAGGAGAAGGAAGGGCTGAAGAAGGAATGGGAGAAGAGGAAGGTATATGGCGATGAGGAAGGGAGGGAGAAGAAAGAAGGTGAGGGGAGAGGAGAAGGAAAGAAAGAGAGAGAGAGAGAGAGAGAGAGAGAGAGAGAGAGAGAGAGAGAGAGAGAGAGAGAGAGAGAGAGAAGGGAGAAAACGGCTGGTAAGGAAGTTGGGTAGGTGAGCAAATACTCATTTAGGTACTAAAACCCAAACACTTTGAATCACTTCTCATCCAGGTCCTTTCCACCATTCTACTGATCTATAGTTTATACCCTTCACAGTTTCAATGGGTACTTGAAAGATGACTGAATTCTGACCCTAATCTACCCTATCATACCCTACCCTACCCTACCCTACTCAAGGACATTTTTCTTGCTTGGAAATAATTTGGGATTATATTATTGTTGTAACCCCCAAACTTGTCTTTCTGCAACCAGGCTTAGGTAGTGTGCCCTAGTGGAAAAATTACTGAATTTGAAGTCCTCCTCTACTACTACCTTTACTACCACCCTACTACCCACTACTACTACTACTACTACTACTACTACTACTACTACTACTACTACTACTACTACTACTGCTACTACTACTACTACTCCTCATAACCTGGGGAAGACAAATTTTATCTTTTGCTGCTGTGTTGCTCCAGGGAAAAAGGGAAATTGGATTTCCTCATTTTCAAAATAATTTTAGTTTCAGATAATTTTTAAAGACCCTTTCAGCTTTATATCCCATGACTTGGAGAATAACACAGGGAGGACATAAGTTTGGTCACTCAAGGCAGATCTTCCTGACGTTTGACATGATCTTGACCCTAAATGTAGTGTGTAAAAAGTCAGCATCTTGAACTTTGTCAATCAAGAGATGAGTTTTCTTCTTCTTAATGCTCTCACACTTTGTAGCACTTACATGACAATTAATCAGATATTACCTTGTGACATCAAAGGAAAGAATAGTGGACTGAGGAGAAGGAAACCTGGGTTCTAATCTTCACTCTGACACAAATTGGCCATGTGGGCCTCAATTTCTTCATATAAAGAATGAGCTTGTTGGAGTAGATGACTCTTGGGGTCCAGCTCTGTCACTCACTGGTTCCAAAGGGTTAGCTGTTGTTTAGGCGGTGCAGTCATGTCCAACTCTTCGTGACTCCATTTGGAGTTTTCTGGACAAAGATAGTTTGAATGGTTTGCCATTTCCTTCTCCAAATAGGCTTTGTACTGGGTCCATTATAGACCTATCTTACGTATTGTAATTTTGGTTTAATTGGTCACATTTAGACTTTACTCGTTTTTCCAATTAGACATGCTGTGGTAGGGACTGTATCCTATGTCCTTACAGTTTTATGTCCTCTCCGATACCTTTCTACCTATCTTGCTGTAACGACAATGCTACTTGCAGCTGCTTTGGGGGGTGTAAGACCAATAACACCAGCACATAGGAGGGCTGCTAGCACAGAGTCTTTGATCTGCTTTTCTAAAAGAAAGCAACTTTAAAGGGGTCAACAATCTTACTTTAATCAAACATATATATATATATATACACACATATATGTATGTGTGTGTATATGTATATGTATGTATATGCATATGCATGTGTGTATACATAGACATACATACATACATATATATATATATATATATATACATATGTGTGTGTGTTTGTATCTCAATTCACTTAGTTCAGAGGAAACATCAACACCCTGAACTTCAGAGAAAATACAAACGGAAATTACAAGCAGAAATTACATAAACAGAGCAAACACAAACAGCAAAGACCAACAGACAGGGCTTCTAACTGTCTGACCAAAAGCCATACATACATAGCTACCAGAGAGAGAAGCACCAACATCTGGTTTTTCGAAGCTGAGGAGGGGGCTCCTTAACGGCTACCCAGAGTCTCGTCTGGTTATATCGTACGAACATTCTTCCTATGAGTGAGCCCCAAAGCAAAATGCTAACCTCAGACTATATATATATATATGTGTGTGTGTGTGTGTGTGTATATATATGTGTATATATCTATATATATACATATATATAGATATATACACACACACACACACACATATATATATATATATATGTATGTACACACACTTCTTCAGGGTCAGAGGGCATCACAACCCTCATGACCCAGGCTCATGTGACTCAGACTTCCATGTGACTTAGGCTTCCGTGTGACTTAAGCAGGTCACATGGGCCTATTAATGGATGAAAAAGATCTTCCCATTAAGCAAAAACACATTAATGATACACTTGCACACATTGATATATGAGACCCTGACACGGAAAGTGGGAAGCTAGTGAGGTTGTCATTTGAGACACACCATAACATTAGGGATATTTTCCTTCCCGTCTCAAAGCAGTGTGATGTAATGTAGAGGGTGCTGGATCTGAGTTCAGAGGAGCCGGGTTCAAATCTCAGCTCTAGCATGTACTAGCTGTGTGACTTTGGGCAGTTAACCTCTCTTGGACTCATTTGAAAAAATGAGGGAGTTGGATTAAGATTGTAGATTTAGAGTTGAAAGGACCTTAGATGTTAACCAGTCCCATCCCTTCATTTTATGAATGAGTAATCTAGTTACTTTAAAATTCTCTAAACGAAACACAAATCTTCTCCTCGGTGTAGCCCTCGCAACACCCACTTCTCTTATTTGGTCTTTGTGCTTCAGATATATTTGGGTGGGCACAGGAGGTGAATGCTGACCAAACCACAAAAGGGGCCAACCCACATCTGGGAACTTGATTTTGATTATGAAATGGGAGCATGTTAGGTCCTTCTCATGCTGGGAAAATATGGGACCAGTGCTTTATTTATCAGCAAAGGGCTGGCTCCTTGGTGATGCTGATTTCTAGGTGCGGGAGATTCCAGATATTAATAATTCCTCATGCTATCATAATACATTAAATTTTAAACAGCAATTTATTTACAAATTGAAGTGATATTTAAATAACACAAGGTACAAAGACAACTCCAAAGGATTCACAATGGAGAATGCTATCTACATCCAGAGAAAGAACTATGAAGTATGAATGCAGATTGAGGCACACTTCGTGCTAGCCTTTCCACCCCTCCACTTTTTTTTCTTTTTCTCTCTTTTATTTTTGTTTTTGGGTTGGTTATTTTTTTTTGGTTCTGTTTCTTCTTTCTCATGATTCATTCCATTGGTTATAATTCTTCTCCACAACTTGACTAGTGTGTAAATTAATTCAATGCGAAGTTATATGTGGAAGTTATATGGGATTCCATGCCGTTTTGGGGAGGGAGGGAGGGAAGACAATCTGGAACTCAAAATTATGTAGAACCAAGTGTTGTAAACTAAAAATAAAAAAAAAAATAAAAAAAGTGATTGATTTACAACATTGCAGTGAAGTTATTAGTGAAATTATAATTATCTCTACCTATGAGATATCTAAACTGGGATTTAAATTCAGGTCTCCTGACTCATCTAGTGCTTTCCAGGCTATGCTAGTTTTCAGTCTCATTGGCCAGGCACAGACAAGAGGGCAGCCATAACTAACATAGGGTGGTTGCAACTTTGCTCTACAGGATTGACGTTCGAGGGAATATGTTTCTTCCCTATGGCAGACCTTTTCCTTTTGCTGTGTCACTGTCCCTCCCTACCCATGATCCTTTTACTAAGTCCTGGACTATCACCCAATGCACTATTGTTAGTGTCATGCCCCTGTCTCATGGTTTTGCCCAACCTGGGAAGATTTCCCAGAGTCCCTCTGTGCCAGGAGATTGGCAGTGCTTGGGTTATGTGGTTCAAGGTGTGTCGGTAAGGCAAAATGGGCTCCTTAGAATGGGCTCCTTAGCACTTCAGGAGTTTGGCTTTTGTTTACTTTGAGTGGAAGTACTTTCAGCTGTTAAGTGCTAAGCCCCAGGCCCAAAGCCCGATCAGGTGTGAAGCCTGTGTGGGTGTAGATTAATGACTTAAGAGGGGCCAACTCGGGAACCAATGGTCTCTGGTCATTGAGGCGGGGCTTGAGAATGCCAGAGGCTCAGTTGCCTCTATGAGGAAAAGAGCCAAGACACAACTACAGTGGAAGCTGGAAGCTTCGGAATCAGAGCTGACCCGTTTGTAGATTCAGGAGTTCGAGCAAGGACTTGAGGCCAGTAAAATGGTTTGGCTAAATACTATCTTGTTTTTCTGTGGTCTCCTGGTTACTCTTGTGAAGTGGGCTTTCTGGGCCTGGAGTCTTTTTGTCAAGATGTCGGAATGGGGAGGCTGGTTCACGGATCGGCTGCGGTGGGGCCTAAATAAATTTCTTGTTGTGTTCTCCTTAGAGAACCTCTCATACCTTGTGATTTCGAACCATTCAAACATATACATGATTATATTTGAGATTATAAATTCGGCCTTCCTACTACACGAGGTGAAGGGTCGGTGGTGATGGGAGTATCCCTTGGCCTCCCTAGGTGTAGTTTTAGGATCTTGATTCATTTTCCTTTTCCCCTTCCCCCTGTTGCTCCCCTTATCCTCCAACTGATTGCATGCAACAGATTTCCTACTGACAGCTCTGGCATAGCATGTTCCTAATGCCAACATTCTGCCCTCCTGGACTAAGACATGTCCATACTCTGAGGGTCTTCAAAGGCATCAAAGAAATCTTGAAACACCAGGGGAACTACACCTGATGCTTCATTGGCTATTACTCTGATCACTAAATCCAGCCCTTTAAAAATAGTCAGTTCTCAGTCACAGTAAAGGAAGGAAGTGGCATCATGGACCATCACAAATAGGAGAATTCCCCAAAACATTTGAAGCAGGGAACTTCCTTTAAAGTCCTAGAATTGGAGAGAGACAGAAACCTGGTTTATAATTAATTGTGTTAAATAAGGCTACATTAGTCATATTTGGAGGAAGGTGGGATTTGACCTGTAATATTTGAACCTCTGTGATCACCAGCTCTGCTGGAACATTGACCTTGGGATGCATTCTGTGATTCTTTTTTTAACAATAGATTTTTATTCTCCATTGTGTTCCACTTAGGTTTACACTAGAGTCAGGTGAGGTTTTATAGATAAAATCTTAGAGTGGGAAGGCTCCACAGGCATGAGCCTTCTAAACAAAAATCCCTTCTACGCTCTCCTCGAAGTATGGTGAACTGAGTTTAAGGTTTAGTTCATTCTGAAGCTTACAGATTGGACCACAATCGGTCCCTGCCCAAGCTCCACTTAATGGCTGTATTTTGGGTCCTCCTGGCTTAGAGTGAATTCCGATGGTAACTGTTTCTCTTTGGAACAGCAACCCTGAGGGTCTTCTCCTCCCGGCTTGATTTTTTTTTCTTTTTTCTAATTAAAGGGCTTATCCTTTGACTCACTTCTTAAAGAAGTCTATTCCCTGAATGGGCATTACCTTACACTAAGTGAGTACATGAAAAGGCCTTAGCCCAAAAGGGCCAGGATCTCCCAATGCATCCTGAGCCATCTCCAGTCATCCTGGTGAATATCAGGCCACTAGATCCAGATGGCTCTGGAGGAGAAAATGAGGCTGGTGACCTTGCACAGCCCTCCCTCACTCAAATCAAAGTCAACTGAAAGTTATGTCATCATTTCCCTGATGTCATGGTCCTCTTCGAGAACGAAGGACAAATACGACACCAATAAGTGGTCATCTGACTTCTGCTTGGTGCTCTCCACTGATGGGGAACTCACTACCTCTCAAGAGATCCCATTTTATTTTTGGAGCGCTCTGATTAAGAAGGGCTCATATGGAATGTCTCTTGGCAATGTTCACCATCGTTCCTAGAGTTTCAAGTAAGTTGAATACTTTTTTTCACGTGACAGCTTTCAAATAATTGAAGAAAGCTGTTATGTTTATTGAAATCATCGCTAGACTACACACACCCAATGCATTTAACAAAAATGCTAGGTCCCTAGTGATTTTTTAAAAATTGGAACCCATATTCAGCTTGTTTTTAAGTCCTTACATCTATTTTAGTTGCATTGCTTATTTGTGCTCTAGTTTGTTAATAATATCCTTTCTAAAATATAGCACCCAGGACTAAAAGGAGTTTATTTATAGACGTGGTTTGACCAGCCCAGGGGACGGTAGAATCATCAACATCCTTCCCCTAGACATTATGTTTTCATAAACGGTGTCTAAAGTCACATTGGTTTTTTTTGGACTGCCGTCTCAGTCATACGGAAGTTTTAGTCAGCTAAAACATGATGGCACGTTGGGAAGAGTACTAGATTAGAGACCAGAGGGATCTGAGTTCAAATCCCTACTCTAACTTTTGTATGACCTTGGATGAGCCAATTAACCTGTTTTCTTCATTTGTCAAAATGGAGATAGCAAGACTTGGAATACCCACCTCGAAGAGTTGCTCCGAACTACATGCTTTGCAAACGAAAATGCTGTAGAAGTAGGTTATGATTATGAAATCAATAGGACATGAGTTCAAATTCAACCTCTGCCACCCGCTACTTGTGTGACCTTGAGCACCTCTAACAACCCCCTGGGCCCTAGTTGGCCCATCTGTAAAATAGGGTGGTTAGACTAGATGGCCTGCAAGACCCCTTCTAATTCTAAATCAATCAATCAACAAACATTTATTAATCATCAACAATATGCCAGGCACTGTGCTAAGCTCTGGGGATACAAAAAGAGGCAAAAGATAGTCCCTCTGTCAAAGAGCTTACAATCTAATGTCAAAAGCAACAATTCTATGACCTCCTCAAGTCATTATTCCACAAACTGATGTCTAGCCATGGTCCCCTGATTTTGTACTTGTGTAGCTGACTTTTACAATTCAAGAGTTAGACTTCACATTTATATTTATTAAATGTAATATGAATTCTTCTAGGCTGTCAGATATTCTGGGAACACAGTTCAGTGAGCCAACTTGTTAGTTGTCCCTCTCAGCTTCAAGACATCTCAAAATCTGAGAGGCAAAGACATCTGTGCCTTCATCTCTGTCATTAATTTTTTTTTAAAAAAATGAACCAAAAGGGCCAACTTCCCCAAGTTAAAAATAAGGAAAGCAAAGGAGTTAAATGACTTTGTGGCCACTGCAGAGAGTTAGTAGCAGACCTGGGACTACCAATAATCATACCATGCATCAATCTGGTGCTTCACTGATAATGTTCATCCATACTCATCACCTTGTTTGATTTTCGTAATAACTCCATGATATCAGCGGGGCAAGGAGATGATCCTTGATTTCCACATGAGGAAACAGAGTGGGAGTACGCGGATTATTTGCTCAAAGTCTGAAGGCTACCACATAGCCATTCAGGGGTTACAGGACAGGCACCCTGATTCCTTAATCAGTTTTGAGGGAATTGAGGGGATTAGGACAGCAAGGGGCTAATTGTGGTAACGGAGTGAACCACACTGGCTCCATCTTGCGACTCAGTTCTAGAGCTGGCTTAGTTTCTCTTCAGTTATGGGCCTAATCCCATTTCTGTCTTGTGAGAAAACTTTATTCACCTGAGGAATTGGGGGAAAACCTTATTGCACTGTTTGAACCTAGCCTTGCATGGCTGGGAAGCTGGACGATCCCTAGCTGCTGCTGAGAGACCATTACCTAGGTTATTCTGACCAGAGACCCAGTCGGACCCAAAGGTTAATGCAAGGAATTTTCTCATAATTGCATATCTCAAGCAACCTACGTGTCTTATCTGAAAACTGGGTCATGATGACCTATTGCTTCCATCTGCTCCTTGATCAAATGTTTATAGATACTTAGAGAGAAGGACACTTCATTTTCTGAATTCAAGGAATTGTACTTATTCACTCTCTGCCTCCCAACTTGGAAACTCCCTAATCTTTTTTCCAATTAGAATTCAGATTACTTAATGTTGTATTGTTTGCTTTTAATTAATTGGCCTTATTTGATTAATTGCTTTTAATGTAAATAATCAGGCAGCTAGGTGGTTCATTAGATAGAGTGCTGGGCCTGAGGACAGGAAGACTCATCTTCTTGAGTTTAAATCTTGCCTCAGACAATTACTAGCTGTGTGACCCTGGACAAGTCATTTAACCCCAATTGCCTAAAAAAAACCAACCCCCAAAAGAAAAAAAATGCACTGAAGATAATTATTTATAATAGACAATCTCTTTTAAAGAAACCAGACTCACAGCTATACTTTCTTTGTGTACATTATTTAAAATTTTTATTTACACATGATGAATCGTGACCAGGTTATTAGAGATGTAAAAATGCACGGTATATAGTAACTGGGCAGGGAGTAGAGACAGCTAAACATAATATAAGTCATTGATCCTAAATATGACCTTCTGGTCATTTGCTGTAGCTTTTCTGGCCCTGCTCGGGGATACTGGGTGGTGCCTCGATCCCCACAGACCCAAGGCCAAGATCCTCTTCTGCTGCTGGTGGCTGTTCACTCTCAGCTCCACCTGAAACAAGAGGGAAAACAGAAAATGATGTGAGAACTCAGAATCAGACTTGGAAGAGAACTGAGAAGAGAGACTGTTAGAGTTAGAAGACACCTTAGAACATAGGATGGTAGAACATAGAACTTTGGCCATGTCAGAGCTGGAAATGACCTTAGAGATTATACAGCGTAGCATCTCATCTTATAAATGAAAAACAAAACAAAACAAAGACCAGAGAGGGTAAGTGATCTGCTCATTGTCACACAGTAAACAAATGGCAGATCCAGAATTCAAACCCAAGTCTTCTGATGCCTCGTCCTAGACTCTTTCTACTAGCCAGACTCATAGCCTATGCTTTCTTCCATTTGCTTCCACATCCAGCCAGGCAGAGTCGAGATCTGGCTTCCAGCCCCTGGAGTGGAGTAGAAGCCACCCTGCCCCTTGGCAATAAAGGCAATTGGCCTTAGACATAGCTGATCATAAGGCCAACGTTTCTGGGGACAGTGCCAGCCAGGAAGGGAGTTAGCGGTGCTAACGTAACAAGGGCAACATGTTTGGCTTAAATTAACAAGATGTTGTTAATCTTGTATACCCACTGAATACTCAGTGTAACTCACTTGTTTGGGGATTTCTCTGCTCTCTTCTCCACCTCCTCTTTCATGGTCTCATTTGAAGATTTCTTAGGGACGCTTTCTATGACCTTGATGCCTTTGCTTATATTGCTAGAAGACCTTCTATCTCTTTTCTGTTCATTGAAATTCTACCTGTTCTTCAAGGCCACACTCTGGGCTCCTTTCCTCCATGGGAACGTCCTTTACTGAGATCATACGGCCATAGGAATGTGGAAATGGATGGACCTTCAGAGACCATCAGGTTCAACTGGCTTATCTTACAGATAAGGAAACTGAGGCCTGAGAGGCAAAGCAACTTGCCCAAAGTCACAGAGGCGGCAAATTTCAAAGCCAGGATTTGAGCCCATGACTTCTGATTTGAACCTAGACTCCACATCCAGGGCTCTCTCCATCCCCAATCTACTCCAGAGTTACTTCTCCCTCTTCTCTACTCCTAGAATCACTGCAGAGGCAACTCCACTTAGTGATTCTTAGCAAATAAGATGACATACACAAAGTGTTTAGCAAGCCTGGAAGTTCTATAAAAATGTCAGTTATCAGCATCACTGTCATCATCATTTTTAGAATCATGGAATCATGGAGCTGAAAAGGAGTTCAGAGATCATCCCATCCAAATGAGGAAACCAACATCTGCCCAGGGAAAGTGACTTGCCCAGGGTCACACAGCTGGCTGATACAGAGCTAATATGAAAGCCTTTCATTGGTTCAGCACTTTATAGTTTACAGAGTTTTCATTACTATTCTATGATTTGATACAGTTCATAGCCACATAGCTAAATTTAGGCAGCTGGTGGAATAGCAATTAGAAGACTAAGCCTAGAGTCAAGAGAGACCCAAGTTCAAATCTAACCTCAGACACTGGTTTTGGGATCCCAGGCAATTGGTGTCTGACTCAGCTTCCTTGTAAAATGGGGATAATAGTAGCACCCACCTCTCAGGTAGAGCTGTGAAGATCAAGTAAGAATGTTTGTAAAGTGCTTAACACTCTGTGTAAATGCTATTTGTTATTATTAAGTCATACCAAGTTGGAAAGGCACCCATATGGACTTGATAGCTGAGGACCAACCTCCTATGTTTAGAGAGGCAGATTGTGAGGTCAACCAAAGAGTTACTAAGTCATGTAAAGGGACTGGATTTTGTTTTTTTCTTTTTGCCTTTGTATCCTTAGCATGTAGTAGGCACTTCATAAATGCTTGTTGACTTGACTTGACTTGGTGACATGACTAACTTAACATCCTGTTTGAAACTGACTCCCATATCCACTGCATTTACCTGTAGGTGCTTTCAGTGTCTGGATGTACTTGGACCAGAAGGAGCATTCAGCTTTTTTCAGTCCCTGGTGATTCGGGAATCCAGGGCTAAATTCTTTATAGTTATCTCCATTAGCGTGGGGAAGGAATTCTGGCCACAAGGTTGTAGTTTCTAGTACCTTCTTCGAGAAGTCATAAGAATAATTGGGATTTCTGGGGGAAAAAAAAAGAAGTCAACTACTAAAGACATTAGAGATCATCTGGTCCAACTTTCTCTTTTTACAGAGGAGGAAACTAAGGCCCAGAAAATTGATGTGAGCTAGGTGGGGTGGCACATACTTATTAAAATCCCTGTTACTGGGGAAGCTAAGGCTGATGGTTGCTTGAGCTCAGGAGTTCTGAGCTGAATCAGTAAGATTACAGTCAATCTGTGTCCACACTAAATCCAGGACAAAAATGATGAGCCCTCAAAAGTGGGGGATCCATCCACCTCCTGTGTTGTTAAGCAAAATTGTCTCATTAGCATGGCTTTTGTTTCTTTTGAGTGGAAGTACTTTCAGCTGTTAAGTGCTAAGCCCCAGGCCCAGGGCCCGATCAGGTGTGAAACCTGTGTGGGTGTGGATTGGTGACTTAGGAGGGGCCAGCTCGGGAACCAATGGTCTCTGGTCATTGAGGCGGGGCTTGAGAACGCCAGAAGCTCGGCTGCGAGGAGGGGGAGCCAGGAGACAACTTCGGTGGAAGCGGAAGCTGCTGCGGAAGCCAGAAGCTGCGGAGGCAAGAAGCTGCGGAAGCAGGGCTTACCCGAGTGTGAGCAGGAACGTGAGGCCAGTAAAAATGATTTGGCTAAATGCTATCTTGTTTTTCTGTGGCCTCCTGGTTGCTCTTGTGAGATGGGCTTTCTGGGCCTGGAGTCTTTTTGTCAAGATGTTGGAATGGGGAGGCTGGTTCAAGGTTCTGCTGCGGTGGGGCCTAAATAAATTTCTTGTTGTTTTCTCCTTAGAGAATCTC
>CM053622.1:89634792-89660610 GCA_028646595.1 Phalanger gymnotis
TATAAATTTGGCCTTCTTACTACACCTCCCTAAGGAAGATGGACTTGTCTGGGTTGGAGATGGAACAGACTAAAGCTCTCATGTTAATGAGATTGGCATGTATTGGAATCATGAGTGGCCACTGCACTTCCAGCCTAGGTGAGGTAAGGAGATGAGTCTCCAAAAAAGAAAAAGGAAGGAAGGAAGAAAAAAAAAACAAAGGAAAGAAGGAAGAAAAGAAGGATGGAAGGAAGGAAGGAAGAAAAGAAGGAAGGAAGGAAGAAAAGAAGGAGAGAAGGAAGAAAAGAAGGAAGGAAAAGAGGAAGGAAGAAAAGAAGGAGGGAAGGAAGAAAAGAAGGAAGGAAGGAAGAAAAGAAGGAAGGAAGGGAGGAAGGAAGAAAAGAAGGAAGGAAGGAAAGAAGAAAGGAAGGAAGGAAGGAAGGAAGGAAAGAAAGAAGAAAGAAAAGAAGGAACAAAGGAAGGAAAGAAAGAAGGAAGAAAAGAAGGAAGGGAGGAAGGAAGGAAGGAAGGAAGGAAGAAAAGAAGGAAAGAAGAAAGGAAGGAAGGAAGGAAAGAAGGAAGGAAGGAAAGAAGGAAGAAAGAAAAGAAGGAATAAAGGAAGGAAAGAAGGAAGAAAGAAAAGAAGGAAGGGAGGGAGGAAGAAAGGAAGACACAGATGCCTTGCTCTAGGACACATAGCCGCAGTGGTCACAGAAACAGGACAAGAACTAAATCTTTTATGTGACACCATTCAGCCATCAGTACCCTCTGCAGGGGGCAGCTAAGTGGCACAGTGGATAGAGTGCTGGGCCTGGAGCTAGGAGAACCTGAGTTGAAATTTGGCCTTAAACACTTCCTAGCTGTGTGATCCTGGGCAAATCACTTAGCCCTGTTTTCCTCATTTTCCTCATTTGTAAAATGAGGTGGAGAAGGAAATGGCAAACCTCTCAAATATCTTTGCCAAGAAAACCCCCAAAAGAGGTCAGGAAGAGTTGGATATGACTAAACAACAACAACAAACCCTCTGTAAACCCTTGGGAATTTTGTTCTCACACTAACTCATTCACAATGCCGTTGCTGAGATAAATAGGGGAGTATTGACTTCATGATGGTTCTAATTTTTCCTAAATTTGTGTTTGTTTGTTCTGATATCTGGGTCACCATCTGTCAGTGAAAGAAAACCTCTGAAGTGTCAGTAGAGCATGAATGGGTGTGACATAGAAGGTTTGGGACTTGTATTTTTCTTCTAAGAACAAGTAACTCCCATGATGTGCACAGGCTGGGAGGGGACACCCTGACCTCGACCTTGACTGGCTAATGATCCAATCCATTGAGGGCAGGGTTGGGAGTTCTTTGGTCTGGGAGAACTCGGTCTGCTGCTAAGGGCGGGAGCTGTGGAACTGCCCTTCAGACACACAGGAGGGTTGCATGCTTACCCTGTCTTAATGAAGTTGGCGAAATATTTCATTATTTTCAGTGACAGGCTTTTTTCTTCCAGAGTAAACTGTTGTTCATACTGAGGATCGAAAGGTAGTCCAAAGGCATATTGGACATCAGCCAGCAACTCCATGCTGAAACAAAGGATTTTACAAAAAGCTGATTAAGCAATTATAGCATATGATTATAATCGAATATTATTGTATCAATCACGAGATAGTATTTGTAGAGCGTTCAGCATAGTGCCTGGCACATTCATGGTTGTTCAGTCGTGTCTGACATTTTGTGACCCTGTCAACCAAAGTGTGCCAAGCCCTTCTGTCTTCCACTGTCTCCTGAGGTTTATCCAAAGCTCTGTGGAGTTTTCTTGGCAAAGATTTTGGAGTGGTTTACCATTTCCTTCTCCAGTGGATCACCTTTTGCCAGAACTCTTCATTATGACCTGTTCATCTTGGGTAACCCTGCATGGTTTAGCTCATAGTTTCATTGAGCTACATAGGGCCCTCCGCCATGACAAGACAGTGATCCACTTGGGGCCTAGCACATAGTAGGTGCTATGTAAATTCTTCTCCCTCTCCTCTCATTGTATCAGAAGAAACAATAGAGAGGATGGTTTTAGAGAAACCTGGGAATGAACTGATACAGAATGCAGTAAGGAAAACTGGATTTATACCGTTAGAACGTTTATACCATTACAACAATATTACAAAAAATTAACAAACTTAAAAGATTTAGTGACTTTGCTCAGTTCATTGGCAATCATGATTCCAGAGGACAGAGGTCAAACATTCTAAACACTTCCTGAATGAGAAGTGATAAACTCAGGATGCAGAATGAGAAATACATTTTTGGTCATGGTCAATATAGGAATTATTTTTATTTGACTGTGTGTATTTGTTACAAGGGTTTTATTTTTCTAAGGTTCTTTTTTTTTGGTAGGGGGGAGGTAGGATGGAGAGGAACTTAACTCTTGTTAATTGAAAAAATATATATATTTTTTAAAAGAGGCAGAAGATGAAAAAGTTTCATTGAAAACTCTAGTTGGCTAATGATTCTCCTTTTGAAAATTGAATTTCCATTTCTTTTTATACAATGATTGGGTTTTGTCAACAAATCAATCAACAAGCATTTTTTTTTAGGTGTTTACAATGTGTCAGACACTATTGCTGGTGCTAAGGGTGTAGAGATAAGAATGAAACTATGCTGATTTTCAAAAAGCTTATATTTTAATGGGGGAGGGAACAAGTATGTGTATAAGTATATTTTGGTTTTGTTGTTTTTCAGTTATGTCTGACTCTTTGTGATCCCATTTGGAGTTCTCTTGGCAAAGATACTGGAGGGGTTTGCCATTTTCTTCTCCAGCTCATTTTATAGATGAGGAAACTAAGGCAAACGGGGGTAAGTGATTTGCCCAGGGTCACATAGCTAGTAAGTGTTGGAGGCTGTATTTGAACTCAGAAAGATGAGTCTTCTTGACTTTAGGCCTAGAACTTTGTGCACTATGATGCCACCTAGTTGCCCCTGCAGAAGTATATATGTGATGCTGATTGAAGACAGTGATAATAACTAGCATTTCTATAGCCCTCTAAGTCCTTTTCTTTTTTAAACAAAATGCACGTATCTCAGTTAGTCCTCACAATAGCCCTGTGAGGCAGGTACTGTGGTTATCCATGATACATAGATGAGGAAACTGACTGACAGAGGTTAAGTAATTTGGTCTTACTCTTGATCTTTCTATTACCCACAAATGTTCCATTTTCACATCCGTGAACTATGAAATTTCTATGTCTCATCATAATCTTTTAGCATTCTATCTTTTCTGCCTTGTGATCCCTTTTAGTATCCCAGACAGGATTTGAACCTAGGTCTTTCTGACTCAGCATTCTCTAAGGCCCTTTGAGAGGGTTGTTGGAGGAGAAATTCACTTTGCAAAACTGAAAGTGTTTTATACATTTTTATTGGTATGGAGAAGTCCGAGTAAGGAAGCTCTTTCTACCAATGCAACCTGGAACTTCTGCAGTTCCTAAGCTCAAGACAATTACCCGGGGGCATGGAGAAGTCGAGTTGCTGAAGCTTCCATAATCAGTAAAGGTCACAGGCAGGACTCAAACTCAGATCTTTCCTACTTGGTGGCCAGAGCTCACTCTTGATAAGCCACAACTGTCTCTCCTTATGTGAATATGAATTAGGATAATAGCCTTTGGACAGAACACAACTCTTAGGTGGATATTATTAGGTATTATAATAATTAGCTATTATAATTATTACACTTTCATATAGTCCCTGGTAGACCCAAAGCACTTTCCCCAATTTCTCTGCATCCCCATAACTACCCTGTGAAGCAGAAAGGGGAGTGATTATTCTGCCCATTCCATAAATGAGGAAATAGAGATAGAAAATTAGGAGAGACTTTGCTTAAGGTTTCACTACTAATAAATGCCAGGGTCAGAGCTAGCATCTAGGCAGTCAAACCCTAAAGTCCTTTCTTTGTTTTTTGGGGGTTCTTTTGGAGGCACTTGAGGTTAAGTGACTTACCTAGGGTCACACATGGTAAGTGCTCTTAGCACACTGCCTGGCACATAGTAGGCACTTAATAAAAGCTAGTTGACTAACTCACAACAAGATAGGCTTACCTGGGGCTTGGAACAAATGATCTACGAAGTCTGTGATTCTGGGAATCTGTTCTTTATCCAATTCCCCTAAAACTCTAGCTGAGGACTTCAAGACGAGTATCAACATTTGTTACTGCAAGTGGTCTTTTTTTCTTTTGGTTTCAATTAATTTATTTTTAATAAACCACATTGCTATTGTAGTCTGATCTAAGAGATGTTCTCTTTTAAGTAGAAATAGCTAAAAAAAGTAGAAACAGCTCCAAAATACGAGCAGGCGGACATCTGTAAGGTAACCATATGTTCTTCTCTGGCACAGGCACAGAATATAATAATGTTAATCTAATAATAATCCAATCTAATAATAACTCATGGTTATGTATCAAGACAAGATTTACAGGCTGCTTTTCTCGCAACCATCCTGTGAAGAAGGTAGCACCCATATTGTAGCACCATTATTTCCATTTTGGAGATTAGGAAATTAAGAGTGAAAAGTTAAATGACTTCCTCTGGTCACACAAGCCAGAATTTGAGGAATGAATGAACAAATGGATGGGCAGATGGACAGATGGATGGATAGATGGATGGATGGATGGATGGATGGACGGACAGACATCCACTATGCTACCATGCCCCTTCAGTGATACATTTTGTAAATTAATTGAGAGGTAATAATGCAGAGGAGGCATCGTACTTTATGGAAAGAACACTTGCCTGGTAAGATGAGACCTGAGTTCTACTTCCAGCTAATCGTATAAACCTGGGCAGCTTCCATCATTTCCCTAGGCTTCAGTTCCCTCATCTCTAAGATGGAAGGATTGCATGAGATGATCTCTGTGAAATCTTTCAATTCTGCTTTTTCTGTATTAGATTCCCTTCAGCAAAAACATGTTCCATTTGCGTCCAAATGTTTTGTGTTCTAAGGTCCCTTCTAGCACTAACATCCTATAATATACAAAGGAGATCAGATATGGAAAGCATTTTGAGGCTCTTAGAAGAAACAATGGCAGCAGGTATAAGCATGTCTGAACACCTCAACTCTCCATTCAGTAAACTCCAGCGGCTCCCTATTACCTCCAAGATTGAATATAAAAACCTCTGCTGGGCTTTAAAAACCCTGGCTCCTTCCTAGCTTTCTGGTCTTCTTACACTATATTCCCTTCAATGGACTCTGCAGTCCAGCGACACTGACCTCTTTGTTGGTCCTAGAATGTGATACTCCCATCTCTCAATTCTGGGCCTTTTCATTGGCTGTCTCCCATCGCCTGGAATTCTCTACCTCCCATCTCTGC
This sequence comes from Phalanger gymnotis, assembly GCA_028646595.1. Classification (NCBI taxonomy): domain Eukaryota; kingdom Metazoa; phylum Chordata; class Mammalia; order Diprotodontia; family Phalangeridae; genus Phalanger; species Phalanger gymnotis. Next base: position 89,640,110 of record CM053622.1, read on the forward strand.
CTCCTGGCTCCCTTGGCTTCCCTCAAACCTCACCTCTTCTGATGCCACTTAATGCTAGTGTCTTTCTTCTGTTGACTTTTTTCTGATTTATCCTTGGTCCATAATTCTTTGCATGTTGTCTCCCTCCTTTGACTGCAAGATCATTGAGGGAAAGGATTGTGATTTTGCCTTTCTTTGTATCCACATAGTGCTTACCACAGTGACTTGCTCATAGTAGGAGCTTAATAATTGCTAGCTGACTCACTGACCGACAATCAGCAATATGGCTGAAGATCTTTCTTAAAAAGAGGAAAATTATTTTATGTCAGTAGCAAAAGAACTGGGGAAGCAGTGAGATGAGTGACATACTTAATGTTCCTCTTTGTCTGCCAGTGTGTCGACAAGGGGGCTAACATCCCCCCTCTCTGCAACCACACTGTAGTCATTTTGTATATATACGTATATCTATATATATCTATAGTCTATATCTATAGGTATGTTAAGATCTTTACATCTACAGCTATGAAAGTAGATATTGATCTATAATTATCTATATAAAATATCTATGCCTCTAGATCTATATGTACTTATCTATATCTATAGGCATCTATCTATATCTATCAAAATATCTACATCTATAGATCTACATGTATATCTATCAAAATATCTATAGATCCATACGTATATCTGCCGAAATATCTTGATCTATAAAACTGTGTCTATGTATATCAACTATCTGTATCGATAGCTCTATATATATCTATCAGTTATCAAAATATCTATATAGATCTATGTGTATATCTAGAAAATATCTAGATCTATAGATCTATATTATGTATATCTGTATATCTGTCTATATAATGCTGTTTCTCCCATTAGATCATAATCTTCTTGAAGGCAGGAACTTCACTTCTGTCCTTGCTTCCCTAGTGGCTAGCCCAGTGCCTGAAACATGATACCCAGACGGCAAAGCCATCCAAGGGACCAGAACCCAGGCTGCCCAAGGGACCAGAGCCCAGGTGTTGGGGGTTGCCTTGTCAAATACATTTGTTGGGGGACTAGTCTCAGTTTCAGGATCCCGAATGCGAATGTCTTTTAATTTCCCATCTTGGCTTCCACTTGTCAGAAAGTTTATAGGAAGAGCAATTTACTGGACTGTTAAAAGCTGAATCTGATATGTCATCACCAATAGAGAAGTACCTTTCATTGACCGAATGCTGACCCTCTCTTCTTCCTGTGACTTGATTATCATCATTCTGAAGGAATTTCAAAATTACTCAAAAGGTATTTTAGAGGTTATCTAAGATCACCCCAACATTTTACTAACTTGGGAAATGAGGCAGAGGAAGTGGGTTGTGAAAAGTTGCACAGATAGTGAGAGCGAGAGAACAATGACCGACCAGTCTAATGCTTCCTCCTTGCCAGTGTTCTTTACACTGAAATTTAGCTTTTTGGGTACCAAGACCAGAGGCTTGGGGTAGTCTTTGATTGGAGGGAGTATTTCATTATCTTTTTCTCCTTCAACATCAAATAAAATTTTATTCTAAATCTCAAACACTTATTACATTCTTATTGTTAAAAAATGATAAGTTATTTATGTCATCTTCTATTTTTTAAATAATTTTTTATTATTTTTTCTGAATTATCACCTATATTTTCCACTATATCTTTGCACTCTCCCCCTTCCCCCACTCAGAGCATCAACTCAGAGCCAGTAATATTTGAAGAGAGGAAGGAAAGTAATTTTTAGCAAAACTAACCAACATAGCAAAAGAATCTAACACAATGGATGCCTTGTTCCTGGTCTTCCACTTCTGCAAAGAATCAAGGGAAGATGTCAGACTAGTTTTTTAGGGATTGGAGAAAAGTACTTAAGAGAAAAACTCGTTTCAGTTTCCATCTCCTCTTTCTGGACTACTTGAGCCCACAATGATTTTTCCTCCTTCCTGACCAACTATTTTTGCATATGAACACATTCTAACTTAGGAGGAAACTAGGTAACTCATTGGATAGAGTCCTGGGCCTAGAGTCAGGAAGACCTGAGCTCAAATCCAACCTCAGACAGGCAAATCACTTAACCTCTGTTTGCCTTAATCCATTGGAGAAGAAAATGGCAAACCACTCCAGTATCTTTGCCAAGAAAACCCTATGGGACAATATGGTCCATGGGGTCACAGAGTTCATGACTGAACAACTAAACAGCATTCTAACTCATGTTATTTTCTAATTGTTTTGTATAGAAATCTTGTCTCCCCAACCAGGTGGTAAGCTCCTTGTGGACAGGGACCATATGGTATGCATATTTCATTGACTCAGAAAAATCTGGATTCAAATCCTAGCTCTACTATTAAGGGAAGCTTCACATTAAAACACAAATTTGTAATGAGCCTATGGTATGCTGAAGATAGTGCCAAACTTCAGCTAATGAAAGGGAGCCCAAGACTAGAGCAATATTACATTGAGAGGCAATTCATCAACTTATAGGTTCTCAGAGTTGGAATGGACCTCAGAGGTCATCTACAGGCACCATATCTGACCAAGAATTGCCGCTACAACATGGCTGAAAAGTGGTCATCGAGCAAAGGCTTTTGGCAATGGGGAGTTGACAATTTTAGAAAGGTTGTCCTGAGCTGAAATCCTCCTCTCGTTTCTTCAACTTCTACCCATTGTTCCTGTGAGAAATATAATATTTTAGTTTAAAAGACAATGAGGTTTATGGAGGTTAAATAAAAATTAAGGGATAGGGAAGGTGGTCAATAAGATCACCATTATCTAAGAGTGGATGCCTTGGACTAGACGGCAAATTCATGGAATTATAGGAATGAAGAGTCTGACTGAAGAGTCAGAGGTCATATCATGTAAGCCATACTTGAAATAGGAATCTATTCTTCCACACAGAGTGTTTCAAAAATCTTAATGACATTTTAGGCTATAACAGAATAACACTGTATTCAGATTTGTGGATTATCCTATGTTTCCTGTGCCAGAAGCCTTAAAGGAGCTTATAGATCATAGATTTAGTGCTGGAAAGGGAACTTTGAGGTCGTTTAGTCCAATCCCTCATTTTGCATTGAGGAAACTGAGGCCCAGAGGGGTCAAGTGACTTTTCTGATGTCACACAGGTTATAAGCAGGGGAACAATTTAACCCATGTCCTCCTACTCCATAGCTAACGATCTTTCTACTGTATCGCATTCATAAGGCAGTCCATCACAATCAGACAACTGCTCCCAACCATTCTTCTTAATTCTGCCTTGAATAAGTTCAATTTGTCTGCCACACATCCCTTCAAATATTAAAGTCGGCTACTATATCTCTCTTAATTCTTACTTTCTCAAAGCTTAAATCCTTAGGTTGAAATTCTCTTGCCATGTTGGCAGCCCTTCTCTGGATGTGCTCCATTTTGTCCATTTCCTTTCTAAAATGGGGTGCCTAGAACTGAACCCAGTATTCCAGATGCAGACTGAACAGTAGGACTATTGTGACTTCATTCTGGATACTTGGTCTCTATTAATGTAACCCCAGAACACATGAACATTTTTGGCTTCAATGGTACATCCTTGATTCATAGTGAAATAGCAGTCTCCTACATTTCTCATGTTTCCAATACTCAGTGACATAAAATAAAAATTACTAACAATACCAGTTGATCAATAACCATTTATTTCCTATCTGCCAGGCACCACAGTTGCAGCTGCCATTTGCTTCCTTCCTGTTATGCACTGCTCTTCACATGGAGATGAACATCCTTTCTCATCATCTCCATGGTTGGTGATTTGCATTATTTCCCAGCAGTGGGGAAGGTTTGCTCTGAACCATTCACACTCTCTGGCCCAGTCTCTTGAGAGACCAAAGACACTCATTTTCAAGGCAGCTGGCTTGACTGCTGAGCTCTGTTGCTTTCTGAGATGAAATAATGTCAGAAATAAACAACTGCAATCCATAGAAGTAGAAATTTGTTTTCTTCTCCTTTACATGAAGATAATTGGCTCGTATTACTATTGAACTTGGCTTCTAGCCCTATGTTCTAATCAGCTGTACTAGTTCACAGAGATAACATCAATAATTATTCTCAGATTCTTGGACACAGATACAATACACATTTCCTGCTCTGGATTGCTTTGGACCCCTTCATTAAACTTCAGGACTTTTGGGAATAGTTGTATCTTTAGGGCCAGGTGAAATCCAACTACATAAAATAAGGCCTGAGGTATGATCTTATAACAAGCACAATTAACTGCTTGCTTTTCTGGATGATTTGACAAACATTTATTAAGCACCTCGTATATGCAAGGCTCCATAGAGCCAAACCATAACAAAAATATTAGTCCTTGCCATTCAGGAGTGCAGAGTTGTAGAGCACCTCATCGCTACCTGGTAGAATCCTTTAATTCCTTCACAAGGCTGCTCAAGAACCAACTTTTACATGAAGTCCTCTCAGCTAAAATATCTCTGTCTCTATCTCTATCTTTTTCTATCTCTATCTCTAACTCTGTCTCTGTCCCTGTCTTTATCTCTATCTCTGTCTGTCTCTGTCTCTATTTTTATCTTTGTCTCTATCTCTATTTCTAACTCTGTCTATATGTACATCCAATTCTGTCTCTGTCTCTAACTATAATTCTGCTCTGTCACTATTTCTAACTCTGTCTCTGTCTCTATCTCTCTCTGTCTCTATCTCTCTCTGTCTCTATCTCTCTCTGTCTCTATCTCTCTCTGTCTCTATCTCTCTCTGTCTCTATCTCTCTCTGTCTCTATCTCTCTCTGTCTCTATCTCTCTCTGTCTCTATCTCTCTCTGTCTCTACCTCTGTCTGTCTCTATCTCTATCTCTATCTCTGTCTCTATCCCTGTCTCTATCCCTGTCTCTATCCCTGTCTCTATCCCTGTCTCTATCCCTGTCTCTAACTCTGTCTCTAACTCTGTCTCTAACTCTGTCTCTGTCCCTGTATCTATCTCTCTCTGTCTCTATCTCTAACTCCATCCATGTCTCTTTCTCTATGTATCTCTATCTATATCTCTATCCCTATATCTTTACCTATATCTATGCCTATATCTATATCTAGGGCAGCTAGGTAGCACAGTGAATAGAGTGTCAATTATGGAGTAAGTAAGATCTGAGTTCAAATCCAGCCTCAGATAGTTCCTAGCTTTGTGACCCTGAGCAAGTTACTTAACCCTGTTTGCCTCCTCATCTGTAAGATGGAGAAGGAAATGGCAAACGATTCCAGTATCTTAGCCAAAAATAATCCCAAACTGGGTCATGAAGGGTCAGACATGACTTAACTACAACATATCTAAATTTATTTATGTGCCTGTTTTCTCCTGCAATAGAACGTAAGCTCCTTGAGGGCAGGGGCTATATATCATTTTTGTCTTTGATCCTAAGTGCCTCGCACAGTGCCTGTGAAGCATAAGGGGTGCTTAATAAACACTGACGATTGACTGATTGGCCAATGCTTGACTTGGAGTTGTTGAAACAATCTGTTAGCAGCTGCTGTGAGGGTGAAAGACCAACACAAGCCCAACAATAAGAATGCTGCCAGCACAGGTTCTTTTGATCTGCTTTACCAAGGAAAGTAGTGTTAAGGGGTTAATAATCTTATTTCAATCCAACATACAAATACCATTCCCTTAGTTCAGGGGGAAAAGCCGGCACCCTGAACTTCAGAGCAAATACAAACAAATTATAAAAATACATTTATAAACAGATCAAATATGATTCATAGTTACCAAGAAACCATCAACATCTAAGTCCAGCCAGGAGGCTCTTAAAGCTGCTGCCCAGAGTCCCGTGCCACCGGAAGTGAGAGCCTCAAGCAAATAGCTCTGTTCTCTCTTTTTATACACTCTTTTTATACACTCTTTAGCCATCATCAAATGTCATCTGAGTGACCAGAACTCAGGCTCCTACTATTGGCTCTGGTCTTAGCAACTCCCCTTAGAAGCCTGAGGGCTTCATGCCCATGTAGGCTTAGCACCTAGTAGGTAGGGGTATGGGCCTGGGGCTTTTCACCTAATAAGGCTCAATCAAAGACATCTAATTAATCTATCATTCTAAAACAGTAAAAATAAGTCCCAACTTAATTGATATTACAGGAGTCAGGAAGCCCGGGGTACACATCCTGCTTCTGCCACTCGCCAGCTATGTGAGACAACTGATGTAGGGGAAAAGAACCTCGGAGTTGGAACCAGAGGACTTGGATTTGAATCCTGGTCCTGACGCTTGCTACCTATGTGAACTTGGACAAGTCATCTGCTGAATCCTAATAAGATAACAACCTGAAAAACAAACAGTGGAGAAGGCTAATCCCTAATTCCTAACTCGCTCACTCTGCACCCCTCCTCCATAAATTGCTATCTAATTTCTCCTATCTCGTATTTGTGGAAATCTATTTTATGAACCTGAGATTTTACATTTATCCCTATCATATTCCCTTATATTAGGTTCAGCCCAATGCTCCCGCTTGTCAAAATATTTTGGATCCTGACTGTGTCAGCCGGTGTGTGAGCTATCCGCCCCAAATCGCAAATTTAATAAGCATATCATTTATGCCTAAATTTGAGTCACTGATAAAAATGTTAGGCATCACAGCCACAGCCAGCAACAGAGCCCTAGCACATTCCATTGCAGACCTCCTTCTAAGATGACATCAAATCATCTATGACTTTTTTTTTTTTTTGAGTCCAGCTATTCAATTAGTTCTGGAGCCATCTGACAGTGCTATCTTTAGGCAATATTTCTCTATCTATCCCCTAAAGAACAGTTGGAAACACTTTGATTAAATGCTTTTCTAAGTCTGGGCAAACCATATCTATAGTGCCAAGCCCAGGATCACATAGGTAGAGAATCATACATTAGTGCCAGGAGTTGAGCCTGGGACTTCTAAGTCCCAAACGTCCAACCCAGGAACCCAGGGTTCTTTCTACTCATCGCTGTCCTCTTAGTTTGAATTTTTATTGGACGATCTTATTGACCATATAAGGAGTAGCTACTCCATCCACTTCAGTATTTGCTTTGGACTCTTAATTTTAAAAAATGGCCAAGGCAGAACCAGCAAAGATAATATTTGGGATGTGTAATTTTAAAATGTCCGGAAAATATGAAGAAATATAGTGGTCATCTGTAGCTTTTACAACTGCATTCCAAAAAAGAGGATAATTTATATAAAAGATAAACATTGCTGCTTCCTTAGTCATTTTAAATGTTTTCCTGTGTACTCCTTAAAGGAATAGAACTAAAAATCCTTCACATTTGTACAAGGTTTACAGTTTGCCAAATTCTTTCCTACCAATTATCTCATTGGATACTCAGAGCAGTTCTGTGTGGAAGGCTGAACAGGCCATTTTTCTCAACCCTGCTTAAAGAGCAGTAACTATGATCCTAATTCACATTTCTATAGCACTTCGCAGTTTAAAGACCTCTCCTGCTCGACAAACTCCAGCGGCTTCCTATTAAATCTAGCATCAAATAAAACTAATTTATTCAGCATTGAAAGCCCTACACGACCTAGCCCTGTCTTATTTGGGACTTGTAATACATTACTCTACTTCATACGCTACAGTCTCCAGTCTGGCCAAAGTGATCTTAGTGTTTCTTACACACATAACCCAGTTTCCATTTCTGTGACTTTGTAAAATGCCCCTGCCTTATATTCATCCCCTTCTCACTTCTGCCTCTTAGAATCTTTTTTTTCCTTTAGCTCATGAGGCTTTTTCTGATCCCTCCAGCTGCTAGTGTCTCCACCTTCCCTCCCCCCAAACTTCCTTGAATTCATTTTGTACACCTTTGGTATTTATTTATATGCCTTTCTCTATAGATGTGTCTTCCTTGTCCATGAGGGTAGGGAGTGTTTATTTTCTTTGGATTCCCAGAGACTGGCATGGCACCTGCCACACCATAGTTATTTAATGGATGCATGTTGACTGGATTATTATTATCACTAACAACCAATGACGTTTAAGAGTATACAGCATAGGGACTTTGGAATCAGAGACCTTGGTTGTAATCCTGTCTGCTACTTACTACCTATATGGCATCGGGCAATTCTCTTTACCTTTCTGGGTCTCAGTTTCCCCATTTGTAGAATGAGAGGACTGAAGCATATGGCATCTTCTAGCTCAAAATTATAATATCCTATCCTTATAAAATTCTATATTTATATTACCTTATTGAGCCCTATGGTGCTGTGTCATGGACTAGGCTTTGACCCTTTTCCCCCAGGGACGGATCCTAACAAAACAACTATTAAAAGTTATTAGCATTGGTCAAAATGACAGGAATTGCTTAAGCATGCAGCAATGTTAACTCTCACCTCTGAAATGAGGGGATTGGACAATATAGCCCCTGAGGTTCCTGCTAGCTATGGTTTTGTGATGCTATGTTCTCATTTGGTCCTCCCAACAACCTTGGGAAGTGGGTACTAAAGGTATTATAATCTTCCTTTTAAAGATAAGTAAATTGAGGTTCAGAGAAGTTAAATAACTTTTCTACAGTCACACAGCTCATACAGGCAGGAGGTGGGATTCAAACCTATGCCTTCCTGACTCCAAGTCCAGCAAGCTAACCTATGCCTTCCTGACTCCAAGTCCAGCAAGCTACCCACTGTGCCATGTTTCCTCTAAAATGGATCTATCTCCTTACGAATATCCAGTTCACTGGCTCACTGTGGCAGGGAGGTGAAGGTGGCAGGGTCCCTGAAGGCTCTCCCAGTAGAAAGAGCACAAGTTCTGGTAGGTCTAGCTTAAAAGGTTCCAAATATGGGCCCATCCATAGACTATATGTCTGTCACATGAAATCCAGCCTGGCTAACTCTGAGAGGCATCTCACTCTATAGAAGAGGGTGAATTTCTAGGTCATGACAACTCAGGTAGAGCATCTCTTGAGGTCTGAAGACTTTGTGATTTGTGTTGGGTAGAGAGAAGTATTTATTATTAGCAGTATTCTATAACTCATCTTCTATTCTGACTCAGAGTACCAAGACCAGTCCTCCGCTGGTTTCCTCATACTGTGACTGTCCATTCTGACTCACATGGGCTTGGATCACACCTTTGACAACCTCCCATTGCTTAATGGCCATTCCGGAATTCTGACACAGCCTGCTCCTGGACCTCACTTCTGGCTGCTCCCCAGGTGTCATTAGTATGCCTGCCTCAGACACTTTCCCCCACTCCTGGCTCACAGGCTGTTGAGAGGACACGATGAAGGGCCACACTGAAAGACCCACCATGTTCTGCTCTCTTCTGCTCCATTCCCAGAAGCTCTGTATTTTTGGAATCATCTTTTCCTCTATTACCTACACTATGGGATTTTTGTTTTTAGCTCATGGGGTCTAAGAATTTGGATCTAGACCTGGAGGTGGAAAGAGACTTACACCTCCATTCTCTAGAAAAGGAAATTGAAACATGAAGCAAAATGACTGCCCACTGACAATTAATTAATCAATTATCATTTATTAAGCACCTACTATGTGCCAGGAACTGTGCTAAGTGCCGGGGATACAAAAAGAAGCAAAATATAATTCCTGACCTCAAGGAGCTTACAATCTAATTAAAGTCATATAAAGTGGTGTACTAATTACTTGGGGCTTCGAGCAATAATTTTTAAAAATAATAATAGCTAGGAGTTGTATGGCACACTAAAGTTTCAAAATGTACTGCATGTTATTTCCAACTCTCAATACAATGGGTAGTATTTATTGTATAGGCTTTTGTGAAATGGAAATTTATTGCTGTATATTTCGAATCCTCTCTCATGTTCTGCTGTGCACTTGGCAATGCTTTTTTTCCTTTTCTTATTTTGCATTATTTTAGTTTTAGTATTTAAGTTGTTTCTTTTTCCTCTTTTTATTTTGTATTTAAGTTTAAAATTAAAAAAATTTACAAATTAAAAAAAAAAACTATCCTCCCTTTCCAGGCAAAACTCATTGAGTAAGCCATTTATAATCAATGCCTTTGGTTAATTCTCTTCTCATTCTCTTCTAAACTCTCCGCAATTTGACTTCTGACCTCCTCATTCAGTTGAAACTTCTCACTCCAAGTTACCAATGATCTACTGACTGCCAAATCTAATGGCTTTTTCTCAGTCCTCCTCCTTCTTGACCTCCCTGCACTCACCCTCTTCTCTTTGATTCTCTCCTTTCTAGTTTTTCCTGGTTCTTCTAGCTGTCTGACCACTTCTCAGTCTCCCATGCTGACTCTTCATTCAGGTCATGGTCAATAATGTTGGGTGTCTAACAAGCCTCTGTCTTAGACCTCTTCTTTTCACCCTCTATACTATTATGCTTGGTGATCTCACCAGCCCCCATGGATTGAATTATCACCTCTATGCAGCTGACTCTCACGTTTATTTGACCAGCTCTCTCTCCTATCTCTATTTTTACATCTTACAACTGCTTATTGAACATCTCAGACTACGTCCTCTATATATCTTAAATTCAACTTGTTTAAAATAATAACTCATTACCTTTCCCTCCCATTCCTCCCTGCTCCCAAACTTGCCCATGATTATCAAGGAAATCACGATATTCCTAGTCACCTGGGCTTGTAACCTAGGGGTCACCTTCCCCTCCTCCCTCTCTCTCACCCATGTTCTATCCTGTGCCAAGTTGAGTTGATTTTGCAACATCTTTCATATATACCCCATTCTATCCTCTGACACATCCTGGTGCAGGCCCTCATCGCCTCGCACCTGGACTATTTACAATAGCCTGCTAGTTGGTCTTCCTCAAATTTCTCCCCACTCCAATATATCCTCCACTCAGTTGTGAAAATGATATTTCAAGAGCATGGATCTGACCATATTACTTCCTTATTCAATCAACTCCAGTGGCTCACCATTGCCAGCAAGATCAAAAACAAAATCTTCTATTTGGAGTTCAAAGCCCCCAACAATCTGGCTCCTTCTTACATTTAAAATACATTTTATTACTTTATTTTTTTTACTTACCTTATTTTATTTATGTTTTATTACTTTTACTCCCTCCATGTTCTCTACGATCCAGTGATGCTGACCTATTGTTTCACACACTCTAGCTCCCCATTCTGAATTTTCACTGGTTGTCCCTTATGCCTAGGCTGTTCTTACTTCTTCTCCTTGCATGCTGGCTTCCTTTAAGTCTAAGCTTGAAACTTCCTTCAAGAGCCCTTTCTTTCCCAGGCCCCCTTAATGACTGCGCCTTCACTCTGAGATCGCCTCCGAGTTACCCTGAAACTTGTTGTAAATAGTTATTTTCATGTTGTCTCTCTAAAGAGAATATGAGCTCTTTGAGGGCAGGGATTACTTTTGTTTTTCTCTATGGACCCCACATATAACAACAATGTTGCCAGCAACTGCAGTAGAGGTGAAAGACCAACAGCAAAAGCACACAGGAGGGCTGCTAGCATAGGTTCTTTGATCTGCTTTTCTGAGGAAAGCAACTTTAAGGGGTTAACAATCTCGCTTTAATTAAACATACATATATCATTCACTTAGTTTAGGGGGAAAAGCCAGCACCCTGAACCTCGGAGCAAATACAAACAGAGACAATATAAACAGATCAACATTTCTGTCTAACCAAATCACAATATGCAGTTACCAGAGAAGCACCAACATCTGGGTCTTCAAAGTGGAGGGGGGCGGGGCCCATGCCCCACCCCCCCTTCAACGGCTTACCCAGAGTCTTGTCACCAACACTCTTCAATGAGTGTGCCCCCAAAGGCAAACTGTCAACCTCAGAGCTTTTATATCCTGTTCAGGGCCCTGAGGGCTCAGAGTCTACTTAGCAAAATGGTGTGGGGCCTGGGTCCTCATATCTAGTTAGTAAAAGGGTGTGGGCCTGCCTCTTATCAGGTCTCCCCTAGTTGGCCCCACCTGAGGTCTATTGAGGGGCTGGGAAGAGTCATTAGTCCCTGATGGGCATCACAAAGGTATGGGCTTGACTCTAATCAGGCCTCCCTTTGTTGGCCCCACCTGAGGACCATTCAAAGTGCAGAGAAGATCTTTCACTTACAAATGGGCCTTACACCACAGGACTTAGCACAGGACCTATAGTAAGCACTTAATACATAACATATATTATATGTGCAATACAATATATGGCATATAGTAAGTACTTAATAAATGTTTATTGACTTGACTTGGCCAGGGCCATACGTCTAGTAATTGTCTGGGGCAAGATTTAAAATCGGGTCTCCTGGACTCTCCAATTCCACACTTTATTCACTATGTAACCTAGCTGATGGGGGTTTATTTGGTGACACCCATGGATAACCGTGTCTGTGTGATTTTACTAACTGTCGGTTTACTCAGAACATCTGACCTTGACTGAACAACTCTGGATTGAGCTGGTTTCCCTATGTCACTGTATGTTATCCATAGACTCCCCCGGCCTGTAGGACTCAGCTGGTGGGGTGCTCTGGCTATGAGGACAAAGACATTGAGTACCCTTACTCTTCTGTTGGCCCTGGAATCATGTGACTATACCCTACATAATGATGAAAGACACCAAAAACTCCCACTTTCAGAAGGGAGATATTTCTGGACACATCTCCCCATCCTTGGTATTTCTGACCACATGTTCAACCCACCACAGGCTGAGGCAGGTTCCTTTCATCCTCTAGCCTGAAACAGATGTTTTTTTTTGCTTTTTTTCTTTCCCCAATGCAACTCTCATGCTTTTTTTGCTCAGAGTTTTTTCACAAACTGCTTAAATCCCTTCCCTTCCCTCGGTCAACTTATAATCCCCAAGATGTGGGGTAGATCAAACATAGAAATGCTTCAAAGGAGGCCTTGAGCACTGCATGGATGACAGATGGGGGAGGGCTTCAGGGAAATCAGGCCCAGGGTAAAATGTTTTTGTTTTTGTATTTCAAGAAGAAAATAGCTTGGGTTTGTGTGGTTGAATCACTCCCTGCTTAAAGCTGCGGAACTTTGGAGGTGGCTATCATGCCCAACCACACCATGTCCTTTGATACAGACATCAGAGACAGACCAGTGGGCTGAATCTGGCCATCTGGCTAGCTGAATGTTCTTAGAAGTCATGAGTTGTATTGCAAAGTTAACCCTGGACTCAGCATTAGAAGACCTGGGTTTGAGTTCTAGTTCAGCTTCTCCTTGAGGAAATCTTATTTCTTCCTTGGCCTTTTCCTCATTACAAGATATTCTTATAACAATACTAACCATACTTCCTCCTTCCTTAGTCTTGCCCTTTGAAATCTTTCTTTTCCTTCAAGGCTCAGCTCAGGGACAGCTTCCTTCCTGAAGCCTTCCCTGATTCCTTCAGTTAAAGAGATTTTTCCTTTCTCACATTTGCCTAGAGCACTGTGTCTGGATCTCTCCTTTACTCCTATCACTCTCTACCATGGTTTCTAACATTTATTAGAAACTTGCTATCCTTTGTTGTGAGGAATGTTAGGAGAGATTTGCGATTATAAATTTAAGTCCCATGCAAGTGTGGGAGACTCCATCTACACATATGATGACAGGTATAAATTCCATGGAATTACTGGCACAAAATTTTAAAACACTAGTGTGTGGGACGCATGGTTTGAGAATGACCGCTCTATCTTGTATTACAGATATTTGTGAATGTGTTGTAGGTGTCCCTCCCTGATTCTTTTCTCTGCACCCCTTCTTCTTCTTCCCCAATAAATTATAAATTTCTAGATCTGGATTTGGAGTTAGTGACCCTGGGTTCAAAGGATCTCTGGCACTTACTTGCAGAGTTCTCATCATAGCATTGACTTACATGAGATATGTAAAGAGATTTCAAGTGGTAGCTAGGTGCCACAGTAGACAGAGAGCTGGACATGGAGTCAGGAAGACCTGAGTTCAAATCCAGACTCAGACACTTATTAGCTTTGGGAACCTGGACAAGTCTTAACCTCTGTCTGTCTCAGTTTCCTCATTTGTAAGATGTGGAAAGTAGTGGCATTTACCTCTTAGGACTGTGAGGATCAAATGAGATAATATTTATAAAATGCCTCATAAACCTTAGATTTCTTTATCAATGAGAATTAATAAGTGCCAGCTGGTCCTATCAAGTTTGAAAGGTGCATCAATAAACTTGATGTGGGTCAGCTGAGGATGAATCTTCTAGATTTAGAAAGATCATGAAGTTGAGTGAAGGGTCAAAGACTGCTTACTAAGTCAAGGAAAGGTTATGATCTCCAGTGGAAGGGAGAATATGCACAGTCATAAAGTTACAGATTCCTGAATTTCTGAAGGGCTGATTTTATTTAAAGCAAAAAAAAAAAAGACCAGGATACCCAGGAGACAAGAAACACATTCTCCCATAAGACCAGCTCTTTCTGGCCAAATGGTCACCTTACCCATTCTGAGAGTAGGTTTCAGGCACGTAGTACATATAGATGTTCCCTCTGGTTTCCCTTGCCCAGTGGCTGGCCATGTCAATAATAGGACAGTTGATAAAATAGTCCCTGGAGCAGGAAAGAGAGGAGAGAGTCTGTTAGAGTTGATCTGGGTAGTCACACCATGGATGCAGTAGTCATTCCTAAAATAATGGATGTCTCTTTTTGAAAACGGGGTCCCTTCACCATCCAAACCTGTGCTTTACCACGCATGCCATTTAGCATAGTCCCAAGAGAACTGGTCTGCTCCCCACTCCCACCCTCGCCCCCCACTCCTCACCAATACTGCTCCATTCCCTCAAGGGCCAAATGCTGAGCCCACAGCAGAACATTCCCGAGGATAAACAAGCAGCCCCTTCTATATAAAATCTTTCCTGTTCCTTTTAGCCTTTAGGGTTCCCCACCTCCAACTGCTCTGTATTGATTTATCTGTGTACATGCTATCACCCTTGTTATGGAATACAAGTTCTGGGAGGGCAGGAGTTATTTTGTTTTTGAATCTCCAGCATATATTTATGGCTGGACTTAGATGATGATGATGATGATAATAATAATAATAATGATAATGATAATAATAATAATAATGATGAAAAATGATGATGATGATGGTGATAGCCAGCCTGTCTACAGTCCCTTAAGTTTTACAAAGTGCTTTATCACCATGAACTCACTTGATCCTTACAACAACTGCATGAAGTAGGTGCTACTATTATCCTAATTACATAGCTGAGGAAACTGATACACAGAAGTGATTACTTGGCTTGCCTAGTGTCACAAAGCTAGTAAGGATCTAAGACCAGATTTAAATTCAGGTTTTTCTGACTCCAAGGCCAACCCTTAACTACTGAGTCAATTAGCTGCTTAATACAGTGTTTCCACATCTCCAATCATCCTGATCTCTATCTTGCCACTGGACCCAGATGGCTCCTGAGGAGAAAGTGAGGCTGGTGACCTCGCACAGCCTCCCTCACTTAAATCCAATTCAGTTGCAAGTGATGGCATCACCTTCCTGATGTCATGGTCTTCTTTGAGAATGGAGGACAAGTAACAACGAGTGTTGGACTTGAATTAGAATCCCAAATTCTACCTCACATCCTGATTACATGTATGGACAGTCACTTAACCATTTTGAGTCTCAATTTTCTGAGCTGGAAAATGGGAGTAATTTTAGCACTTTCCTCACAAGGTGGCTGTGAGGATCAATTCAGTTAATTTTTTTTGAAGTCCTTTGGGAATGTTGATGTGATATGTAAATGTAAGTCATTATTGTTATTTTGAATTGGGATCATTTCATTTGTTATATTTACAGAGCAGGTGCTTAATAAGTGTTGATTTGTTGATTAAAGGAAGCCATTAATACATATCATTAAATGAGCAAATGAATATTAGAGCCAGTTTCAGGGATGGTTGCATTGGTTCAGTACTATAGGAAGCTGGGATGTGCCCTGATGGTGTCAAAGTCCTATCATTCTATCTACTTTCTTGGATGGCTGAGGCAAATACAGTGAGAGTAGACTTATGATATAATTTGGAATGTCTCTGGGGGAGGAGAGAAGCTGAGAGTAACAGCAAACAGGAAGAAAGCAAATGAATAATACAATGTTTATTGAGTACAGTGATATACACCTTTGCCCTGGTCACCTCATTTCTTGAATATTACATTCTGTGCTGAGTGCCACATTCTAAACAAAGCTTTGATAAGCTGGAGAAGATCCAGAGGAGGGAAATCAGGATGGTGAAAGAAATTGAGATCATGCCATATGAGGGTTGGCTGACAGAAAAGGCGATGTTTAGCCTGAAGAAAACAGCATTTAGGGGAGAGATCAAAGCTGTCTTTGAATAGCTGTCACATGGAAAAGAGACTGTATTTGTTCTGCTAGGACTAAGAATGCAGAACAAGGAGGAAATAATGGAATTTTCAGAAAGGCAAATTCAGGCCCAATGAAAGGAAAAAAAAAACCCACAAACAATTGGGACTACACAAAAATGGAATGGGCTGTAGGGTCATAGAGCGGTCCTCATCACTGGAGGTCTTCAAGTGAAGGCTAGAAGATCTATTGTTGAGATTGGACTTATTTAGGTTGGATTAAATGTCTTTTAAAGTTATGATTCTAGGATTTGATATAATAGATTTGATAGTATAGAAAAATTATGATACTTAAAGCCGAAGGTTTGCATTTAATCACTGCCTCTGCCACTTACAAACTTAAGCATCACGCTATGGGCCTCAGTTTCCTTATTTATCAAAAAAGGCAGATAATAATCCTTGTAATTCCTACTTTACAAAACTATTGTGAAGAAAGTGATAAAAGTACTATGGGGCTAAAAGAAAGTACTATAAGACATAATGTGGTTGCTATTGCTATTATTAGTAGTAATAATATAAGACATACATATAGTACAGTAGAAGGAACAATGAACCTGGACCTTGGTTAGAATCCTGGCTCTGCTACTTATAGTGACCTGCCCTAAAGCAAGTCACTTTAATCTCTTAGCTTAAGAGGCTAGGGTGGGGGTAACCAGGAAATGCTTCCTATACTATATGGTATTTGAGCTGAATCTTGGAGGAAATCAGGGATTCCAAGAGATGGATATGTGGAGGGAAGGCTTCCTAGAGAAGGCAGAATATGATCACCATCCTCTCAGTTTACCAGGCTTAAGATCTAGGTGTCTTCCTTGATTCCTGACTCTTTCTCACTCTTCCCCCAGTTCTAATTCACTGGAAGTCTCGTCAATACTACCTTCATATTATCTCCCATACATACCCCATTTTAGCCTTTGACACAGTCACCACCCTAATGCAGGATCTCATGGCTTGCTGCTTGGACAATCACAGCAGCCTTCTGATTGGTTCCCGTCTCAGGTTTCTCCCTCCTCCAGCCCATTGTCCACGTAGCTGAAAAAGTCACTTTCCCGAAGAACAAGTCTGACTGTGTTGCTCCCCTACTCATTAAAGTTCAGTAACTTCTGAATGTTTTGCTGTACATGTCAAATGTAAAATCCTCCATTTGGCCTTAAAAGCCCTTCAAGGTTAGGTCATTTCCTTTCTTTCCTCTCTGCTTGTGCCTGGGTCTCCTCCATATATAGTGACAATGATCTTCCATCCACCACCTGTAGCAACAACGTGGCTAGCGGCTGCTGTTGGGGTATAAGACCCAACAAGACCAGCAACAAGAGCTGCCAGCACATGTTCTTTGATCTGCTTTACTATGGAAAGGAACTTTAAAGGGTTAACAATCTCACTTTAATCACACATACAAATATCATTCACTTAGTTCAGGAGGAAAAGCCAGCATCCTGAACTTCAGAGCAAATACAAACAAATTACAGAGGTAATATAAACAGACCAAATCACAATTCAGTTGCCAGAGAAGAACCAACGCGTCTGAGTTAGCAAAGCTGGGGCAGTTACAACGGCTTGCTCAGACTCACATGCCACTCTTCCAGTGAGTGACAGCCCCCAAACAAAACATCTGGGTTTCTTCAAAGTCGGGGGGCTCTTAAAATGGCTGCCCAGAGTCTCCACATCAACATTTTTTTAGTGAGTGAGAGCTCCAAAGGAAAAACTCCATCCTCTGAGTTTATATACCTGTTCAGGGTCAAAGGTTGTTACAACATGCAACTCAAACTCATGTGACCTAAAAGCATCGCAAACATGCAACTCAAACCCATGTAAATTAGGTTTTCCCTTGAGGCAAGCATGTCATCAAAGATTCCCGATTTAATTAAAGAAACAAAGGCTGGACTCATCAAGGGTTCCTGATTAAATAAGTGTTCCAAAAGAGAAAGCAGTAAAAAAAAGTCCCACCTCAGTTACTGATACACCACCTCCTGAATTTTCACTGTCTCCTAAGCTTTAAATGCTCCCCTTCCTCATCTCTGCTTGCTGGCTTCCCTGACTTCCTTCAGGTCTCAATCAATTCCTGTGCTCTTCAAGAGGCCTTTCCCAGGCCCCCTCATGCCTTCTGTCTGAGGTTGCCTCCAAATTACTCTGTATATACCTTGTTGTTTGCATGTTTTCTTCTCCATTTGATTGTGAGCCCCTTGAAAGCTATCTTTGTCTTTCTTTGTGTCTCTGGTGTTTAGCACAGTGCCTAGCTAGCACATAAAAACACTTTTTGGCTAACTGAAAAGGATCTTGCGGGACAGATAGTATTTCTACAGATGCAGAGATATGGGAAATGATAGAACTTTTCATATGACCCAGTGACCACTCCCATCATTGTGGCTTGGCATTCCAACTATCATATTCATGCCAGTGTCAGATAGGTTGCTTAAGGAGTGTGCTGTTGTATTCACTATATGAGTAGATCCCCATCAAATGGGGGATCTTACACAGTTTGGTTATACTGGAGTCCTTAAAAGGTGTTTCTTCCCTTGGCATTCACAAGTGAGACAGACAGAGAGAGGAGTGGACAAAATGTGTGGGTCGTGGCAGGAGCAAATGCAGCAAGGCTTAAGAAAGTGTAAGACAGAATCAGAGGGGGTCAGGAACAGACATGTCTGGTTACAGCAGGAGGTTCCTTTAGAAAGTGTTCAGCCTTCTCACTTCTGATCTCCTCCTAGTATCACAGCAAGTATTTGGAATTGTTAGATTTCCACCCCTCAGGCATTCTGGATGCCTGCCAATCTATAGCTGTTACCTATACCTTGGGAAGAACAAATCAGTCCACAAGACCAGATGGTGAATTTTCCATGGTGTGTGTGTGTGTGTGTGTGTGTGTGTGTGTGTGTGTGTGTGTGTGTGCCTGTATAACACAGTTTCTAATGGAAAAGATACTTGGAATAAGTGCAGAACTTCCCCACAAGATGGAAAGATCATACATTGGATTTAAAGCTGGAGAGAACCTTAGAAATTATGTAGACCAACCTCTTCACTTTACAGATGAAGAAACAGGCACAGAGAAAGGACAGATATTGTCCAGGTCACCCAGGTAACAAGCAATGAAAGTGTGATTTGAACTGGGGACCTGTGACCCCAAAGCCACCATTCTTTCTACTATCATTATCTTTTCTCATGCCTCTTTTCTATATTCTTCTTGCTTCTCAACAATGGAAGTCATGTCAATTATCAAGATTATTCCTAATAATAATGGAATCTGGGCTATGATGAGCTGAGGAAACAATTATCAATAATACTTATCCTGTGTCCCCTCCAGCTCCCTCCATCTAGCCAAATTTGATCTATCTTTCAAGGATGTACTCTGGTTGCACTTCTTCTATGAAATCTTCCTTGATCCCCCAACCTTCATTGATCAACTTCTCTCCTGATAGAACACTCATAGTCTTCCCCCTACAAGTTAACACTTAGATATGAACGAGTTTTTATTCTTGCCTATTGTTTTATAGAAATTGATACCTCCTGGAACAGGAGTTACCAAAGGGTTTGTTGTGGCATATTGGTTTTAGTAGGTAAACCATTCTGACAATAGCATGTGTATGTATGAGTCTCCTTACACTTCTGTCATAATGCCAGCTTAGACAATCCATATCTAAGTTCCATAACTGTGATCAGTTATGGAAAATAATAATATCATGCCATGAACAAAAATAAAGAACCTAGAATTTGGAAGTAGATACCCTCCGTGCTATTGGGGTCCAAGTCTAGAACCTGCGGTAGACTGATTTTTAGGTCAGTGTTTCTTTATGTTATCTAATGAACATTTATTAAGCTCCTACAATGTGCAAAGTGCTATCTCGAGTGTAGGAGGGGCCAGAGGATACAAAGAAAAAAGTGCCCCTGCCCTTGAGAGATTTACAGGCAAGGGAAGCTATGCTTTATGAAACCTCTTTTACAAGAAGATCTTTTAAGACCTCCCAGTGTGATGGTAACTTTGGCACTTCCCAGTAGGCTATGTGGTGTGGCAGAAAGAATGTTGGAGTTGTCAGGAGAGTTGGGAAAGGATCCCAGCTCTAATCCTTGCCAGTGGTGTTACCCTGGGTCAGTCATTCCTCCTTCTGAGCCTTATTTTGCTTATTTTAAAATGAGGAAAATAATATTCATGTCACTTAACTTGAAGATTTATAATGGGGAAAGTGCTTTGTGAATTTTTTTAATTATTTAATATATTTAGTTTTCAGCATTGATTTTCACAGGAGTTTGAATTACAAATTTTCTCCCCATTTCTACCCTCCCACCCACTCCAAGACGGCATATATTCTGGTTGCCCTGTTCCCCA